>OX235273.1:124934568-124983112 GCA_944472155.2 Trichobilharzia szidati | reverse complement strand
GCTAAATGATAGGTAACATTAGAAGTAGTTAAAGTAGAAGGACAGCGTATAAAAGACTGATTAAGAGCATTAACATCATAAGAGGGAAAAGCACTACAACGCTTACTATTGCCGGTAATTTCATTAAAAATTTTCCGCATGCTGACAGGAGATTTGCATGATAAAATTGTATCGTTGTAGATAGCATTAAGATTTTTGATTTCAAATTTGATTTGAGCATTATTCTTTTTGAGTCCTAACTTATCTTTGGATTTATATAATGTTTCTTTAACCTAAGAAGTTGTTTGAGACAAGGAGATGAGAAGCGGTCGAGGCGTTTAAGTAGTGTTTGTTTTGGGACAGCATATATCAAGGCAAAACTTAAGATAATCCGTTATATTGGCAATTGTATCATCTAATGAACTTTCATGGAATAAATCCCAGTTAGTATTTTGTAACATGCTCCTTAGATTGAGTAAGCGTTCGGATTAGTAGCATCTTTGTTGTGCTTTCATAGACAGATGCGGGAAGACTTTAATATGTGTTTTGCTGTATATTTTTGGTAAAACACGAACAATAGAGTGATCAGAGTTGAGGATCGTTGCACGTTTACGTGCTTCATAGATTCCTTGGTCATTTTGTAAAAACTAAATCAAGTGTTTTGTCTAGTCGAGTGGGAAATTTGACAATGTTAGAGTGACCAAGTGCTTCAAGGAAGGAGCAATCTGACGAGTTGAAGTCCCCAGTAATAACAGATAGAGAGTTATCGAAGTTGGCGGCAGCAAACATGGTGAATTCATCAGCAAAATTTGAAAGATTAGATAGTGAGCAACTAGGAGAAATGTACGTGTTTGTAACAAAGATATGTTCATATTTGGGGAGATGTTTGGGACGGCATTTGACGGTAATACAGTCTATGAAGTCATTTGATAATGAGAAGCAAATATTATTTGAAATAGATCATTTGGAGTGAATGAAAGTTGCAACGGCGCCACCATTTTTCTTATTACAACATTGTCGGTCTTGTCTAAATAGGATGAAGTCCTTTAGTGAAATGAGGTTGTCATCATACAATTCATGTAACCACGTTTCTTGTAATGTGATTATGGCAGTATTATGATAAGTGTCAGTGGACATCAAGGATTGTAGGTACATTATTTTGTTTTTCAGGGAGCGGCAGTTAGTGTTCATTATGACAGGGACCGTAGTTAAGTGTATTGGTGTACATTTAGGAGCTCTCTGCCAGCCACTACGATGCTTCCTCCTTGATTTCTTGGGAATATGAAAGTTATTGGGTCGTAAATGAATGATAAAGTTGCGAGAGTAATTGATCCTTTTAGAATTCATTTTTGGGTGATAAATAATTGGAGTAAATTGTAGGTTGGATGCAATATGTAGTATTATAATAGCAGGCCCAAAAATTCAAACAGGCCGCCAAGGTCATATATGGCCCACTTCTTTTCCTGATTTATGTTAATGGGATTCCATCGGTAGTTAGGTCATCCTGCTTACTGTTTGCTGACGACATCAAGATATGGAGGGCTTTACACGATGACAGTGATGAACTTGCTTTGCAGGAAGATTTAAACTTGTTAAGTGATTGGTGTAAGCACTGGGCCTTGGAGATTAACTTAAGCAAGGGTGTAGTTATGCATGTATCTCATAGTCACGTGCACAATTACTCAATGAATGGCATTACTCTTCCAGTGGTCACTGAGTACAGGGACTTGGGAGTGGTTGTGCAGCATGACTTGAAAACAGCAACAAACTGTAGAGCTGCAGCCACTAAAGGTTTTCGAATATTATGGGCCATAGGCAAAGCTTTTGCGAATTTTGACGCTGAAATATTTCGTATATTATATCCGACTTATATCAGACCTCATTTGGAATATGGGATCCAGGCAGCGATCCCGTGTTTCAAATACGAAATAGACTTATTAGAAAGGGTGCAAAGAGTAGGAACTAATCTAATAAAGGGTTTCCAAACCCTCTCATATGAGGAGAGGTTAAGTCGACTGGGTTTATTTCCACTGTCATATAGACGACTTAGGGGTGACCTAATACTAGCATACCGTATCCTAAGAAATGAATTTGGAGCTAAATTATCTAATTTATTTCTTCCTTCTAGCACCAACCAATTGCGTGTACATCACCTCAAGGTTCAGAAACCACGGTCGAATCGTCTGCGTTTGGAGATCCGGATTGTGAACCATTGGAACTCCCTACCGGAACACGTCGTATCAGCGCCATCCGTTGATTCATTCAAGGCGAGATTGGACCTCCTATGTATAACAAATCGAAAGGATTAACACAGGCATTTAGCCTACTATCCTAAATAAATTGTAAACTGTAAACTTTATTAACCTTGAACTTAACGGCCTGTTCGAATTTTTGGGCCTGCTATTATAATACTACATATTGCATCCAACCTACCGTTTACTTCCATTTTATTTATCACCTAAATATGAATTCTAACAGGAACACTTACTCTCGCAACTTTATTAATCATTCCATAATGGGTAAATTTTGTTTTGATAAAGTCTTCCAGTGTTATACAGTAATGTTTACTGTTCGATCACAATTTATTGTTCATAATCATATCATATTACCTTGATATGATTATGAGCAATAAATTGTGCTCGAAACGTCATCAGTAAATATTACGGTATAACACTGTGAGATTTTGTCGAAACAAAATTTGCCCATAATGGAATTACACTCTACCACAGTGCACAAGTTTTATTCCTATATGAATTTATTAATCACTTACTACCCAAAAACTTTCATATTCCCAAGAAATCAAGGAGGAAGCATCGTAGTGGCTGGCAGAGAGCTCCTAAATGTACACCAATACACTTAACTACGGTCCCTGTCATAATGAACACTAACTGCCGCTCCCTGAAAAACAAAATAATGTACCTACAATCCTTGATGTCCACTGACACTTATCATAATACTGCCATAATCACATTACAAGAAACGTGGTTACATGAATTGTATGATGACAACCTCATTTCACTAAAGGACTTCATCCTATTTAGACAAGACCGACAATGTTGTAATAAGAAAAATGGTGGCGCCGTTGCAACTTTCATTCACTCCAAATGATCTATTTCAAATAATATTTGCTTCTCATTATCAAATGACTTCATAGACTGTATTACCGTCAAATGCCGTCCCAAACATCTCCCCAAATATGAACATATCTTTGTTACAAACACGTACATTTCTCCTAGTTGCTCACTATCTAATCTTTCAAATTTTGCTGATGAATTCACCATGTTTGCTGCCGCCAACTTCGATAACTCTCTATCTGTTATTACTGGGGACTTCAACTCGTCAGATTGCTCCTTCCTTGAAGCACTTGGTCACTCTAACATTGTCAAATTTCCCACTCGACTAGACAAAACACTTGATTTAGTTTTTACAAAATGACCAAGGAATCTATGAAGCACGTAAACGTGCAACGATCCTCAACTCTGATCACTCTATTGTTCGTGTTTTACCAAAAATATACAGCAAAACACATATTAAAGTCTTCCCGCATCTGTCTATGAAAGCACAACAAAGATGCTACTAATCCGAACGCTTACTCAATCTAAGGAGCATGTTACAAAATACTAACTGGGATTTATTCCATGAAAGTTCATTAGATGATACAATTGCCAATATAACGGATTATCTTAAGTTTTGCCTTGATATATGCTGTCCCAAAACAAACACTACTTAAACGCCTCGACCGCTTCTCATCTCCTTGTCTCAAACAACTTCTTAGGTTAAAGAAACATTATATAAATCCAAAGATAAGTTAGGACTCAAAAAGAATAATGCTCAAATCAAATTTGAAATCAAAAATCTTAATGCTATCTACAACGATACAATTTTATCATGCAAATCTCCTGTCAGCATGCGGAAAATTTTTAATGAAATTACCGGCAATAGTAAGCGTTGTAGTGCTTTTCCCTCTTATGATGTTAATGCTCTTAATCAGTCTTTTATACGCTGTCCTTCTACTTTAACTACTTCTAATGTTACCTATCATTTAGCTGAAAACTTTCATGACTTTAATACTCTCGATGTTCAAAAATGTCTTAAAACACTCAAGCCCTCACGTAGCCTTGGCCCAGATGGTATACCTGCCTATGTTCTAAACAATGTGCAGATGTGTTGTTTTCTCCACTAACCAACATCCTAAATGCCTCTTTCTCCAAAAATGTCGTACCAGATGCACGGAAAGACATTAAAATTGTCCCCGTCCCTAAACCTGGAAATAGCAAGAACGTAAAGTTCAGACCCATTGCCATCACTTCCCCGTTTCTAAAGCTTATGGAAAAACTAATACTGCTTGAACTCGAACCCTCCCTTAAAAACTTCGAAGACCCCAAACAATTTGCCTATAGACAGGGAAGGAGTACATTAGACGCTGCAGCTGTCTTACACAACAACATTGTCTCATCATTAGATAAAGGTGCCAAGTACGTCCGCTGCACGTTTCTCGATTTCACGTCTGCTTTCGACTCTGTTCCTAGATGTCTCCTGCTAAATAAGCTCTCTTTGACGAAAACTGAGTCTTTGGTCACTAACTGGTTGCATTCCTACTTCTCTTACAGAATCCAGTACACCGTGTACAAAGGTAAATCCTCGTCTACTGCGCTCACTGAAATTGGTGTCCCCCAAGGTGCTGTACTCTCCCCAATTCTCTTTTCTTTTTTTCCACATGACTTACCATCTTCAAATGACATTAATTTTGTCAAATATGCTGACGACCTGACTGTATCTTTGCCTGTCGAATGTCAAAGTGACTGCTCTAAACTTAATGACTTTCTCTTAGAAATCAGCCAATGGTTCAAGGAAAACGGTCTTACCTTAAACTACTCTAAGTGCCAAACGGTCAATTTCACCTTTAGGCATAAATCCTACTTTAACAAACTGGTTGGCTCTTACGAGGTGTGCAACATAGACGGCATTGAAATAGAAACCAAATTAAAAATTAAACATCTTGGCATCATTCTATCTGCTGATCTTTCCTGGTCGTCTCATATCTTGATGATTTCTAATAAAATTTCTCATCTTACCTTCTACATCAAGAAGTAAAGACATCTGGTATAACCCAACCCTTACTCCTACAATTCATTAACTCTCACATTCTACCTATTATTCTCTATTGTTCCCCCTCAGTTTTTCCAGGGCTACTGAAGAAAGACTATAACATTTTACGCAGGATGTTAAAGGTCGTCAGCAGGGTACGCAACGTGTCACTCAACTAGCTTGTTAATATTCTGGTCGACAGGCACTTGGACTCATGTGAAAAATGCGCTAAACCCATTTTATCTAACTCACACCACCCTCTTCACTCACAACTATCCCCTTGCATCTCATCAGGCAAAACCAGAAGCCAATATAGAAAACCATATGCTCGCACTAGGAAGTACAAAAACTTAACCATAACCTACTTAGCTCGTGTTCTGTGTGATAAAGAAAGCATTAGGCGCGACACCTATAATTCATTTTAGTCAATAGAACAACTGGACCACGTCTTTCCACCTCATATCATTTATAGGTACAACATTTTCTTTCTTTCTTTTCCTTTTCTCTCTCTTCTTTTTCCGTTATGTGCTGCTTTGTTTCTTTCTCTCGCTTACGCTAGTAAATATGATAGCAGCAACTTTTCTAACACCTTCAAACACTGTTCAGCTTTGGCTTTGCTACCGACATGCCAATATGTTGTTGTAATAATGAAATGAGATTACCTTAATCTCTGGAGAATTCAAAAATACAGTTGCAGCGAAGAAAATTTTCTTTTCGACCTACTTCAAATCTTCAATAACGCCCACCTAAACATCGACTTCACACTTGGGACTGAATCCAACGGAATGTTCCACTTCCTCGACGTCCAGCTGACAAGAAACGCCAACAACTCTCTGAAAAGATCCATATACGAAAAGCCTTCTTGAAATGGACAATTCGTGAACTTTGAAAGCTTCGTCCCCCTAAGCAGAAAGAGGAACATGATATACGCTCTTTCCTCGAGGATTCGGAATGTATGCAGCGAAGAAGTGATTGAAGAAGAACTGCGTAATCTCCTAAAACCATGATGGAAAACGATTTCCCGCCCAGGTTCATAGACAAAAATCTCAAATCTAAGAGGACTTCGGAACAAGTCCAATCCGTTCCAACGAAAACACTTCTGCTTAATCTAGAATTCAAAGGTGATATTGAAGCAGAAATCCTTCACAAACGCCTTTGCAAAACTCTTAAGAAAACATACTTCGCCGCGGGCCTACAACTGACGTTTTCTTGCAAGAAACTGTTCATCCAGAACGTGAAAGACAAGCCGTCGCATTGGGCCACCTCAACATGCATATACCAGTTTATTTGCTCTTGTGGAGCTGAGTACATCGGCCGTACCATGCGCCGACTTGGAAAACGCGATCGCAAACACTACCCGGCCTGGTTAGTAAAAGGAGACCGAAAACGTGTATACAGTTCAGTGACAGAACATCTGGTCAACTCAGGACATTCAGCGCCTTTCGAAAAATCCTTCAAAGTAATATACAAGACTCAATCAAACCTATCAAAAGGAGTGAAATCAAGACATCTGGGCATAGCTGAGGCGCTAGCTATCCAAAAGCTCAAACCCACGCTCTGTATCAAAAAGAATTACTTCCAACCCCTCTCCCTACCATGGCCATCATAAACAGCTAAAATTTTTTTAGTAATGACAATCTCATCGCCTTTCTTATCTAAACTTCCTGTTTATTCATGTTATTTTAAGTTTTCTTAATCCTTGTCTACACTACCATATTTTCATATCCACTCTTCCTGTTTATTTTGTCATTTTACTATTTCTACATATTTAATCCCTGATTGCATAAACAATTATTCATCATATTAGTTTTTTATCCAAACATCCTGTATATTTTGTTATTTCTACATTTCTAACCCCCAATTGCACAATGTCAATCTTCTTAGTTATTATAATGCTACTTTGTTCCAGTTTTATCCGTCCCCCTGTTTACATTGACACTCTAATTGCAAATTGTAATTTTATTAATTTGACTCTTAACCGGAAATTATTCTGGAACTTTCCCATCCATTTGATATAAATACACGAATGTACAGCCTAGATGATGACTTCGTCGAAAAGAAAATTTTCTTCTCTGCAATTGTCTTTTTAATAACTCCTATATAGAATTCTATTTATTGATAATGTACTAAATGGATTCAATGCTGTAGTAAAAATGCTGGCAATGCCATTCTGTATCACAATTACTGTTTTGGAATAAACCAAATTATTATTATTATTAAAAAGGATTAACATAGGACGACACTGTGAGGAATATTTCGCTTAACTTATTATGCTACTGTCAATATATATAAGTAGCTAAGGTGTTTATAATGTAATTATCGGGGCCATTCTGCATCAATACTAATTCACTGATCAGATACAAAATAAAGATAAATGTGATGTTTTCGAAATGCATTGTATGAAGAAGAAACCATCTAGTGAATAGAAAAATGCCTTGTTCTGGACAGTGTACTGTCACAAAATATTCATTTTGTTCATGTACATGAGCTTCAAGCAATAATAATAATCCTCCACAGCGTATCGTGATTTTCAATAAAGCATGCCTCACATCAACTGAATGTACAAAAGCGACATTCTTAGTTTAAACTGTTTGCAATCAACATCACTTAATCCACGACCCTCTGACAAATGCACATTTCAAATGTAATTTCCCTATGAACGAATTTCAAATGACACAGCTACTCCTCACATGCTTTCATATTCTATTCGCTCAAGTACTTGTCAAATGTCGAATCAATGGCAAAACACGAATTTCGTCATTTAGTGGATAATTATGTCTCAGTTTGTATCGGGCTGTTCATGATTATTCAAAATTACTTTCGCGATATATACAGTAATTGTGTTAGTTGTCATCAATCACTGTAGGGCTCAGAAAAATTTATGTCATGGTCCTATTCAAATTTCTTCTATTCATTTACTTTCCCAGTGGAACATATGGATTCCAGCTAAGTGGTGGTTAACTAGCTTAAACGGACACTGACTATCAAAGTTAGGTAAGCGCTTCATACAGAATTAGGCATCCGAAACTTTTCGGAATGATAAAATGCGAAGGGGAATTGAAAACTTGTTTGGCAGTCGTTGAGAGATTTGAACACAGTGTTGAAGAGATGAGTGGCTGAACATGTGGAATGAATGACAATATTAATAAGAAGAATTTTCATGGAAAGTACTGAGACTACAAGTATATTGCACAGAAGGCGTGTTCATTCCTAATCTATTAATCCTTTTTTATGAAAAAATGAATCTGCTGATTTTTATTGTTATTATTATTATGGAATCAACAAATTTCAGTGAACTACACCGTCTTACTGATCTGCAAACTTGCATTACGTATTCTCACGGACTGTGGGAATTTTCACATCACTCAACGCATTGAATTCTATTTAAAGGTGGATTGTAAAACACTTGGCTTATTAAAAATAAAGGAAATGTTGCAGTCTCACATGTCCTTTTGAGAGACTCTAAATGGAAATACTGAAAATAGGGAGAAATACGAATTTACAATTTCCCCTATCTGGAATATTACTGTTGATGAAAATTGAGATCGAATAAGCTGGATACACGGACAATACAGATATATACTTATCCAAAATTTGATTAATGTACATCTTTTGAAGTATCAAAATCCAGCGAGAACTGGAGTGACTTACCCTGCTAAGTTGAATGACTTTGAAAAAAGCCAAGCCATTGCATTACAGTCACTTGCATGCAATCACAAAATAGGGTGGGACAGTAAGTCATAAAAATATATGTGTAAAACTTGAGCACTATGGTAGTAAATAATTCATTTTAGTTTCTTTAGTAGATGTATTACGCAATTATCATGATTGATATGATTATGAACAATAAATTTTGTTTGAAACGTCATCCAGTAAATAATACTGTTTCACTGTGTGATACATCTGATAAACAAACTAATAGAGTAGGACAGGATGAGAGCATCAAAAAGTATTATAGATGTGGGGGTAGAAACAGAGGTTAGTCACTAAAGCTCTCTTTATCTATCCAACATCCTATACCTGCAATCAAAATTATGTAGCTATTATACAAGAGCCTGAATCTTGATTTATGCGTCCACCAAGAAGCAGTTATCAGTCTCTCCTTGCACTGGTAACTGGATATTTTCACACTCTCTTTCATCTGATTACGTATTATTGAAAGTTTCCATTATGTATGATAACGTGTTTATTATTATTATTATTGGCATTGTATGCACATATTTATTGGTTGATTTTTGTTCAAAAATGAACTCTGTGCAAGTATGTTAAAATTGTTTCTGTAGATATACTTAATAATGACTTTTGCCTGTAATCAGATGATGAGAAGTCAACGAAATAAACACTGGTGTTACAATTTTATTTTGCACAGACTGTTGTTCTTGCTTTATTCGCATAATCTTTGTTTTGCAATCAATATATTGAGATTTATTATGGGCATCTTTTATCAAACGGAGAATATCTAGTCACAGGCAATAAGCACTTCAAACTGAGTACATCGATTTAGGTGTGTTTGTTTAAGCAAATGCAGAGGTTATACTGTGAAGTGATTACCTACTATCATGATCGGACATATCCCGAAGTGTTTTGAAAAGCTGATGTCACAGTACCACAGAGTATAATAACAAAGCCTCTTGCAGACTACAGACATTATATTGACCCTCTCAAGTCATTCACTGTTGTCAGCAAACAAACAAACTAGACGATACTTGCAAATGCGGAGGCTTTTGAAATTAGGGTTTCTAAACACAAACTCTGTGTACAAAAAGAGATGATAGTCACACTGTATAATTTGCTAACTGTTATCATCATGGTCATTATTATTTCACTCCACTTTTTATTAGTACTTCTGACTTAATGGAAGCTGTCGTTTATCAGTGCCATTGACTTAACTCGCCTTATCATTATTAATATTATTAATACCAAAACTATTTGTCTCAATATCATTTATGTCGCTATTCCTCATATATTCAAGTTCTTTCTCCGATAACTGACTGTTTACTAAAATGATGTAATTGAAATTTAATCAAATTTAACTTAATTTTCATCACTCAAACTCACTTATTTGTATCTATCTGAAGATGACCTGTTGTTTTCGTCGAGGTATTCAATATGGTATATTTCCTTTGAGGTTTTTATCTCCTGATGTAATTCCAGCGGTATGCGTGCTCCTTTGTATGGAGTATCCAGCTGATGAATTCTGCTGAAATTTGATGAATCCATTAAATTCTGTTTTATTAACCTGAGTTGCCTGTTTCAATGTAATTTTGTTCATATACCAAATGTTGAAGTTAACTTTATGGTTCACATTATTCTACTAACACTATATAAGTAGCTCAAATTTTCGAAAATCAAATTTTAATTGAGTATGTGTCTACATTACCCATTCATCCAAACTAATCGACCTAAGATATCATTAGTGTTAATATATATCAGACAGTAGATATTGAAATTTGGCACTCTTTATTACTCTCAGCAACTGTGTTCAGAATCTTTCTCATGAACATGTGGGGTTTTAACAATTTCTTCAATGTTTGGTTGGTCCAAGTGTCAGTAGGACATTTCAACTTTCTTGGATTTCGTCGATAAAGAAAATTTCCTTCGCTGAATCTGTCTTTTATTTTCTTCATGACTCAATGGGAACTTTCTTTATATTCTGTGACCAATCAAAAAATACTATCAAAGTCTCTGAGCTGTTTGAAAACTCCCGCACTGCGTAAGATCATTTAATTCAAGTGTGCGGATCAGTAGGACGTTGACGTCATTTGAAGCATATTTATTCAGTAATAATAATCATTAACCTCGCCTAGATTACTAGGTCACTAGTATTCTAGCCGGTCCCAAGCCCGGATAAAGAGGGAGGGTTGGGGCGTGGTGCTAGCAACTCCACCCCCAAAACTTAACCAAATTGCTACTAAAACTTCAACGCACAAATATATTTTAAATTCTAAAAATACAAACAATGACCTTATTTTTCGCTGGAATCGGGGAAGTGAAATGACGCAGGCTGGTGAAAGCCTTCGGGAAGCCAGTCAGCCGATGTGCCTTTTTTTCGATGAAAGCAAAAATAAGGATGGGGACGTGGAATATTCGTACAATGTACGAAACTGGAAAGGCTGCTCAGGTAGCCTCAGAAATGAGGAGATATAAAATAGAAGTGTTGGGAATCTGCGAGAGCAGATGGAACGGATGTGGAAGGAGCCAACTGTCAACTGGAGAGACAATAATCTACTCCGGACACCCAGAGGACGATCACGAGCACACCGAGGGAGTAGCCATCATGATGTCACCAACAGCGGCTAAAGCTCTCATGCAGTGGGAACCAATCTCCTCCAGGATACTGACAGCCAGGTTCAACTCAAAAGGAAAGAAGGTTACAATCATTCAATGCTACGCGCCTACAAACGTCTCAGAACAAGAGAAGAAGGAGGATTTCTACAGACGACTACAAGCATTAATGGACGACGTCCCAAAGAGCGATATCAAAATCCTGATGGGTGACATGAATGCGAAACTGGGAGGAGACAATACAGGAAGAGAACTCACCATGGGTCGTAAGGCCCTCGGTGAAATGAACGACAATGGTGAACTCTTCTCAGACTTCTGGGCCTTCAATGATTTGGTGATTGGTGGCAATGTACTCAAGCACATGGATATACACAAGGCAACATGGATTTCACCAGATGGACACACCAAAACCAGATAGACTTCATTTCAATCTCAAGGAAGTGGAGACGGAGCCTACTGGACACAAGATCGAGGAGAGGAGCAGATGTGGGTTCAGACCACTATCTAGTACAAGGGACTTTCAAGGTGAAGCTGAAAGCCTCGAGGATAGCTGGGGATAGGCCACAATGCAAGTTCAACACGCAAAAACTGAAGGACACAATCACACAGGACATTTTCACTGCAACTGTCAGAGCAAAGCTAGAAACACTACCTGGCACCACTGAGGAATCATCCGTGGAAGACCATTGGAACTCTCTGAAGGTAATTTTCAACGAAACGTGTTCAACGGTTTTAGGAAGAAAGAAGAGACAAGACAAGGAATGGCTCTCAACAGACACTTGGAAGCTAATAGAGGAGAGGAGAAAGGTGAAAGAGAAAATGATTCAATGCAAAGATGGACAGGAGAAAGAGACGCTGAGTTCAACTTACACAGCACTGGACAAAGAAGTGAAGAAGAGTGCCAGGAAGGACAAGAGACAATTCTACGACAACCTGGCTACTGAAGCTGAGAAGGCAGCAGGCAAAAGGGACCTGAGGACACTATATCAGATAACCAAGTCTCTATCCGGGAAGAGATCAACACAAGTGAAACCTATAAAAGACAGCCAAGGGAACCCAATTACCAAAGAAGAAAGACAGATTAAACAATGGGCGGACCACTTCAAAGGACTTTTGAACCGACCACCACCTACAACCCGTCCAGAAATGCCAACAACAGCACGTCGACAACTGCAAGTTGACACCAACCCTCCAACGAAAACTGAAGTCATGAAGGCAATCAAGCTTCTGAAAGCTGGAAAAGCAGCTGGACCAGATGGAATACCCCCGGAAGCACTGAAAGCGGACCCAGAAACGACAGCAGATATGCTGACTCCATTATTGCAAAAGATCTGGAAAGAGAGAAAGGTGCCTACTGACTGGAGGAAAGGTTACCTCGTGAAACTACCAAAGAAGGGCGACCTAGGACTCTGCAAGAACTGGCGAGGAATCATGCTCCTGTCGACGCCAAGTAAAATCCTGAGTCGCATCATCCTGGAGAGAATAAAGAACGCACTGGATACAGAACTCCGACCAGAACAAGCTGGATTCAGGAAAGGCAAATCATGTTCTGACCAAATTGCAACTCTACGCATCATCATCATCGAACAAAGCATGGAATGGCAATCAAATCTCTACCTCAACTTTATAGACTTTGAGAAGGCCTTCGACAGCGTTGACCGCGAAGTAATTTGGGAACTACTCAAGTACTACGGCGTACCCCAAATATTCATCAACCTTATTCAGCAGCTGTACGACAACGGCACATGTCAAGTGGTCCACAACGGAAAACTCAGCGAAGCGTTTGGAGTAAACACAGGAATCAGACAAGGGTGCTTATTATCACCAATGATATTCCTAATTGTGGTGGACTGGATTATGCGTCAGACAGTAGGAAACGAGAAGACAGGGATATCCTGGACCGACGTGAAGAACCTAGAAGACCTGGATTTCGCCCGTGGATGATTTATGTTTGATGTCACACAAAATCGAAGACTTACAAGCTAAAACCGACAAACTGGTCAAAGAAGCAGCAAAGACAGGACTCCAGGCGAACAAAGACAAGACGGAGGTCATGAAAATAACCAACCAACAACAACAACAACAGCAGCAACATCCAGTGCTAATCACCATCAACGGGAGGAATTCGAAAGAGGTTACTTCATTCACTTATCTAGGGAGCATTGTCTCAACTACAGGAGGAACGGACGAGGATGTCAAATCGAGCGAGAATCGGGAAGGCGAGAAACACATTCATCAACTTAAAACCAATCTGGAAATCTTCGTCACTCAGCATCAACAACAAAATTCGGATTTTCAATACAAACGTCAAGTCAGTTTTGCTTTACGGATCAGAAACTTGGCGGGTCACCAAGAATATTTTCAACAGGTTGCAGACCTTTATCAACAACTGTCTTCGCTCCATACTGAAGATTAGATGGCCGGAAAGAATCACCAACAAGAGTCTATGGGAACAAACAAAACAGGAACCAATCGCCCAACAAATATGCAGGAGAAAGTGGAGATGGATTGGACACTCGCTGAGGAGGCCGTTGGGTGACATCACACGTCAGGCCCTCGAGTGGAACTCGAAAGGGAAGCGGCGAGTAGGACGTCCAAGGGTGACATGGAGGAGATCGTGTGAGGAGGAGATGAAACAGTATGGAATAACATGGATGCAAGTGAAAAGTACAGCAGAAGATAGAAGCAAGTGGAGGCGTGCAGTTGAAGCCCTATGTTCCACTAGGAACCCAAGGGAACAATAATAATAATATATGCATATTTCATGTAAAATGATAAGTGATGAGGAAGGAATTATCCTTTTTATTCAATATTTATATGGTTCCGATATTTTTCATTGAAATCATTATTCTTCATTACATGGATTCAGTGGTAAATCTCCAACGAACTTGATTCTCTCCCATCACATTCAAGTCTCTCTACGACTGTCAGCAAGCTTTCAATTCCGTTTAGGATTTTCTCATTCCTGTCAGCTTCACACAAATAAATTTGTATGAAGTGTTTCTTAAACTTTCACAATCAATGTCTATTCAAGCTTGTTAACCACGCCGTGTCTAACGTCTAACCAAATAGTTATGATTAATAATAAATTCACTCCTGTCTGCGACCATGTAATTGACAGGCGCTTTTGTTTTGTATTGAATTTCGCTATGAGACTGTATATTCAATACTCCAGCAGGCACTCTAGAAGCTTTCAAGTTGCTGCAGTTCTTATGCGAGTTACCGATAAAGTCCATTGAATTTTTGGAATGAATGCTGAACTACTCATCAGTAGTATACTCAAATTAGGAATTAGAAACTGGATGATGGGATTTTAAATCAGTTTTATATGATGCAATACATACATGCACTTCTGTGTGTTGATGGGAACAAATAATGAAAATTTATTTGAGAAGCACAAGAGGATACATATTTTGAGCGTTATGACTAATGGCGACAATTCACAAAACTAAGGTATATGTCACGACAGTGATTTTAAAGCATTTGAATAGTCGACTTCACACAAATAGGCACAACAACGTGAGACATAATTACCCAATAAATGACAAAATTTGTGTTTCTTCACGTGTTGGGCGTCTGACATTGACTTAATTGAAGAGAATATGAAAGCGCATCAGAAGTTGTGGGGCTATTTGCAATTTGCGAAATAAACTTGAGATATGCTGCTTCCACTCAGTCATGGACTAGACCATGTTCACGATGCATCCATAATTTTCTAACGCATGGATTAAGCTGCGATTTCCGCCTTAGTACATCCCATTGATGTGAGCAATTACTTATTGAAAATCACGTGTAAATATGACACAATCTGCTGTTGAGCTATTTTTTGAGGTGAAGATCCTGCACAAGAAGCAAATCAGTATTTTGCTGCATAAAACCGCTGAGAATTCTGTTCCATGTGATGACACGTTGTTCAGAATCAAATCATATTTTTTGTTCATTACAAAGCATTTTAACATAACTGGTTACTAAGAAAATGCTTAGCATGAAATTTTGACAACTAGATGTGATTTTATTTACAAATGTGGACGTTACCAAAATTACGTTCATATGTTCACGAACAAATCACGAAACTCATTCGAAAGAGGTTGGAGAAGACTTCGTAATAGTTGTTATTTATCGATGCAGCATCTTTACATATATGCCAAAATAGTTATTTCTTTTCTAACATTCAAAAGTGCAAAGAAAGTTGACGAAATGAGATTACCTTTACACTTTACTAAAGAGAGGCGCTGCATGGTCACCTAGTCTCATTTAAATGACATAATAATGTAAGCAAAAGAAACTGATTGACGAATTGAGGTAGGTTATTCAAGTTGTCTCACTAACAGTTTTATCCACTGTCCGGTGTCAAAGTAAATAATGAAAGACAATCTACCGATGTTTAAGAGTTAGCTTTTTATACCGCTTTTTCATATTTGCATTCTACTCTGACTGATATTTTTGAAGCACGACAATTTTCATGGATTAGTGTGACTCAGGTCATCTGAAAACATTGTGTGATGTGGCAGAAGTCATTGTCTTGATTTTGGATGAACGTTTCTTCGCTACTTACTCATTATCCGTCGGCTGATTCGTGGTACTTCTTGTTCACACAAGGTAACAAATTAGGACACGTGATATGTTATTCATATGCGCAGTGTTCGTTTTCAGAGAGAATAATTACGATAAACAGACTTAAATTCTATAGAAGAATATTTCGACTGGTGAAAGGGAAATTCACTTAGCAAGAATTTGTTGAGCACACAGTGAAATATGATGATAATAAGGAGCCAACGTGATATGAATAGATTGCTGGATATGATTAGCTTTACGTTTCTCTATGTAAAGGCATAATTCAGGAGATTTTTAGATGCATTCTAGATAAAATTTTAAATTGATAAATCACACAGTGTTATGCAGTACCATTAACTGATGACGTTTCAAGCACAAATTATTGCCAGTCCTAATCATGTCAAGTGAGTGACTTGATGTGATTATGAGCAGTAATTTGTGCTCCAAAGGTTGTCATCAATAAATGGATGACCAATACTTACTAATCCCATAATTTGATAACAGTAATTATTTCTGAAGTGATAGGACACTAACAGATAAGTCCAGAAGTGTTCCACTGTGAACAAAAGAAAGTACTTCAGCTGGTAGGCAGTAGTTTATCCCGTATATGCTGACGTATTCATTCGATGAAACAAAAAATACGAGCCATTCCTCAGCGAATAAATAATGAGTAAGTAATAACGAAAGGTCAGTCCAGAAACAAGATAATGACTAGTGTAACACTACATAATAATTACAGATTACTGATGTATGCACCGATGACAGAGCAGTCTCCATTAGTCTCAGCTGAATAAAATATTGATAATAAACAAAAGTTGAAGAAAGCGATTGTGAAATCGTCATACTACTGTCAATGAACTAGTAGCTCAAATGTTTGCAAACAAAATTGTCAGGTGCAGTCACCATCGTTACTTTTCATTCCATGTTATAGTCAACCTCATTATTTCTGTTAGAAGTCAAAGGTTAGCATAATCTATTCGAAATGTGTCTTATAAGATTTATAGAACAAATGATGTTTCAAATGGGAGCTTTGAAAAAATGTTTGTCCTAACAATATCAACCTTAATGCAATCCGAAAACTAAAAACACTTTTAGATAATCTGTGGGAGCTAAAAATCTCCTGCATGATGCCTCGACATAGTAAAACGTAGAGCCAATTATCTGCAGAAATATACTCATATATGTCTGTTATTTCGTCAGGTGATGTCTGTCTCTCAAATTTCAGAAAAATCATAACTTTTTTGCATACTTACGAAAGATTATGCACCGATGAATCTCTAAAAAGATCTATCCCCCGGAAACGTACTTGGAACGGACAACTAACTAATTTTTACAGTTGGGTGCCTATCTCCAGGAAAAGGAACCTAATTCATTCGCTCTGCTCTAGGATAAGGAAAATTTTGTAGTTCTGATTCCGTTGACTCGGAACTTGATTTCTTAAAAGCCACTCTCGCAGAAAACGGTTACCCTAACCGATTTATTGACAGCAACATGAAAGATAAGCAGTCTAAACTGGCAACCGACACAGTTCCAAAGAAAACCTTATTCATGAACTTGGAATTCAAAGGTGATCAAGCCTCAGATATGCTCAAAAATCGTCTCTCGAAATCAGTCAGTAAGACGTTCTATGCAGCGAAATTACATATGGCGTTCACTAGCCGCAAGTTGTTCTCTACCTCTTTAAAAGATAAGTTCCCCCATCTGGCCGCCTCCATGTGCATCTATCAGTTCACCTGCTCTTGTGGAGCAAGATAATTTCACCGGCCGTAGTCAGAGGACGCTTTACACACGGATACGAGAGCATATTCCAGCATGGTTTTACAAGGGAGAAAGGAAGTGTGTGCGAAGCTCTATTTTGGAACACCTGATCGACTTCTGTCACTCTGTCAACCCTGACCATGATTTTAAGATCATATATGAATCCATGCTAACTTCCCACGTTTTCTTCGTTACAGACTTCTAAAGACAGCTGAGGCCTTGGCAATTCATGACTTTAAGCCAGACCTTTGTGTACAAAAGAAGTATGTACAATCCCTACTTCTGCCTTGGCCGTAGACGGATAGACATTCATTTATTTTGTTTATTTAGTTGTTCTATGTACTTTTCCCTTAAAACTATGATGATTACTATCATTATTATTATTACTATTCTCACTCTGAATCTTTTCCACTTGACCCACTTGTCATTCTAAACCCAAAATTATTGATTTATATATATTCTTTAAATATTATTATTTAAATATCTTATCAAATTTCACACCATGTTATGTAACATTTTATCTTCGTCTACTAATCTTATAATTATGTACCTATTTCCAAAATTCTATACACCTTATGTATTATTCTATATACGTCATTAATTATTTGGCCACTTGACATTAAACTATGATTATAATCACAAATATTTAAATTACATTTCATACTATTATTATTATTTCATGTATTCACACCTTTAATGTTATAATTTTTATAAAAAACCATATATAAATACGATTGTACAGCTTGATAATAAATTCGTTGAAAAGAGTCTCTTCACTTACTATTTTGTACCTTATGCTACAATGGGAATTATTAAATTACTAAAATATTTGTATATAAATGCGATCGTACAACTATGTGAATGAGTGTGCCGAAAGGAGTCTCTTCTCTTAACGTCTTCTCTTTTTCATTTGAGCTATTTTCATGTACGTGTTGGTGCATGAAATCAAAATAACGTTGAACAATGCGCACATTCCAAAATGTGTATATAGAGTCTGAATCCTCGGTGCATTTCATACTACTCATAAGTAGTTTGCTAGTCATTACATTTTTAATCGCATTACTAGGTGTATAATATTGAATGTTTAGAAAAAAACAGTGGCCTCCAGAGGGTCAAGGAGAGCATTAGATGTGGATTTTCACCTCAAAATTCGGTACAGACAAAGGCGTAACTGAGAACTCCATGGTGAGAGAAGTGATTGCATTTTCTTAGGAATATTATTATACTTGGTTGGATATGAAAGCCGAATGCGACAAAAACCTAGTGGACAAAGTGAAAAGCTATTTGACAATAATACTTTTGACCAGACAAGGCAAATATGAGGCTATTATATAGGAGAACTAATTCTGTACCACTAAGTGAAGGCAACAGATGCTATATAAACGCTGTTATGAAGAAGTTGAAAGACAATGAAACAAAGGAATCAACCATTGGTTGAATGTATGGAGTTTCTAGAAATTGCGCAATAAATAACTAGTTTAACACTGTGAAATATCAGAATACACTGTGAATGACATATTGTGGGAAACAAATCTTCATTTAGATATTTAGAATTAGATCTTCATCTATGGTTCTACTCTGATATATAAATATAAATACATATGCCAACGTGTCAAGATGATGATAATTAACAAAGAGAATTATTACACACAATGAAAGGATAGAAACAGTTACAACAAGTGAATCGCATAATGCGTTATTATGGAGAAAAATGAAGAGTAAATGAAGTGTAAACGATTTTTCAAGTTGATTACGTAACGGATTATCATAGAAAAATAAAATGATTTAGACGATTGTAATTTGTAATTAAAGATGAAGTAATCAGGAAAATAATTTGAACAATTATAATATAAGTATAAAACTTGGGCACTGTGGTAGAGTATAATTTCATAATGGATAAGATTTTATTTTGATAAATCACACAGTGTAGTACAGTTATATTAACTGATGACGTTTCGAGCACAAACTATTGCTCATAATCATATCAAGTTACTCACACAACTTCTTTCCTTCATTTATATACATGTGTGGAATCGGCTAGATATTGGAATAAAATTCAATATGAGATAATGTACATTCAGAAATAATAGTACGAGTGTTATTAATCCATTGCAATTAGATGGGAATTACGACGAGTGTTTTTATAGTCATAATAAGTTGATTGTTAGAATGTGTTCATGTGTTTGAATGGAAATAGAATTTTAAGATTATTTATTATCCTCTTCTGATTTGACTGGCGGTAATAATATCTTCTATATTTCTGGTATTTGCATTGAGTCACTTCTGATGCATGTGTTGGGTGTAGACTCGATGAATAAGGATTCCGTAATCAACCTCTCTTTCCACCTACCTGAGTTTTTTTCTAAATTACTTATCTTTTCAGGGTCAATCATTTTCCCTTTAGCTAAATTCTTATGTTCTGATAATCTGACTACCCCTGACCTACTAGTTTGACCTATGTAGTTGACCTCACAGTCATTGCAAGGTATTTTGTAAATTATATTATTTTGTTTAATTGGGTCCAACGGGTCCTTTAACCTACAAAGTTTGTCTCTGAGTGAGTTTGTTGGTTTGAATTCCACCCTAATTCCTGCTTTATTGAGAATCCTACGTAGGGCCTCAGATGTCCCCTCCTTATATGGTATAACAGTAGAAGACTTATATTCTCTCTTATTTATGTTATTACTACTAGTTACACAATTATTTTTTTTAATTTTGTTTTTGGCCTTTACTGATCTTCCTAATGAATTTTATAGGATAGTTATTCAACACCAACGCTTCTTCTATCTGTTTTATTTCGTCATTTAGGTCCTTTTTTGTGCTACTCAGTGCTATGGCTCGGTTTTTCAGACACTTAACCAAGCCTGCCTTAACAGTTAACGGATGAGACGAATTAAAGTCTAAATATCTATTAGAATGCGTTGGTTTTCTATAAACACTAGTGTGTAGTTTACCTTCTTCTATTCGTTTTATCTTACAATCTAACATGGTTAATTCTCCTTGTTCATTTTCTGATTCAAATGTGAATTTTATTCCTTCTACTTGTGAGTTTATATGTGTTAAGAAGCTAGAGATATGTTCTGTTTTTAACACTGTGAATGTGTCATCTACATATCTCCACCATATTTTTGGCCTAGGATTAAATGTATTGAGAGCACCATTTTCCCAGCTGTCCATAAAGATGTCTGCTACAATAGGGGATATTGGTGATCCCATTGCTACACCTTCTGTTTGTCTATATATTTTGCCTTGGAACTTGAAGATAGTAGATGTGAGGCATAACTGAATCCCTAAAATAATTTCTTCAATGGGCAGCTTTGTCCTATGACTAAGTTCGGAATCAGAAGTTAGTTCTCTTTTAACCGCTTCTAAGGCCATATTGACTGGTATATTCGTGTAAAGACTAGTTATATCAAAACTGACCATTGTTTCGTCATTCGCTAGTTGAATGTTATTTAGTTTACTTTTCATCTCATATGAATTAGTTAATCTAGAGTTTGAATTATTTCTGATAGGGCATAGTATTAAAGCTAAGTGTTTTGATAATTCATAAGTTGGGGTATTTCTAAAATCTACTATTGGCCTTATTGGGTATCCTGGCTTATGTATTTTAATAGTACCATATTATCTACTAGCATTATTAGTTTTAGGCATTAAGTTAAACCATTTAGACTCGCCCAGTGACGGCTTCATTCTGCGCATTAGTTCTGCTGTAGATTTCTTAACCTTATTCATTATTGTATCTACAGGCTTCTTAATTTCCTCATATGGACCCGTTTGAATATGTTCAATAACTTTTTTGATATAGTCAGATTTATTCAAAACTACGGTGGCGTTTCCTTTATCAGCTTTTGCAATGACAATATTTTTATCCTGTTTTAGACTAATTAAAGCTTCTCTTTCCAATTTTGTTAAGTTTGATTTTGCCTTCTTTTGATTTTTCAGGGTTAATGCACATTGTGCTCGAACCCCTTCTGCTGTTGTCTTATCTATTGAACCTAGCGCTACTTCTATGCTAGGAATGACATCCTCTGGTTTTAATTTGTTAACTGTTACATTGAAATTTAGTCCTTTCTCAAGTACTTTTGCCTCACTAGAGCTTAGCTCCTTTGATGAGAGGTTGATCACCCACTTTGTTCTGTCCATAGAAGATGAAGCGTTGACATCAATTTTATTTGCTGTGTTCCTTTCTTAAATTAGTTTGTTGAATTTTTTGATTTGTGTGGCTTTTGATTTTCTTGATGCTGATTCTCTAGCTTTTTCGGATGTTTCAACAACAATTACATAATCTTTGTCATTGACCATACATTTGAGTTTCCGTTTGAGTTTTTCGATTTCATTTCGTATATTATTGAGTTTCACAGTTAACATAATCATAATCTACTGAGATGTTCAGCTGCTGACGATATGTTTCTTGAAGTATTTGGAGTGCGTATGTGTAAATATTTTGGAGTTATATGATTTTTCAAACATCGACTGTTGAAAATCCGATGGTTCGTGAATCTTCCTTCTGTTTGAGAAAGTCGTGTGAGTTTATTGATAAGCTTCCTAGTAGGAAGACCATATGTATTATTGATATAAGTATAAAACTTGGGCACTGTGGTAGAGTATAATTCCATAATGGATAAGATTTTATTTTGATAAATCACACAGTGTAGTACAGTTATATTAACTGATGACGTTTCGAGCACAAACTATTGCTCATAATCATATCAAGTTACTCACACAACTTCTTTCCTTCATTTATATACATGTGTGGAATCGACTAGATATTGGAATAAAATTCAATATGAGATAATGTACATTCAGAAATAATAGTACGAGTGTTATTAATCCATTGCAATTAGATGGGAATTACGACGAGTGTTTTTATAGTCATAATAAGTTGATTGTTAGAATGTGTTCATGTGTTTGAATGGAAATAGAATTTTAAGACTATTTATCATCTATTTCTATTTCTATTCAAACACATCAACACATTCTAACAATCAACTTATTATGACTATAAAAACACTCGTCGTATTTCCCATCTAATTGCAATGGATTATTAACACTCGTAATATTGCCACCAGTCAAATCAGAAGAGGATAATAAATAATCTTAAAATTCTATTTCCATTCAAACACATGAACACATTCTAACAATCAACTTATTATGACTATAAAAACACTCGTCGTAATTCCCATCTAATTGCAATGGATTAATAACACTCGTACTATTATTTCTGAATGTACATTATCTCATATTGAATTTTATTCCAATATCTAGCCGATTCCACACATGTATATAAATGAAGGAAAGAAGTTGTGTGAGTAACTTGATATGATTATGAGCAATAGTTTGTGCTCGAAACGTCATCAGTTAATATAACTGTACTACACTGTGTGATTTATCAAAATAAAATCTTATCCATTATGAACAATTATAAGCTTTAAAGGTTTATGATGAGGTAGATGAAGTAGTTTGGTTTATATATTCATGCAACGATGGCCAAGTTAAGGAGATTGGTTGTACGAATTTCTTCTGAGCGAACAAGTTCGACGTTTTCAGGTGCATTCTTGTGACTACAGCTGTATGTTGAAGATGGACTCTTTTTAAAGCAAAATAACGATTAGTGGGATTGCGACAAAATAACTGTAAATGCTATTTTACCATAACATTTATATTCATGAACCAGGGGTGTTAAAAAAGACCTACCAACGGATCTTGTCTGTCCCTTGCTTAACCGTGTTGGATGATACTCGGAAATACGGCGATGAACATGCCTAATTGTTTGCTCAATGTAGCTGATTCCGCAATAGCAGTCAAACTGGTAGTTGCACATAGAGGAGACGAAATTAGGTGGTATTTCGGTCTTATTTCTCGAACGTAGAATGGAGGTCTATTTTTCTTTTGCAGTAACGAAATATCGTTTGCAAAATATAACAGTGAATATTGATTTACAAGGCGATAGAGAAAATGCTGATAAAAATGTCAACTGCTGTAAATAGTAACGCGATTGATCTGTGTGTGTGAGACACATCTTGACAGAATTTAAACTGTGATTTTGTCGCTATTATATCTTGAAAAAAAAACAAGGGCGTTGAAACAACTTTGAATGTCATGACAGAAAGACAGTTTGTGAATGAGACATGACAAATTTTGTTTTGCTTTTGTGCTGCTTTAGATTTTTATTTTTTAACTTTTTTGTCTATTTTACTTATCTAAAGTATTGAACTGCGATAATTCAGAATTTCTTTATTTATGGTTATCTTATAGGTTGATTGAGTCCGATTGCTCTATGTAGTGGTCGACTGGAACTTTACCAGCATTTTATGAAATGCGTTGCTTTCTTCAGTAAAACTTACTGGTAAATATTCTGCTACTCTGGCTACACTCTAGTGACTGAATGAAAAGAGCAGAAAGTTTTTTGTCTATACTGTTCTCAACTTTTAAAAAAGATCCGTTTCGTTTATATTTTATCCTCGTCAACATATAAAACTCCAAATAAATCAAGATATAGTATTCCTGCTTCTAACTACACCTGGGTTAATTTGGAGAAAGGAGAAACAAGAAACTGAGGAAGGTTTCATACACCATCTCATTATGTTGATCATTTTCAACGGAGATACAACCAAGAATGATTTCAATATAAATATTATTAAATATTCATACACATTTGATGTTGATGAACAACGTGAGCGTGAGGGCCATTAATACATGGTATAGTATAAGGTATAAAAAGTTTTTAAAAGGTTTGTTAGTACATGCAGAAATAATTATAAGAATGTTATAGAATCACCGAGTATGAATTCAAAGTCATATATAGTGGAGCAGAAACCAGTCTTCCGAAAACTGGTGCCCACTGAAACAATTGAAAGTTTAAAAAACTGCGTTTTATATTACTTCTAAATGTAACCATCGATTTACGTGCTCATGCGTTCTCTTGCACGGCAGACGCAAAGAAAGGAGGATTTTTGACTGACTTTTTGACCAAATCGACCATTACTATGAACGATTATCAGCTTTAACTCCAAAACACAAGGACTTGTAATAAGTTGTATTGCTCGAAAATTAAAATCGATATCGGAACAAAGTCTATAAACAAATGTTTGTACTATACTATACTTTTATTCGTATTCTTTCATATTCTTCCAACTTGTACACGATTGAATCATTCGCGCCTTCGAGTTGCCCGCCAATGGCGACCAAGGCCAATGAACTAACGTTCAATGTTCACATTCATTTACAACATGCCTATGAACTTGTGAGTGAACGGCGCGAAAGTGTTCATCAGTGTGACTGGTTGCCACCTGAAAGATAGTGGTCCATAAGGAGATGTCTCAAAATTATTTGATCTGAATAAAGATCAACGTAATTCCTGTTTTCTGCATACCACTGCAGCTGCAGTCATTAGACGGTTAAAATAATTATTGTCCCTCTCCAGCATGCTGTTCAGTCACATGGTATTAATCACTGACTCCGTAATTAATAAGCTAAAACTTTGAATATTTCAATCTACTGATGGGTGTTTTGATAGCACGCATATCATTGTCACAATAAATGTTAAGGAAATAGAAATATATTTAGCAATATTTCGTAGTTGAGAATTGAAGGAAATTCGATCCCTGTTATTGTTATGACATTTCGATACCTGTTAAATTTCAAGTTTGTCTGACCTGTTGTGGCAGACGGACAGAGAAACCAATGAGATATCTACGAATGCACTGAAATGTTCATGTTATTTTTTCTACAATTTGTGGCATCTCGTTTTCAGTCAGCTATTAGGGAGTGAACGTAATTCAGTTCCTCGTCGAAATGCTGAAATATGATAGGCATCAACCAACCAACCATACTACCAGATATCACGAAATTTAAATATCAATACTGAAGCTGTAATCATTGAAATGATTTTCAACCAACCGCATCAGTTCGTTACAAGACACCTACAGCAGAGATGGGAAAATTACTGAAAAATAAAGTAAAATTGCTAAAGCTTACATAAATGCAAATTCACTTAGCAAGAATTTGTTGAGCACACTGTGAAATATGATGATAACAGGGAGCCCACGTGAGTTTTAATTTATTTATGCTCGGTTGTTCACTGTCACATGTTTCTAGTAATATTTCATAGCAGTTCTCAATCATAAACTTGAAAAAGCAAGAACAACAATTGCACCAGGATAATATGGGCTCATCTTTTATTATTTCGAGGATTCTTCTTATTCATTCAGTTGGTTATAATTAAGATAGTGCATCTTGGCGTTTTTACAATTTAACCTCAAAACCATTTCAACAAATTAATCAGGCTCATTTGGGGTGTGAAAATGCAAACTGTAAACACAGTTTAAGAAGCGATTGGGATTTCAGATGTTCCTTCATTATTTTTAGTATTTTATGGAGTGAACATGCACAGACTAGACGACTACAAAGAGTTAGACAATTACCCGCGTATTTGCAGGTAATTTAGAAATTACAGTTCAAAAGCTGTAACTTCACAACAGCACATCCAAGAGGTTTCAGGTAACTGATGAATGAAATAGATTTTTCTGAACAGTTTGCTCCGAGGAATGAAAGAGTCACTTTGGTGAACAAAATAAGATCACTATTCAATGTAGCTTCTATGACGTCTCGATAACTGCCACAGATGAATTGATTCGGACGATAGACAATTGAAGCGCCTCCTCTTATGCCCAGACGTGCTTTAAATGGATCTTTAAATTCTCTCAACTTTATTCCGATTAAATGTATCAGTCTGATTTATCCAAGCTTCACGTTTGAAAAACTTGGTGTCTCATACATCTATTCATTCGAACTGGCAACAGCGAAGTTAAGAGCTTCCATGAATTAGGCTGTAAGTGGAACACTAGGTGGTCTGATTCTTGCTAGTGAATACGAGTAAAAGAGGAGATCTATGACTTCCAATCTTGGGCTTTCGTTCTGCATATAAGGTATAACTACTAAAGTCAACCGGAGCGATAATTATTCGTTGCTAACCACCGATGGTTATCAGTATAATTAGTTTCACCAAATTTGAATCACTGCATCCTCTTCTCATTCGCACTTAGGCATGATTACTTCTGATACGCTGACGAATGAGAATGGATAAGAGGATATCATAGGCAGAAGTGTAAATTGTTAAGGGACCAATACATCTTCTGTTGTGCAACATAGTATCTGCAAGTCATAGAGTATTACTTCTGAGTTAAACTCGAAGTACATTAAATCACTGTCCAACTGCAGAGACTGGATCTTTTGAATATTTCATACAGTTAGTTCGGGCATGCTTTGAATATACTGAATATATATTCAGCATGATTCGCAGTGAGTGTATTTACATGACAACTTCTGGTCGAATGAATCAGGACACTTACACTATCTGAATTATGAAGTGAAATGCCAGGTTGTTCCTTGGAATCAACTTGATAGACATATGAAGATAAGAAGCGCTCTTCGTTTTTATCTGTTTTGAAGAGTACTGCAATGATGTGATAGAAGTTAATACACCATGCTTAATTCATCATAAATCTTGTTGTATTCTGTAAAAACAGATCCTTCAAATAGTTTGAACAAGTTGCGAACAAGGAAATATTCGCACGATTATAAGATCTCATATCTTTCAAACACAAATAAACTATTGAAGACAACCACAATTAATTGCACATTTCGGCCAGTTTATCAACAACACCATTTTCCCCTGGACTGCATTTCTGCTCTTCACTTAGTCTTTATTGTTTGTCTTTGAATAATTTTATTACTTCTATTCGTTGTTGTGTGATAGTATTAAAAATAGGTCGACTGAGATTTTGTTCAAGTAAAGGCGGGTTATGCAGTGTAACGACGTCTTAGTCTTAAACTATCTGCGTTTAACATACCTGCCTTGTCTGCCTCCTGTAGGAAGACGTTTGATCCATTATGAGCAAGAGTATTCTTATTGATTGATGGAAACAAATCAACCAAGGATCTATTGGCCAATAAGCTACAGAAGAAAATAGAGATGGATGAGATACACACTGAAGAGACCAGTGAGCAACTTCACACTTAATAAAATTGTCTCCGTCGATTCCTTCGTGTATAAAAGTGAGAAAACGGTTATTTCTTACCTTATGATACACTCAAAATAACTGATACTTCTTTAAGTTAATTCTACTTTATCCAATCATTTTCACTTATTTCATCACAGCTATTGTCGTCAATCAATATCACTTCTCATTGTTGATGGTTTAGTTCCAGCCAATGAAAAATTTCATCAAGAGTTCGAAATGACGTTTATTTTACTTAGGCATAATTGAAACAAAATAATTTAATCTTTAAATGAAAAATGAAAATGTTTGCAGAAGTTGAGTAAATAACTGTTATTGGACATGAAAGTCGCAAGTTATTATTTAAGATAAACAGGAAATTTTAATGACGTTATTGAAAAGAACAAAATTCAGTCGTTAACTGAAAATTCAAAATGTCTGCAGAAGTTTAGTGAACAACCGTTATTGTGCAGGAAAGTCGGAAGTTAGGTAAACATTGAAAATTTAATGACGATGAATCATCGATAGAGTTAGGAAAAGATTATTAATTTTTTTGTAGTCTCAACAGAACGCATCTCCGCCATCTGGAAAACACAAGCGAATATTTGAGAAAGTAAGAGGATATACATGATATGCGTGACTAGGTTGATGTTTAAACGGAAATGGATTTCATAATTCATAATTCCAAACAGTCTTGTTAAATAAAGATAATTCTACTGAGAACGTTTCCCCGTAGCATCGGAATTAGGTAAGTGAGGCCTATATCAGTGATTGTTGATGTCCTACCAGATGATTAGTGAAGTGAGCACTGAAGCTTTCTCCCACAGTGTTAATGAGATGCTCAGGATTGCATAGCAATTGCCAGAAAGAAGCGAGCACATTCAATGCTAACACTGAGCAAAAACGTGTTTTTGCTTGACGAATGAATAGCCTGAAGCTTGAGGTGTATCTTGTTAATGAGCGATAAGAAGCATGAAACTAAATTCAATAATGCATTTCTACGCATAAGCTAAAGTTCGTATCGAATATAATTACAATAAAGGCAGAAAAAATAAAAGTTATGCAGTGATGCGTAATTGTGAAATTTGTCGCCATCAACCTGAATTATGATGCTCACTATTATTTGTTTATGCTACTTTTGTCATTTCATATATAAAATTGATTATATTCGGACCGTGACATAATTAAGGGAACACGGATGAAAATTTGGTGATGAGGGAGGAAATCAATGATCGAATCGACGCTTAGCTCATCCAGTGGTGAATAAACATAATCAATAAACCATGTTTTTCATTCGGATTTTTTACATTGGGGAAATACAATTCACTAACGTCATTTTCAAACAGATTCGTTGCAATTTCACACTTCTTCCTTTACTTACATTAAACCAAATTCTCTAAATTCCATCTAAGATTTTTTGACATTTAGATAGAGAAAACAGTGAAAGCACTAAGTAGATTCATATTCTGTATACCACAATGATTGTCACCGACTATGTATTCAGCCAACATGTACTCAAAGTTATTCTCTTCCTCCTTCACGCGTCAAAACAATAAACGCTGACTAAGTTACCAGCTAGTTATACCTGGTGAAACTCATGTGACAACAATGAATCTAACGCTATTAACTTGATAATTAACCTACCATATCAGTCTCCATTGAGTCCAACGCGACAAATTATCTCTAGAAATATAGGAGACTATGGCTCAGTACATCATAATTATGTGCAAGAATGTTTCACATGTTGAAGAAGACAGTGATTCAACTCTGTATAATAATGACATTTGGCTAACTACATTTAAAACGTAACTCGAAACCAGATACTCACATTAATCTTTGTTTATCTTCACTTCGCTGTTAAACATTACCTAACTAGGGCAGAATATTCGCTTCATTCGCCGTCATTTGTCTTTACCCGTCTCATATCATCATTCAGATGGAAACCGGCATCATGGATTGATATGTATGCAAATGTTAAAACACCCAATTTTTGAACAAAAATTTCGACTCATTCTCTGTCTTGAAATGTTTGTCGAAGGATTTCTAACCCATAAAAGTGAAGTGCTGTCGATCACTGAATGAGTTTTCTTCCTAGTACCATTATCAGTTGGGTATTCTTGGTGTTGTCGTTCAACTCATAATTTGCTTTGTATTGTTGCTTACTATTTAGATAGCTCATAAACGCCTTTTATTGTAAATAATGTTTGGATTTATGTAGAATAAAATGACTTGTCTACCTTAATACCACTAAATAATGCACTGGAAGTTTGGATTTCACTCATCCAGGGAATCGACCGAGAGTCACTCAGATTCAGTTGTTTCATCTTGAAGGGCATCTTGTTAGGCGCTCATATTTATCAACTCTAAAATTTGCTTCTTTTCATTGGACGTAAACAAGGAATTATCCTTTTTAAACTGTCTCATTTTTTAATATGATTATTCTGGAGATTTCACAATAAATTAGTTAAGAAGTATAGGAAGAGACCTATTTATATGTTTATATTGACAGTAGGATTTCGAGATCCTAAATTTCAAGTTCTATCCCTTATGGCTTCAAAAAAGCTTAGATATCAGTTTTCAGAAGAATCCCTTCATTCTTATGAAAATTCAGATATGGTTACTTCATTTGATAATACAAAATGTAGATGCACTTGGGAAATGTTACCCAAGCCATCCGAAAGGTCTTGTTATCATTTGTTGAGGTGAAGGGTGTAATCGCTTTTTTCTGGCATAATTTCTATGCAAATTACTTATTCGTTGTGGTCAGACCATAATCCGCATGGAAAATATGTGGAACTATTCGCGTATTTCTCTCCGAAATGTAACTGTAAGTTACACTGTTTCATTTCATGTGTACAGTTTGTAAATCACAAGCGGTACGTGATTCCGTAATAAGTCATTTCACAGTGAAGCAATATAATTTACTGTGTGATAAATTCAAAATAAAGGAATTATTATGGTAGTAGGAAGTAGAGCAATTTAAAAGCACTAGGCATTTATAAAAAGCAATGACACACTCCCTGTACTTATATGCATATGATGCATGCATACTGACAATTTGGATGTTTTTATTTATGTCACAGCAAAAGTGAAGTAAGACAAAAGTATTTTGGGAAAGAACTTACCCTTCCAGCCCTCAGGTTGAATTATAACTACATGTTTGCAAAGGAATAAATCAAATGCATTTACTGACTTTGTTTCTCCGAAATGGGTATCACTTTTAAAATGTGATGTGTTCATGCAAAATACTTTGAAAAACTGACCACACAAACTGAATCTAAAATAACTAAACTAAACAGTAAGATTCATAGAATCACTTGCACTAATTACATCCATGCCTCATTATGTGTCCAGAATGACGACAGATTTCAGTCTTTACCTACTCTGGACTGCTTGACCTATTACAACATGATTTAGTGTTATAAATAACTTTCATTTGATACGTCACTTCTAACATTATCCAACGGTTTTAAATTGTGGATATGCATGTTTTCCCGCAGAAACTAAAGCTTGGTTGATATTTTGTAGAGTGCGGTGACACAAACGCCTACACACAAGAATCAACAAGTACTGATAAATGTAAGTAATAATTTGTTACAATCTAAAAGCTATTTGTGGAAGAACGTTTTCACACACTCAATAAAAATTCGTCACTTTCTTAGCATCAATACTGAATTTCATACATAATTTAAATTGATGGGTACGATGACTTATCTAGCGCTGATTAAGTAGTTATAACTACAAATATCAACCTGCCTGTAACATAGTACTGTTAGTTTGATGATTTTATATTACGTTCGTTGTTTAGTATGATTACCATTATTTTGTTACGGCCATACAGAATTCTTACTTAGCAAGAGAAGCAAATGAAGATTATTTCACTCTTCTCTTATCAACGTCAATGTGTAGACGAAACATTAACCTGTAAAGATAGCAACCAGTTTACAATCTACTCACTTGTCTTTGGAAGATCCTTCTTTACTGTAATGTTGATTTGTGTGAAATGTGGAAAAACAAAATCACAACCAACATTTTCCTCCAATATTTGCACAAACATAAAAGCCACAAGTAAACATTTAGAAAATCTGAACACATTAAGTAGAAAGTCATCGAACAGTCAACTAATTACGCAGGAAAGTAACAGCATGGGTTACTTAAGATATAATTTTTTATTATCTGTGTGAACGTTGTATATGCTTGTCGCCATGGTATAATAGAAATAGAAAGTTAGAACACCGTTGCAATATTCTACATATTTTTCTCCGAAATAACGATACACAATATGCATCCAGCGTGAATATAGAAGTACAACAACCGAAACTCGGTGAAGTCAAAATATGTCACACGTAGCATACAACCAAGGAACGATGTTCATTCTGCAAACTGACTTTATTGCATGTACAGTATTTTCTGCTTGGTTTGAAATAAGTGAATACATTTATTACAGTAAACGAGATTCCGAGAGTCTTTGAATGAGCTACATGGAGTGGACATTGTTAAACACCTTAATTATTCTTATTTGGAAATCTAAGGAAGGCAGAGAATATGAATCGAAGGAGTCAACACTGACTTACACTGTTCAACTGAAATTATGTTTTGTATTAGCGAAACCGGTAGAAAACGTAATTCAGGTGGATGAAAAAAACACAGCAGCATAAATTTCATAAGAAATAAAGCGCCGGTTCGTTCACAGAATGAGAAATATGGAGTGAGTCAACGTCTACGATCATCTTCGTTCCTCATGATGAATAAGTAAATATCATATGGAACATTCATTGGAAGGTGATCAGATATCTTGAGCGGATCAGACTAAGAAAATTATTCTGATATTTAATGTCGTAATGCTTAGAGAATGTACGAGTCATATAACTTATTAGCATTTTAGCAATTCCCAAATGATTCGTCATTTATAGTAACCGTAAAACTGTTTCATTGACTGAATACGACTTATATTATTACATTCACTGTCAGGACTAAGTCTTGCGCTACACTAGACTGCATGACTGTGGTGACGATGCGTAAAATCCCGTGTGTGTTGGTAGACAGAATGGACTTAAGAAGACTAAGAACGTTCTGCCAAAAAGGCCAACAAACATTGGAGGTTGCATATCCGAACAAGTGAAATTCACCCGGAATCTGATCAGTGAAGTTGTTCATTTCCCACCTTTTAGTAAGCGAATGCTTGAACTGCTGAAGAAAGGTAAGGATAAAGAGCTATTCAGTTTGCCAAGCAAGGAACTGGAGGTCATAGTAGAGTCAGCAGAAAAAAGGAACAAATGATGTCCATTGTTGAGTCAGTGAGAATGAAATAAATTGGAAATGTACGTCTCGAAGGAAGGAAAAGGCATCGGTGGCTCAGCAGTAAAATACTCAACAACGAAATATGTGATCCAGGGCTCGATCCCTGGCCACAAACGAACTCGTGTACCTCGCTAAGGCAGTAATGAGACAGGTTAAGAATGAAGGTTGGGCATGTGGCTAACATCCTCATGCCGTAAAAATAAACACCATTGCTCCCGAAACTTCAGGCTTCCACAACGAAAGTTAAAGGAATAAATAAGTCAAAAAATCAGCATAAGGATCTTCCTCATCTTCATGATAAGTAGAATTTCATAATAATAGATTTTCCCACAAATGTACATTGCAGGACTGCTCATCATTGAATTAGTTTCAAGATATTAATATGATAAATGATAATACGTTCTTAGCTGTTCAGTTTGAAAATTTATTGATATATTACAGAAAAAGATCCTACATACATGCTTTCACTAAAAATTAAAATAATATTTTTTACAATGTCTTTAGTCCATTGAAAGTCAATAATACCCCGGCGAAGTGTAAATGATTACCACCTTCAAAATCCTGAGATGATAAGACAACGCGTGAACTTTATAACAAATAACGGGTGTTTACTGAAAAATGAGCCAGAAATTCATCCATTGGGCAACATTTATTTTATGGTGAAAATGTTTTAATGAATCAAATTCGAATGTCAACTCATCGCATTGGCTGGTTCATTAACTGCATTCTCGGCATGACTGGTTTCAAAATGTTGAGAGGTGAGTGAATTGAATAACAAAAATTGTTGAAATAAGCCTCTTTGATAAATTTTCTATTGCAATTTGTACTACTTAGCCATTGGAAACAAATTTACTGGCTGAGAAAGATGGTAGCTTCATCTACACACTAATGCACATCGATAATGAAATTTTAAGATAAAACGAATGCGGATTCAGATACATGGTGTGCAAACCATGACAGCCTGGATTCACGAATGTGGGTTAAGATACACTGCTTTCTGGATAGAAGTTCTAAATTTGTCAAACATTTTGTCTTCTATTCAATATCATCTTTGTGGCAGAATATCATGTCCATCCTTTGCAAAATAAGTCCAAATAAGACAGTATCTAGTTTTATCGCAATTAACTTTTACTACCTGTATCGTGGTTATTTTGATATGTGTCAGGTGTATGTATCCAATCATAAATTACTGTTTAAAACACCAGGGTTAAAAATGTTAACATACCTATGTTATCTGAAATATCGCAAAGAGTTTCAGATCGCGAGTAGTCAACAACCTGAATCAAAGATAACTAATTGTGAAAAAAAACAATGAAAGCACAACAGCTGTATAGTTAAAGAAGTAAAACTAAACAGAGTCGATGTGATCGAATTGTGCAATGAGATTTGGATCCAATAATTAAAATGGATTGCTTTAGAGAAAGCGATAATTATTCCACATTAGAAAACAACATTGCGGAAATATAAGTCCAATTGGTAGATTTTGAAGGAAACTTTCAATTATTGAACTCCATGAAAAGTCCAATTTTGGCCAGAATTATACAGGTGGCTCTATTGAGAACGTGTTATGTTTTCTATTCTATTTGTCAAAATGAATTGTAGTCACAAGATAAATAACAAAAAAGGTCGATTTACCAGAAACTTGTCAAGTATTTGGGTTGTAATGTCTCGGATCTGGATATTAGTTGAGAGATTTAGACACTTCAAATGTTCACGACACTCAGTATTCGGAGACTCGAAGGCAACTCATAAGTAAGTATATGATATAGAATTTGAATCCCACTTACTCCGCAGCTTACACAAGAATATCCTAGCAGTTGAGTTACACTGAACTGTATGAATAAATAGCGTTACTTGAATATCCATCACTTATATAACGTGCCAGTGTAAACGACTCATCCTTCTGATGAAATCACGTACCGTAATGAGGATAAATTCAGTGATTTATATTCTGCATGACCATGAAAATGATGGGATCAATGATTGATGAGTTGATTATTGGTTGTGTGAAAGAATTAGAATCAGGAGAATTAGCTATGAATGACTTTAGTGTTGAGAGATACATTGACATCATCCTATAAATCAGTGTTATAAATAACTTATGTGATAATCAATAACTAACCTTTGATAACTGGAAGGCGTAAAAAATTGTAGATGAATGAGAGCTTCCATTGAACGTTCACAACGACGAGAAATATATTCTGTGATAATATACCAGGTAGAACTACTAATTATCTATGTAATACTTTGGTTTACCCACTTCACTGTCTTCGGAATATAGATAGTGATTATATCTGTCAATGGTTATTGTGATAATAATGCTTAATGTAATTTGCTGCTTGATTGAAGACGATTTTCTAACTATGCCGACCACAATTTCACATATTCATGAGTGTCGAGTGGATGAAATATTGTGAAAACCAAAACCGTCTAAGAACGATTCGACTGACGTAAATTCGCACACTGAGAGAAACCAACGGTTAAGTTGCATTTCTAAACTGTTAATTTGAAAAAAGGGTAAATTAAATGAAAATTTCAAAAACTATAACATTTGATAAAAGACCTAAAATACGGAGTCTCTCCTGATATAAAGGAGAACAGAAATAATTTTAGATGATACTTACTACCTGAGTAAGTTAATATGGCGATAATGTAAAAATGAAAATGTACGGTGAATATATTCAATAACGAGACGAATTATGTTATCTTCTTCATCAGCATGAAGATGATATAATGAGTGTTCAATAAGTTGAGTGACTATTGCGTTTAAAGATTTATAATGAGGCGATAAGACATGAACCACTTTATCGATTACGGTGATTTGAAATATATACATAACATCGTCTAAGTAAGCGTTAAAAAATTTATGAGACTATCAATAACTGACCTCCAGGAACTAGAATACGCAAATTATTACTACATTAATCAAAACTTCACATGAATCGTTTCAGAATCATAATGTGGATTTTGAAACAAGGTTTTCACATATTCTTCTTATCACACTGACATACGTTCGTATACATTTCCATTTTGTTGTTTGTCAGTCTGTCTGGTTAATAATTCGTGAGGTGACGTAACCAACCCAGTTCACACCACGTGAATTATTATTGCCTAATTATGGATTGTGCAATCATAATGCATGGATTGCTTTACTGGTAAAACGTGCGACTCGAGATAATAAAATCACCAGCTCTTTCACGTAATTGCGAAATAGACGCATTTATTCATACGGAACAACATAGGTTTTACGTCGAAGTAATACTTCTTTTTGACGAATTCACTTTGAAGATGCACAGCTGTAACTTTTATTAGAAAGCGCTTGAAATCGCTCAGTCAATATGCATATCATAAGAATTAAATCACTGAATTATGTTTTGAGGGTGTTTAGTAAAATTTGAATGGATAACAAAATCTCAAAGACTACAAAATGAGCCACGGCTATGCACGAGTAAAGAAAACTTAATATTTTACAATGACTGGATTCCGGCCTCTAGATACCTTTAAACGACCAGTTAAATGCAGTTAAATTACCTGACTTCAGAAATGTAAAACTTCTTCATCCTATGATAGTATTTTAATAACCCAACCAAGTAGTACATAGCTATCAGTTAACGGAGAACATGCTTACAGCGTCCAATGTAACCAGTTCCATGCAAATATGTAGACGAGTGTATGGAAATTGATGAAGACTTAAGTGATGGTTATTCCTTGACGCACTTTTGAATCATATGGCGTCATTTAAATACTAAATGTAAGTCAGCTGCAATAAAAGAAACTTTAATGCGTTTAGGTAAACGACCTAAAATCACTTCAGCGACAATGTCACCTTTGAACGACAACTCACGAACAGCGCCTTTGGTAGCATTGTGATTGTTTGCATATTACTGACCGAAACCAATCGGAATCATCTATAAAACAAATACCATTCCTACATATATTCCAGTGGAAGTTGTTGACAGAAATGGGGTGAATACAGTCCAGTACTACTAAACGTTATAATCCCAGAGTAAATGCATTATGTGTAGAAAACTTGTGGTGATGTTAACAAAACTGCGTGAGATTATGTGAAAACGATTACGTCTGTTCATCAGTATTCTATTATTAAACTTGAATGCCATTTTATTCCTTTTTGCAGATGTATGTTGATTTACATCAACCATAACTTCACATGTGTTCATGAATGAACAACGGAAGGTGGATGACTAGTTCAAAATACCGGAAGTATAAACGAGCGATTTGACTGATATACCTTTATACACCAAAAGAAACCATTAGTTCATTTGCATTTACAAACCGTTAATTTTTAAAACGGTTGATTTAAAGAAAATTTCCGACATAACTCTATTCAAATACAGTCATTCTTGATACAAAAAAGAGGAGAATTAATTTCAAGTGATACTTACAGCCTGAATAAGTTTATATACGAGGAATACATTATGAAAATATGCAGACATAAATCAAATAACCAGACGAATAAATATAACGAAAGTAAATCACTTTGAACTATGCCGATTTTTTACGTAAGAAGAGGATCATCTCGCACTATGTGAACTGATATCAATTAGATTAGAAATCTGTTAGAATGAATATGACAATTCGAGTACCGAAACAAGTGATGGAGAAATACCAAGAAATCCTTAGAAACATCCGATTAGTAAGTTAATATGGAATATCCACAATCTTGTTCCATTTGGAGATACCAGTCACTATCAAGTGGATATAGTTGAATAAATTAGCAAATAGAGGATTAAAGCACCCCCCTCTTTCTACAGAGAGTGTATCAGCCTCATATTGCCGATATTCATAGCTACACTGTGCCTTTGACTGCAACGTATTTGTGTTATGGACCTACTAGGAATGGAACCAATTAACTTGTTTATTTCTTCACAATTACTTTGCATTAATTAGTCAGAAACCACTGAATAATAAGTGTGGTAGAATAAAATAACTTTAGTTTCAAGTGATACTCATCATCTGAAAGATTCAGTTGTGTTGAGGAAATCATTTAAAAGGGAATTAATGACACCCATAACTGAATTAATAAGAAATTGATCAGAGTAGGAAAGACTGAGATAACGAGACAAGTTTTGAATGAGACTTGTGAACATGTCCAGTGAAAGAGTAAGAAGATCAAAATTAATGTATCGAAATATATATGTATCATATTTTTTTGAATTGTGAGTGCACAACGAAACTCAAACCTTGTTCATGAAATCTCTTCTGGTGCAGAGCCATTGAAAAATGAAGTTATTTGATAATGAAAGTTGATATCAGTCGATTACTATGAAAATGAAATTCATTCATTTGGTCACTATTTCATTCATCCGTCTTCCATCCATTTTCATTTCTTACCTATGTTGGTTATGAGGATATTCTTGTGGATATTCTCCTGTATATCTGTGAACGTTTTCCGTTATTGAACCTGGATTTGGCCTTTGTACGTATATGACCCAATGAATGATGCTTTCGCATTTATATATAAATATATATATGCATATATATATCCATGTGCCCCGCTGGATTTATATTCAGGCATGCCACTGACAGCTAACATTCACGGAAATATGCAAATCTGACGAACTTAACGAAATTTCATTATTTATTTCAAGCTATAGATCAAGAGATTGCTCTTCATATATGAAATACTGATTCCAGAGCGGTATGTTACTCACCTTTGCGATCTAAATGAGACAAATCATTGACAATGATTATCCACACTGCAAGTCAAATATTGGTTCCTACGAAATAATTATACTACTCGCATAGTTACATTCGTCCGGTGATTTTATCAGCAATCGAGAATTCATATTTATCTATTTATTTTATTTACTCCTTTACGTTCCCAATGGAACATCGGGCTTTAAGCTAGAGCTGTGAACTTTCTGCAGCAGTGGTATTTCTTTTTACGGGATGATGATGTCAATTCCATGACCCAATCTTTTCACCAGTCTTGTTACAGGGTTTGCTTGGTAACGGAGTGCATCTGGGGCCAGAGATCGACCCTGGAACCACCTGCATGGTTGCTTGTCGAGTATTCTCCCCCTACGCCACTGACCCATGAGAATTCATATTTATGCAATTAATAAAAATATATTAAGGCAGAATTCAATAGAAATTATTTGTCTTATCAGTTGAAATGACTGTAAAATGTAAAGTACGTTTGTAATATCATCCAAAGATTAATACTCTTTCACCATGAGAAACGTCGAATGATTGGATGAGTATGGATTAATTTCATGTGCCCACCATGTTTTCAATGCTCATCTATATTCATGTGCATAAAATTCTTATTTTCTCTATTTCGATGCATAAATGCACATTGTTTCATAGTTACGTCTAGCTTTTCTTTCGAGCATTGAGGAATGTACAGGATCTTTAAAACTTCAATGTAATTCGCTTCATATCTTTTTATGCGATAAGAAAAACCACATATGTGTCACTCTCAGCTATGATAATTTGGTCAATTTATGTAATTAAAATACAGTATGAACAAAGATTATCCTGACAATAACTTTTTCCAATATTATTTGACTATTTTCATTATTGTTCATTTGGGTTCTGAGTGGAATACAGGTATTCAAAATCTCAACTCCACTTCCCCATATGGACTCCGATCCTCTTTTGGCGGCAACACGACTGTCGATAGCCTCTCATCTCCTCCAACTAACACGATCTCCTCAATGTCACCCCTGAACATAAGTTCAACTTATCATTTCCCATTCGGGTTCTAATCAAGAGATGGAATGGCGCACGATGACATTCAACAGTCTTTTCAGTGTGTTTCCAACTCACCTTGATTTTCTTCAGACTGCTTTTTCAACAATAGGTTCATGATTGTTTTGTCTCTGGAGTATGTAGACGGTGTGTGCAGCTGTTGATGAAAGTCTCCTGCAGTCTGTTGCAAATACGTTTCGTGACGCACCAATTTTCTTATGATCCATATAAAATAACTGACTTTACATTGGCGTGACGAATCCATATATTTTTGTTTATGTTTAGGGGAGCGGATTTCCTAACTGATTTTAGAGTCATACAGCTTTGCTTTCCAGATTCTGGTCGCTTGCAGCTGAAATGATGCTCCTGGACAAAGGAAGGAAGTGAGTTCTATCAAATTCATTCCATTCATAGTGACTATTGCTTTTGTCGGTTGGTTCTTCTCATCATCTCTGTCTTCTTCATGTTCACTTGAAGTCCCACCCTTGCCACTTCTTTCACCAGTTTTTTGGCACCAGTTTACTACTGCTTTAAATTACACACAATAATACACCGTGTCGCGTTTATACAATTTTCAATACTTGATATAAGATTGTTTTAAACTCCAAAATGATAAAATAATCGACTTTTTACTTAGAAATAAAAATGTTACATCACAAACTGAAAAGTTTCATTATTCTATGATTCCCTATGTATTCTCTTCAGAAGAATCTTAACTGACCAACAGCAAGCATTTTCACGTACATGATATACAAATCACGGGATTTATTATTATTAAATGTTACTTACTCCCTGAAAAAATCCGTTCATTATTTGAAAAAACCGAAAACAGCATAATAAATTATCTATTGTCAAAAGTTATTAAATTATATGGTGAATTTAGAATTTTCCGAATTTACATACAAAAAATGCTGAATACTATTATTGTACAATTTAAGGCATATAATAAACAAATTATAAAGGAATATTCACACCCGTTCTGCAGGCAAAGAGTCTCGTCAGCAGAGCATTTTTGAAGCACACGAACCGTAACCATTCAGTTTATTCTAATTAATCAATAATTAACAGAAGACTGAAGCGCATCAGGCTTCCTTTACATTTAAAATACCGTCGATCTTCACAGATGGAACATTCAGTGAAAATTTACTCGTTCGATATTAACCCCTGGGAGAGTTTGACTTCAGGTTTCATTTGTAACAATCAAAATTAACATCTACTCTATTGATAGAAGGACTAAACTTGGAATTTTTATTTGACTCGACTGAAAGAATAGTGGATTATGTTCTTGCAAACGTGAAAATTATCAGTATAGCTTAGAGTGTATCAGCATCACATTGATAATATTATTAAACAGACTGTGGGTGTGGGTGAAAGATACGTTTGTTGGGAAATTAAGAGGAGGAGAAATACCAGGGACAGAATCAGTATTATTTCCTTATCCCCCTAATTCTCCTATTCATCAGTCATCAGCATATTGCAAATGCTGCTTTTACTTTAATTTCGTTTAGCTGTATTTTGGCCCATTACAGGAAATTCATTCAGTAAGTGATGCTTATGCATCCGGGAAAGAAATGACAATCATGGATGTTACGTCTCTATTCACCAGTGTTCTTCTCACTCAGTCTATTTGCTTAATGTGTGAATACGTCGGGGATACCATTGTACACGTGGGTATTGTGACCCACTACTTAAAAGAACTACTATTCAGATGCACTTTCACTGTCCAGTTCAAGTTCAGCAATACAGTCAATAGACAAAGAAATGGAGTGACAGTATGATAGCCATTGGGTTCTTTACTTGCAGACTGCTTCTTGACAAGTCTAAAGAACAGTATCTCTCAACCTATTATCGATGTTTTTCATACATCCCAAGGATACATGAATGATACTTTTATCATATGTGACATCAAAATGATAACTAACGAGCTTAGCAATTGCCGTTATACTACCCGGTTCACTTCGGAATCAGAGATTAACTCGGAATTTCATATTTTTCATGTCTTGCTTACAAAAAGAGATCTGATTGTTCTCTTCAAGGATCAATCTACAGGAAACAAACATGGAATAAAGATTACATGGATTTTCGTAGTTGAATCCCTTCGAGAAGAAGAAGAAATGCAGTCCACCCATTATCTTCAAGAAGAAGAAAGATATGTGCCAGTGGTACAATCGATGACCAACTGAGGAGATTCAGGCTAGTTCTTATGGAAAATGGATATTCTCCAAGATTCAATAAGAAAAACATGAAGGTAATGCAAAACCCCGAAAGAACCCAGACGGTAGCGAAGAAACTGTTATTTATGATCTTTGAGTTCAAAGGTGATACCGCAGCTGTGATTCTAAAGAATCACTTATTCAGAAGACTGATATAGGCCGTTCTTGTGGCTGACCTACAGCTCAATGTCTACACCTGACAAACAATCAATGGATGTGTGAAGGACAAACTGCCGCTTTGAGCAACTTCGATGTGTGTTTAAAAGATAACCTTATCCTATCGAGATAGTTGTTTTGGTCGGACGAAGCGCATACTCTCCAAAAGCATTTCTGAACATTATCCAAGAAGGTTAGGTAAAAGGCAGTGCATGACATTTACTAGCTTTCTTTTTAATCACTTGGTGAACTCAAGCCACACAGCTCCACAAGAGTCGTCTTTCAAAATGATCTACAATGTGAGCCCAAATGGTACAAAGGGCGTCAGGTTTCAGCATTTGCGTGTGGCAGAGGCTTTGGAGATTCGTCAATACAACCGCGAACTCTAAATACGGAGAAAGTTTGTCCAGTCTCTTATTCTACCATGGTCTTAACCTTTTCATTAGTTGTTCTTTGCAAATTTTAATTTTTAATGTTTGCTTTGCTTTTACTTTAGTAATCAACTCAATTTTACCACTCTCACATGTCCTTTTGTGCTTTTTCTCACCCTCTTGACACTGCTAAGTGAACAAACAAGTAGTTCCCTTCTCACTTAATAGCACTTTCAACCTTTTTACGAGTTTGACCACGGATTGACATCGGTTAGAGGATCATTGAAAACCATGGCGTACTGGACAGATTTCTCATCCTAGTTTGGGAATCATCGGCAGTGCGCACATACTGGAGCTCGAGCCCAGGACCTTCCGGTTACAAGGCAAGCTAACTCGTATACCATTCAGCCGCTGGGTTGGTGGTCTCACTAAATCAAGAAATTGGTAGAAGTCAGAATTCATGGTCTGGCCATTTAGTCGGGTCCCAGTGGCTGAATGGTACAACAGCTAGCTTGCCTTATCATCGGAAGGCCCTGGGTTCGAACCCCAGTATGTTTGCACTGCCAATAATTGTCAAACTGGGATGAGAAATCTGTCCAGTTCGCCTTGACTCTCCTTGATTCTCTAATTGATGTCAATCCGTGGTCAAACTTGTTAGGACAAATCTTATCGTTACCGACTCTTCAAAATTTCAACCTTATCCAATTTCTAACGCTTTCTTTGGTAAATATTTATACGACTGTACGGCTTCGTTGAATTTGTCCTTTCTTTATCATTTTTCTGTTTTCCTTAACATAGGTTGGTTCTCAATAATTTCACGTCTTGTTTAAGTTAACGGAAACCACTTTGTCGTTATTGTTATTTAAATAGCCCTTGTTTTGAAATAAACTCACGTACTGATGAAGTGACATTATAACCGGAAAATATTGCAAACGCACGTAAGGAGTTGGTGATAGCGGAATAAATAATATTAGGATTTGTTTGCAAATCGACTTCAAATACAGAACCAGTGAAATCTGTGGTTGCTGGTCAACGTTTTTGTTTTTTTGTAGGAATCTCCAATAAAATACACTCTTGATCACATCAAGGTTTGTACTCGCCTGCTAAAATGAAGGGATTGTGTTTCATCATCAGTGAAGTCCTATGTGCGTATTGTTTAAGCGTCTCACATTTGTACAAAGCATCATGTATTTTCAGTGACTCTCTAAATGAAGTAACTTTGTGACCAGTCTTTAAATTATCATATCTGTGCAAACTAAGACTTGAAAACTACTGATTAAATAATCATATCAGTCAATTGGTGTGATAATTTTAAGACTCTTCGAGGTATGTCTGAAATATCTGGAAACTGTTCAATATCAGTAACATAGTAATCACTTATCACAACACTTAATTTGAATAAAATAATGAATTACATTTTAAATGTAATTCACTGAGTTTCATCTAATTAATCAAACATATAATTAATAATTTACTAGGGAATATTCACGCCCTTCCTGTGTACAGAGTGCCTGGCCAGCAGATCATTGAGGAGCATACAAGCTTTCACTAGACGATTTATTCTGTGGAATGAATATCAAGCAGACGATTGGAAGATATTTCCTTCTCTACATCTTCTGAAACATTTTCCCATCAGAAGAATATTGCCTTTATTGTCTACAGTTGCATTTTCTGCAGATAATCTTGCATTTTTATAAACTTAAATTCTAGACATTGACGTATAGTGGGAGGCGTATTAGAATAGAAAATCCTTTTTCATATGTCTTCTGCGATACATATTTTGTGAAGCAGATTTCGTGGTATGAAATTTTAAGAAAGTTTTGGTTTTCATTGTGTAACTATTCATTAGAGTATATATTACTGATCAAACGACAGCCAACTGTTTTACACCTATCGCCAACGTTAATTCTTGCATGCTAATTTAACTGAAAACACCTCGTTATAGAAATTACACAGTCAAACTGGAAATGGTACTAACTGTCTTCAACTGTAATGAAGGATACATATGTGGAAATGTTTCGTTAATTTTCGAATATTTACTTATAAGGTGAATTAATTATTATTATTCTATCATTTTGTGAATATGTTCCATTATTATTGTCAATGTCCTTAGCTGTATTATTTGCGAAATGCGAGGCTTTACTCCAGCCCATAGATTAATATTCACAGTTAAAATTTCGCAAATAAATTATGTAATGTCAGTTATGAGTTGTGAAAGGTCCATCTGAAAGAACAACTCATTGGCTCAGACGTTACTTTTAAATAAATAAGGACTATTGTTTGTATATATGAAGATCTAAAGAGTATGAGTAGATCTGATAATTGCTTTACATTGTTTAAGCTCATGAAGATGTCCAAAGATTCTGATGTATGTCAAGATATTATCTGCGAATTGCTCCATCAGATTTCGGTGTGGTGTTTCTTGAAGTTAGCATATTAAACTTCTGTAACAGGCCAACACTCAACTATTACGTTCGACTTCTAATCCGTATTCGTGTATACCGTTTTGTCTTGTACATCGTTTGAATTCCAACCATCAAATGTCATTCACTTAGTCCCTGGTATTCTGACCCTTTGTATTACACAATGAGTCCCAATAAAATAATTCGAATGAGTACCAATAGAAATAAGACGACGTATCACCATTTCTTAGGTATTTTGTGTTTGTGGCATATGTGTTTCGAGTTCATTTACTTTGTGAAGCACAATAGATTTTCTAATGACGTGATTAAGTTTGCAGACAATCTGAAATTCCTTTAAGGACAGTTTTATTTCTTATTGTCCTAATACAATGGTATAATCATTCTAATGCATAGTATGCATTAACTTCGAAACAATGAATATAATGTAGTTGAATGTTTCCATTAAAATAAGCGGCCAATTTAGAAAAATCTTACACTTCTTCTCTGTGATGAGGAGTGACAAAACAAAAAAAACTCATGAATACATTTCACATGGCAACAAAAACACATGGATTTTTAAAGGAAACTGAACAATTCGATTTTCAGCTCTACCTATTTTATACAAACATATAGGGTGATGAAAGTCGGAAATTCCTTGGGAAATAAAAACTTTAGGCATATGAATTCTGCTACTGACGATAGTGTAACATGAAGAACGTTTTTCTTGCTGTGCAGTAAATGATAGCTGAATACTCATTGGAGCACAAACATGATTAAAATTTTCAAAAGACTTAGTGTGATACTGACAGAAAGACAGCTGAATATTTCCTTCGATAAAAATATCCTCAAGTGTTTTACTTTTCCCTTTCGATTATACTTTGACATTCAAATATTGAAACTCTTAAGTACAGACGCTTTTATGTGAAGTTTGGTGATGTTGCATTGAATCCACATATCAGAAAAGTTGAACAGCATGAACCCATTGGATGGCGAATAAGTGTTCTCCTTTTAGCATGATAAACCTCTTAACTGAGAGCGCCTTGTATGCCATTTGATAATGACAGCATGAATAATGGAAACTTCAAACAAGTTTGCCTTCAGATTTCTATAGTCTCCTGTAGTCCTGATCGATGTCGTTTAGTGATACCAGATGATGAGAGTTATACGCATGTTGTCACTCAAATCGTGGTGACAACAATGACGTAGAAAATTTCATCTTCATTTTCAGTACCTCTGGCCTGAAGACTTGCTGTAAGTCATATTACATTCAGTGTTTGTAGTCCTCCGTAAAGAATGCATGACGGTTTCTATTACATTTCACTTTTTCAAATTCAGTCAAGTTTTTTCTTGCTTAACCTCACTATGCTGATTACGTTTCCTAGTACTTCGTCAGCCACTCGAATATTTAAACATATGAGAAGACAAGATTGTATGTGTATGTATCGTGCACCCGATAAATTGTTATTTAACATCTTCCTGTTGACATCAATGATCGATCAGTTGATAGTGTCCTGTGTATCATCTTTGATAACGCTGGCTTTAACACTGACAACTTGAAAGAAATATACCTGTAGATTCACATTTTCCTTTGCAGTTATGTTAGATGTCGTTCAGTGACAACAGATGAAGGACAGTTACATGAATGTTGTAGGTTATTCACTTTATAGCTATAACATAAGCGGAATTTGAGTATGTGCCTTGCTGATGTAATGGCAGCCTAAATTTCATTTTTCTTCCTAACACACATCGTGTGAACACTTGTCATTGTTAAAATTATGTAGAGAGTTTGCAGTCATGTTTCTTTATTATTCGGGTTTTCAGAATAAAAGAACATGCATTTATTTGCAAGAACTGCCTTTTTCAACATTCAGAGGACACATATGTGGGTATTTCAGCTGATATGAAAATTGTACTTATGGATTCCACTGAGGATCTTTCACAACCTTTTCATTTATTCCTAGTCATTTTCGTTATTTCCGGTGTTGTATTATTTCAAATCTTCCGACTCACCGAGCTGGTCTGAAATTATGCGCAATCAAATTGTTTTGTTTTATGAGTTGTATGACAAATCTTCGCAGGAATCTATTTGAGGGTAGTATGCTGCAGCATCACATAATACAGAAAACTATTCGACATTGTCCAAGGTAGTTTAGAATACAGCTCTTGATTAGCACGCTCCCAGTCAGTTGAAGTGACACTAAACAAATTTTTGTAAGAAACATTTTCTATCATATACCACAAGTTCTACTCCATGTTTGCAAAGCATCACTTAGTTATTGTTTAGTGAGTAGTGTTCAAGAAAAGGTGTGATGAAGTATGCAAAAACAGAATCATTCAATCTTCAGTTATGCCTGTTAAAATGTGTACCCCTTTTATTCTTTAGATGACCTGTCAAATAGAATTTATCGTTCATGGTCATAAATAGGAGAAACAAGAATAACTTCTACTAATTAGTGTTATGTGTTCAACAAAAATTAGTATGGAAAATACTCTAAAAAGGGAATTGCTGAAAGCACTTAGAAAATATCTCGTATGGAATCCTTCGAAGAATGTACATAATAGTTTTTGGCACATTTACTTCAACTCAAAACATACTTAATTTTTAGGCATTTGCATCATCCACATTAAAATTGATGACATTCAGAACCAACGTTTATGACTAAAATTTATTGAACAATGCAAGTATCAAAGTCGAGTTTCCTCTGTGTTAAAACAGTGATAAAGGATATTGTTCGGCGGACACGGTCTCATCGTATTTGATTAGGCATCAGTTAACCAGGTTTATCTAGTTTCCTGTTTCCCTTTTGTCATTCACTAATGACGACTTTGATCAATTTCATCAGCTAATTAACTTAGATTATTGTTATTATTGTTTCCTTTGATTCTTATAGGAATATAGGGCTTCAGCCGTGCGTCTCCATTGCGTTCGGTTCTCTTCTAGAGTCTTCACCTGGCTCCAAGTTTGCCCACACGCTTTCATCTCCTCTTCACATGACCTCCTCCAAGTCACCCTTGACTGACGACCAACTCGCCGCTTCCCTTTCAGGTTCCACTTAAGGACTAGTCTAGTGATGTCACTTGATGGTTTCCTCAAAGTATGGCCAATCCATCTCCATTTCTCCCTGCCTATTTGTTTCACAATCGGTTCCTGGTTGGTTCGTTCCCAAAGATCCCTGTTGCTGATCTTTTCTGGCCATCTGATTTTGAGTACTGAGCGAAGACAACTGTTAATGAAGGTTTGTAGTTTGTTTGAGATGCTCTTTATGACGCGAAGTGCAAGTCTCTGGTCTGTGCTGTAAGTAGCACTGACTTCACATTGGAGTTGAAAATCCTAATCTTATTTTTGATGCTGAGTGTTGTTGACCTCCACACTGACTTGAGAGTAGTGAAAGCTTGTCTTGCTTTTCCGATTCTTGCTTTGATATCCTCGTCAGTTCCGCCTGTGATTGAAACGATGCTTCCAAGGTAGGTAAAAGAGGTTGTTTCTTTCAGGTCCTCCCATTTATGCTGATTGTTGTCTGTTGTTGTTGCTGTTGGTGGTGTTGCCCAGGAATCTTCATCACCTCTGTTTTCTCTATGTTCACCTGGAGTCCTATCTTTGATGCTTCTTCTGCTAACTTGTTGCTTTTCGCTTGCATATCTTCCAGTTTGTGGGAAATCAGACATATATCATCGGCGAAGTCCAGATCCTCCAAGTTCTTTGTGTGAGTCCATTTTATGCC
>OX235273.1:124904231-124934068 GCA_944472155.2 Trichobilharzia szidati | reverse complement strand
ATATCTGAGGCTTGACCACCTTTGAATTCCAAGTTCATGAATAAGGTTTTCTTCGGAACTGTGTCGGCAACCAGTTTAGACTGCTTATCTTTCATGTTGCTGTCAACAAATCTGTTAGGGTAACCGTTCTCAACCAGGGTGACTTTTAAGAAGTCAAGTTCCGAGTCAACGCAATCAGAACTACCGATTTTCCTTATCCTAGAGCAGAGGGAGTGAATTAAGTTCCTTTTTGTGAAGATAGGCACCCAACTGTAAAAATTAGTTAGTTGTCCGTTCCAAGTACGTTTCCAGTGGATAGATCTTTTTAGAGATTCATCGGAGCATCATCTTTCGTAAGTATGCAAAAAAGTAATTATTTTTGTGAAATTTGAGAGACAGAAAACAGCTGACGAAATAACAGACATTTATGAGTATATTCCTGCATATAATTGGCTTTACGTTTTACCATGTCAAGGCATCGTGCAGGAGATTTTTAGCTCACATAGATTATCTCAAAGTGTTTTTAGTTTTCGGATTGCATTAAGTTTGATATTCTTAGGACAAACAGTTTTTTAAAGCTCCCATTTGAAACATCATTTGTTCTATCAATCTCATATGACACATTTCGAATAGATTATGCTAACCTCTGACTTCTAAGAGAAATAATGACGTTGACTATATCGATGGTGACTGCACCTGACAATTTTGTTTGCAAACATTTGAGCTACTAATTTATTGACAGTAGTATGACGATTTCACAAACGTTTTCTTCAACTTTTGTTTGTTATCAATATTTTATTCAGCTGAGACTAATGGAGACTGCTCTGTCATCGGCGTATACATCAGGTAATCTGTAATTATTGTGTAGTGTACACTAGTCATTATCTTGTTTCTGGACTGACTTTTCGTTATTACTTACTCAGTATTTATTCGCTGAATAATGGCTCGTATTTTTTGTTTCATCGAATGAATACGTCAGCATATACGGGATAAACTACTGCTTACCAGCTCAATTGCTTTCTTTTGTTCACAGTGGAACATTTCTGGACTTATTTGCTAGTGTCCTATTACTTCAGAAATAATCACTGCAACCAAATTATGGGATTAGTAAGTATTGGTCATTCATTTATTGATGACCACCTTTCGAGCAGAAATTACTGCTCATGATCACATCAAATCACTCACTTGACATGATTAGGACTGGCAATAATTCGTGCTCGAAACGTCATCAGTTAATGGTACTGTATAACACTATGTGATTTATCAATTTAAAATTTTATCCATAATGGAACTAAAAATCTCCTGCATTATGCCTTTACACAGAGAAACGTAAAGCTAATCATATCCAGCAATCTATTCATATCACCTTGGCTCCTTATTATCATCATATTTCACTGTGTGCCCAACAAATTCTTGCTAAGTGAATTTCCTTTTCACCAGTCGAAATATTCTTTTATAGAATTGAAGTCTGTTTAAGTCTGTTTATTGTAATTATTCTCTCTGAAAACGTACACTGCGCATATCAATAGCATATCACGTGTCCTAATTTGTTACCTTGTCTGAACAAAAAGAACCATGAATCAGCTGACGGATAATGAGTAGGTAGCGAAGGGAATTTCATCTAAAATTAAGATAATAAATTCTATCACACCATACAATTGTAACAACAGAAGACAACGGCCAGGCAACAGAACGTTTATTACGGAAAATCAACACGTATTTATAGATTTTGATGTACATTATTGTAGGTTAATGTTAGTAGAAAATACAGTCTGTTGATTGGTTGTTTCTCACACAAAGTTAACTTTGCATCTCTTGTGGCTGTCTCAGTTCATCTATATGTTAACTGTATCCGCCTGTCCATCTTGACCTTGTTTTCACATGACTAACATTGACCTCAATTACTGTCCACCAATTTGGCTAGCAACCATCTCACACCACACAGTGTTTTCAGGTGACCTAATTCGCACTTATCCATGAAAAATGTTGTGCTTCAAAAATATCAGTCAGAGTAGATAAAATATTTTAAAAAAATATAAAAAAGCGGAGTAAAAAGGCTAAATCTTAAACATCGGTAGATTGTCTTTCATAATTTACTGTGACACTGCACAGTGGACAAATTTCTTAGTGAGACAACTTGAATAAGCTACCTCAATTCGTCGATCAGTTTCTTTTGCTTACATTATTATGTCATTAAAATGAGACTAGGTGACCATGCAGCGTCTCTCTTTAGTAAAGTGTAAAAGTAATCACTTTCATAGATATAATTCGAAATGTCTCTCATTTCGTCAACATGATTCTCACTCTTGAATGTTAGAAAAGAAATAATTTTTTGGCATATATGTAAAGATGCTGCACCGATAAATAACAGCTATTGCGAAGTATTCTTCAACCTCTTTCGAATGATTCCCGTGATTTGGTCGTGAACAGATGAACCAAATTTTGGGAACCTCCACATCAGCAAATAAAATCACATCGAGTTGACAAAATTTCATGATAAGCGTATTCTAAGTAACCAGTTATAGTAAAATTCTTTGTAATGTGTGTAATGTGCTGCTTTGTTTCTTTCTCTCACTTACGCCAGTAAATATGACAGCTCCCACTTTTCTAACACCTTCAAACACTGTTCAGTTTTGGCTTTGCTACGGACATGCCAATATGTTGTTGTCATATGAACTGAGATTTCCTTAATCTATGTAGAATTCTATTTATTGATAATGTACTAACTGGATGCAATACTGTAGTAAAAATGCTGAAAATTCCATTCTGTATCACATGTACTAATTAGGAATAAAGCAAATTATTATTATTAAAAATACTTATTTACTTCTTGTGAAGGGTCTTCACATGAAAACAGTGCTCAACGGCGGATCGTGTCATATTTATACGTGATTTCCAATAAGTAATTCCTCATATATGTCCAAACCAAGTTCACTTTTAACGGTTTGAAAAAATTTGGGCATTGGGTATATGATATTTATTATAATGAAAGTTTTTGTATTTCCCAATGAATGAAAAACAAAACGATGTTGTTTTCACTGACGTCAGTATGTATGAGGAATGATAAAGTGCGCCATACATTTAGAAAAATCAAATCGCACATTCACGTATCAATACTGTTTATGTGAAAATGGAAAACTGAAAGGTTGAATGGAATACACGATATATGAGTGTCCTTATTATTGAAAATTTTTACTTCCTAATGAATGAAAACGACGAAACTACATATTCTCTAATGAAATTTGCAGAAAGCATATCACATCTTACTCAATACTCAATTTTTTCAAAAATTATTAGATGTGCCTTTTTCATATGCACCTCATAGTATCAGGTGGTAGTGTGACCCACTTCAGTCACTGATATTTCATTACTCGTATAAATCCAATCCCTTGAGAACTGAAAACCGTTATCTATTTCAGTATTTTGCCATGTAGGCAGGGATTCAAATCAGTAAACTTAAATAGTCCAACACAAACAAATTAAATTTTACTCCCATATTCAATATTACGCGAAGCTGCCTGCTCTCTTACCGCCTGATAGTCAAATGTTGATTGTAAATTGAGTTTTTGAGAAATTGCACATCTATTAATTTTGCATAGACATCACAAGCTACCATTAGCCTATCATTCCAATAATATTCATACCACCAGATTATTGATAATAACCAACAACCTACTTACGAGTATAACCGTTTGTGTGCATGATGAGGATATACTTGCTCCAGACAATTACTAAAATACTGGCTGATAGGTAATATACTGAAAAAAGACACCTTAGACTTCAACTGTTTGGAGAAAAAAAGAGAGAAAAATATCTCCAAGTTGTGTGGAAAGCCGGAGGATTAACACGTTGAATTAAGTGAGAATCTGTGTACTATTTTCGATAATTTCGATTGTGACATTTGTTCATTGGTGGGGTCATTATATCTAAAGTTTTATTGTGCCATTCATGCTCATTTATATGAAGTCAACACTTCAAGTGCTTAGAAATCATTGTTCTGATAGATACTCAGGACTTGTGTGTTGTTACCATTTGTTCGTAGGCCCACAAAATGTATGTCATAGTGCTAGTCATTTAACCTTACTTCATCCACTGACATTAACAAACAGAATTGTGTTTGGGTTTCGTATTGAGTCATTTAAAACTGTTTTGAAGTTCCATTATCTATTTACTCATTTTCCGATTTGAGCATACTACTCTTTAGTAGTTCAGCATTCATTCCAATAATTCAATAGATTTTCTCAGTAACCCTCATTCGAATTGCAGCAACTTGAAAGCTTCTAGAGTGCCGGCTGAAGTTTCGAATGAATAGTCTCATAGCGAAATTCAATACAGAATAAAAATGCCTGGCAATTACATGGTCACATACCTGAGTGAATCTATTATTAAAATTAATTTCTTCGTTAGACCTTAGATACGTGGTGGTTGACAAGCCTAAATAGAAACTGATTGTCCAAGTTTTGGAAACTCTTCATACTAATTTAGTTATGTGAAACTGGCAGGAATGAGAGAATGTGTAGGAGAAATGAAAGCCTGTTGGCAGTAGTGCAGCCATTTGAATGTGATGGTAGAGAACCAAGTCCAACGGAGATTTGGCACTGAGCGTATGTAATAATAGTAATAGTGATTTTCATGGTAGCTACCAAAACACATGAATATTGCAAAGAACGTTTATTCATTTATAATTTATAATCGTTTTACATCAAAACTGTATCTGCTGACTATTATTATTATTGAATGAAAATAGATTTCATTTGTTCAAAACGTCTTACTGATCTGCATATTTGAATGACACAGTTGTATGCCATTCAGGTGTTTTCGCGCCACTGAAAGCATTCGATGATGAGAATTAGAGCAGAAGGGAAATCGAAAGCTCTATCTAACATTTGCAGACTCATTGAAATTGCACTACTAAAATAAAGGGATTCTTGACAGAAGTGCTGAAAAAAGCAAGGAATACCACAATTAACTCATGAAAAATAAGTCGAATCGGTTGGGTAGACGGACAATATAGTTACATACTCATCCAAACCTTGATCCTCTTACTATAGGTTAGTAGAATAATGTGAACAATAAAGTTTATTACAACATTCAGCCTATCGGTGGCACAGCTGTTAGGAATCTCGCCGACCATGCCTATTGACCGAAGTTCGATCAACTACCAGCGCACCTCTGACATCAGTGGTCGGCCTGTAAAATTTGAGCTATCGATATCACATACTGAAAATTTCATACTTGTATCGAAAATACTGTGTGGAATCAAACAATAATCAAAAAAAGAAAAAATTAAGTAACTGTATGACAAGAAATTAGTGAACGGTATTTGCCAGATTGTTGAAACACAGTTGGAGGTGTAAGGAGGCATGACGGCTTTATAAAATCTGCGTCGGTATTACAATGGTAGAATGCTCGCCAGCCATGCATGTGGTCCAGGTTCGACCCCTGGCCAGGGCAAACTCCTTTACCTCGCTAACCCAGTAATAAGACTGGTGAAGGGAGAATGTTGTGCATTAGGCTAGCAACCTCATCCCATAAAAATAAAAACCATTGCTACAGAAACTGCAAGGCTCTTTCTTGAAGCCCTATGTTCCACTGGGAACCTAAAGGAATGAATAAAATATAAATGAAGTCTTTGTTCGACCGCTTCTTGTGCATCACATCCTTTATATGGAAAACTGATATATATGGCTTTCTTTGAAACTGTTTGCACAGTTTCACTGAAACTTCTTTCCTTTCAGCATATTTCGATGAAACTCTCGGCATCTCGATCCCCAGATGAAATAGCTTTGAGAGTATTTATTTCATATTCATCTGTACTATCTGAACAAATTCTGGAGTGCTCTACGGACCAATGTTCTGACTAAGTCCCTTTGATTTAGGATTAGAAAATAGCTTTCAAAATGTATGTACTTTCCCGACCATGAAGACTTTCTGGGCACAGATCTTTCTCTTATGCCATCATTCTTTTTCCTTAGAGAAGCATCTGGGAATCCAATTGTATGATTCTCCCCGTGTTCTAAGGTGATGTGAAGCTTCGGATGGTATCACCTGAATTTTACCAAAGGGTTTTCAGCTTTACGTTTGCTTTCACAGACAATAAAAAGTACATAACTTAGATATAAATCCGTATGTAATATATGCTAGTGCAGATTGGAGGCTTCGGGGCCTGACAGAAATAAATCTGTTAACTTGTTGGAATAGACACCCGTGGAATTGAAACAGGATATTTTTTAGTACGAGCTAGATTATTCAGCTGAAGAGTCCTACTGAGATTCTATTTATTCCGGAAATCCTGAGGTTTATTAACATCAGCTGCTTGTTTTGAATTTGAATTTGAAGCTTAAGACGATATTTCAGCAGTTCATGGATTTGAACTGCTGAAATATTTCCTACGATTCGTATGATTTACGAGAATTCTGTTTATGCAGGCTCACAAGTCATTTCCGAAAACCGAAGCTACTTAAGAAGGTAAATGAAATTCTCTTATCAAGTGAAAAGCCTTTAGTCGAAACCTAACTTTTGCTTCAATAGATGCATTTCATTTCGGGAATAATCATACGAGCAGGAGAATTAAGCACATCTGCTTCGTATTATATTTGTTCTTCATCCAGTGATACTTTGGTGGTTATTGTAGCATAAACTACAAAAGTATCACACAGCTGAATGATGTTCAGTAGCAGGTGTTAGTCTGTGATTTATCATTTAAGTGTACACAACTGTGTCTTAGCTGAGTGGTACAACGTCTATCTCGATTTAATACGGCGACATAGACAGAACATTCTCAGTTTCACACTTATCTCTCCAATATTTGTCTCCTAAATCTTCTGAACATTTTAAGGAGGTCACTTTATGATGATAAAGGTGAATTGAATTTAGTTGAGATGCGTTTTTATATTCATCGCATATTAGTTATATATGTATATATTATCTGTGATTATTTTGGTCTGCAAAGATGCCAGATAGCTGTGTTTATCTGAAGTGTAACCTGTATATGAAGCTTTTAGAAAACATTATGTTTCTGAGAGTCTGTAGCTATCACAAACTGTGAAGGCGTTAATCTGTCCACGGAATACATGTGCTTCAATGAAAACGTCTCCTCAATACTTTGGATGTTTCGTAACTAACTGCATCAGTCATGCAAATATGTCAAAGCAGTGCAAACCCCGTATAAAAATGGTGATATTTCAGTCCATTTTATCTCACGCGCACTGTCATTCTTGAAAATTTAGAGAGAGGAAAGGATGAATGCATCCTCTACTGTTATCCAGAAGGCTCTATAATTCGTCTAAGGTGAGTGGAAGATCTCGGATTGACAGTCAGCAGATATTTCTTCTTTCATTGAAAGCATAGGTATACATGATGTTCACATTGTGATGGATGGTTATATGACTTTTAAATGTCATGCTCTACAAAAGATTAAATGACTTCCTATCTGCAGAATGAAAAGAAATTAGTTGCAAACCACCGATGGTTTTCAATAAAAACAAACTGGGAGAGCTGTTATACGTATATCCTATCCTATAACATCACTTAATTGTAAGATAAAAAATTCTAACATGAATGAGGGAAGAAGATTTCTGTGGTAATTTCATATTTACTGTGTGAACGTCCTCGAAATAATCGTCAAATGAGCTCCGACTGAAAATGTAAATTTTGTGCAATTCATTTTCGTACGTTCGACTCTCCAACAAAATAATCACGTAATTCAATTTCAAAGATTATCGGAAATCCAAACGTCTCAGGTAATATGGGAACTTCCTTGAATATCTTACAGCAGCCAGATAACGCAAATGAAAGAGAATTTCTTCAATAAAAGAAATATTCCCATATTCAGTCATAAGAAAAAGACACAAACAGCGAAGAAAATTTTCTTTTCGACGATTCATTTTCATGAGCTGTGCGATCGTAATTATAATAAACAAAGAAATCTTTAGACCAATCAGATACTGGTAAAATTTTGTCCTTGGAAAATTGTATTACATAATGTATGGTGTAAGAAGGGATGAGTATTTGTAAGTTAGAAAGGAGACAGAAGTTGGCATGACGTAATAAGTGTGAGATAATGAATAATCAATAAGCTCGTGTAAAATGGACAGGAGCTAGTGGAAAGGCTATAAAGTGTTTTTGTATAAAATATGTATGAAAAGCAATGTTATTAATAAACAGTAATAGAGTGGTAGTAAAATGTGGATGATGGGAACAATAATGATAATAAAAGTATTAATAAAATAAAATAATAATAGTAATAATTGTGAACTTAAATAATAAAGGAAAGAAGCAAAATTGTGGTGACAAGTTTACTATACCCATGGTAAGGCAAGAGAATGTATGTATCGCTTTTGGATGCAAAGGGGCCGGTTTCAGATCTCGAATAGCTAATGCTTCAGCTATGTACAGATGGCGTATCCGAAGTCCCTTTGTACGATATTTAGGGACTCTGTGTAACACTGTGAAGCATTCATGTGGGGGTGCTCGATGTCCAGAGATGACAAGGTGTTCGAGGATCGAGATATTGCTACTTTTCTTTTCTCTTCTGGATAACCAAGCTGGGCAGTGTTCCAGAATACGTTTGTGGACTTGACGTTGCGTACGGCCAATATACTTTGCTCCACACGAGCAAGTAAATTGATAAATTTACATTGAGGTGGCCAAAAGCGGTATCTTTTCCTCGCTTCCACATTAAATTAGTAAAGAAGTTGGATGCATTTAGAGGACCGTGTGAATGTCCACATTGAACTCTCACTCAGTTACGGTCATGCTGAACATGTGAATTGTGTCATATAATGCAGGAAATGTTCCTCACAGTGAGAGTGATAATTTGTTCATCACATGTGGAGCTCGTTGCATGATGACGGGTAAGTTATATCACCTGGTAAAGTGCAAAGTGTTAGGATGGAGAATATAGATGTGGCTAATTAAGTTTGTCAATGTCATATTTTCGTTTTAGGAGGTAAATTTATTACAATTAACAAGGAATAGTGAGAAAACGTTCACTCTGTCTTAGTGCATACTTCATCTCATTTTCATTGTGATTTCACTGAACTTAAAATTCAATTATGTGCTGAAGGTAAATGAAATCCTCGTGAATAAACCATCTTACCCGAAGAGAGCAATCACACTGAGCTCATCCTCCAGATGAAACATTCTTCTCCATCATGCTACAGTGTGATACAACGTAACGCTGATCATTGCCAGAGATAAACTGTGAAATATCTCACATTCCATGAAGAAGGGTCTCACTCTCAAATGTTGGAAAATCAACTACTTTTTGCATATTCGTAAAGATGCTAAACCGATGAATACCATCTTCCAAACGCTGTCTACAACACTCCCCTTGGTTATTTAATGAAGGGAATGTAGTGATTCTTTTAAGCTATTCAAATGACAGTGAAATTGAATACATCTTGCACCTAAATGATTAAATCACATTGGACAAGGTTCCCTGTAGGCGTGTTAGAGATAGATGGTAATGGTACTAAATGTAATTGCTTCAGCTGATATAGTTCTGATAAGGCTTCTGATAGGCTTCTAGGTGGTAACGACAGTGCTTAGTAGGCGATTTCATCGCAAAGTCCAATATGCAACATAAGACAATTGACAGTTACATGGTTGTATATATCAGTGACCAAATAACCACCACATGTTAACCATTGAAGGTTACTGACCACAACAGAAAGCTTACAATTCATAAAACGCTCTTATGAAGAAAATTGAAAGGCAGTCCAGCAAGTACACAAGCAATCCATCAAACGTATGAACTGTCTAGAAACAAGATAATAATTAACAAGCTGAAACCTGTGGATGACAAGAAGCTGCAGGAAATTTATTTTAGTTAGGTTATCTTTAGTGAAAAGTATCGGTGGTTGGCAAATGATTTCTTCTGACACTGTAGATATGAAATTATTTATTCTTTTCGATAGCATGAAATTTAGCGGCCCTATCAGCGTCAAACACTGGGTTAACATTATTTGTCCCTGACCATACCTATGCTTTCATCGAGAGAAGACCTATCGGCTGACCGTGTATCAGAATAATAAGTAAAACGTATTACCATGGTAGATTTTACTTATTATTCTATCTCTTATTATTTTTATAATTCTTCACTCATTTAAAATTATCCTCTATCGGTAGCATTATCTTAACTTACTTCAACATTATTATTATTAACTTTATTGTTATTATAACTATTATTATTGATTTTACTCTGTTTGCAATTCTTGATATATTCTCTAATGACTAATTGTTTATCTAAGTGATGTAAATGAAGCGTCATGAATTTTATCTTAATTTTGATATCTCATACTTCCTCGCCCCTTATCTATTTGAACATGACCTGGAAAACATTCGTACCTGTCTGTCTCCATGACCGATTCAATGTAGTTTATTTGTCTATCAGTCTTATATCTCCTAAAGTAATTTCAAAAGTATATATATCCGTGTATGGAGAGTATTCAGCTGACGAATTCTACTGAAATTTGATGAACTCATTAAGTCCAGCTTTATTACCCTGATTTGTTGCTTGTTTTAACTGAAGCATTTGTCTGTCATCACCTGACTTCATTGCTCAGATCAACATTTTACTATTTAGTTTCCGTGTACCTGAGAGGAGAACTGTCAGCCATGTTCAGCATTTAAATTTAGAGAACAATACATAGTATGCCTTGTTAAAATGTCTCCCTGGCGTGCAATTGTTGTGGAAATCTGAAAATTCCGTCAGCACTAAACATACACAGGCTAGCGTAAAATCGACGATTTCACGATGTTCACAAATTTGAGGTTAAATCTAGAGGCTATACATGGTCAAGCAGTCATGGGGGAAGATAAATACGCTCTTACTGGTGAATTCATATCTCTCAACAACAATTTTAAGTGATGCTTGATTTTTAGTCTGCAGGTATTTTTCTAACAATCTTCGTGACATTGATTTGTAGCTTCAACTTGTTGCAATCGAATGAACGTTGAACTAGACTCTGATTTGATTTGACAGCATAAAGCCATCGAACTGTGTTCAGTATATATTTATACTACTTACCAGTAGCTTTCCAGTGGTTTGATTTGAAATCAGGCAGCTACACATGTGTGAAATCATGGAAGAATAGGACCTTCTAGAATGGTTAGTAAACTACTAAATATGCAGTTTCATAGGAAAATAAATATACAGGAAAAGACACTTGGCAGCTACATAACCAGAGAACATGTTGGTTTTCTCATTGATGATACTGTTTCATTCTATCATGTATTTGAGTAAGCAAAATAACGCTTCGTATAAGTAACCACTTGAATGTTAGCAATCGAAACTTAATGCGACGAAAATCTCATTCAACAGGTGAGAAGCAATTTAACAATAGTGCTTCCAAATAAACAATACATTTGTCAAAGCATTTTTCAAAGAAGTTAAATGTGTTCCAACTTTCTAACTTCGTTTATATAATTCCATTATTTTCCACAGTTTGACTTGATTGGTAGTAGTGTTCCCCATATTTCCTGTATGAGTGATGGGTCGTGCTTATTGCACCTGTTGGGAGTGCAGTAAGAATGACTCATCATTTATTTCCGAAACATGGAAAATAATACTACCAATCAAGTCAAGTGATGAAACATAGTGGAATTATACAAACGAACTTAAAAAGTTGTGTGAGTACCTTGATATGGTCGAAACATCATCATTAATGTGGAATGATGACTCTGAAGTATTTTTCATCTTATAATGGATATTCTGAGTAGTTCACGAATAAATACTCTAAAGAAAACATCGTTAGTAAAACTATTCAGATAGTTCCGAAGAAGGCTCAATGAACCAGGTTCACATTAAAGGTCGTGCTGTACAAGAAGCAGTCAAATGAAGACTTCGTATAGCTACCAGGAAAACTTATTGTGCTGTGAAACTTGTGTTCCAAAACAGCAGCAAGCGAGCTTTAATAATCTAGGAAAGATTGAATAATAAATAAAGAATAATCATTTTGATAACCTAATCATCAGTTTCTACAGTTATATATCCATATCCATAATAATGAAAGAATGATTATTATTGACATCAGTAGCTTCTAAAGAGCAACATAGCATAACTTATATCCGGATTCCACAAGTTATTTGCAAATAGACTGTTAAAAGACCGAAGTCCAAACTATACGTATGTGGTAACATACTAGATAAGTTTATTTTAAATATAACACTGTGATTGAGTAATATCAATTTATTGACGCTTACAGTATACATTACTCCTCATAAGTGCTCACATTAGTTTGCGGTAGTAGGATACATGCGTTGCATATGTATCAGTGTGCAAATTAACAACTGCGCTTAAGTAAGAAAACAAAAGGTTAGTTAATGCAGGTGTAATAATGAGGGATATGGGAATTAATCTGTACAGGATGGAGAGAATTAATAAGTCATTTATGACCTTGCGGATTCAACAGCAACTCAAGGCAGTAAATGCGGCTCTCATGAACACCAACCAGTGTGGCTTATTAAAAGTGTACTGAAAATCCCTATCAGTTCTATATTAAACCACCTGTTCTAAGCCGGGAACGAAGGAATTCTTCTCTTTCATCGATCGAGTACCAAATAGATTTCCAAAGGATTCCGGTTAGCGAATTCTGCAAACAGCAGTGGCTATTGCAATTCACTTGAAACACTCAGTGCTCTCTATGCAGAAGAAACAGTTACAACCACCCTCTTCAATGCATTTCACTAACAAACCTTTTGTTTATCTTTATAAAACATAGTTGTCAACACACTCACCTACAAACATATGACGCCCTTATTTACACTACCGCAGTCCTTGCCATGATCATTCATCCATTTGACGCTTGTGATCAATATGAATAGAATTTAATATAAATATTATTCATCAGATTTCATTACAAGACATTCGTTTCCATTCCTAATCAGTCACATCTACTTCATTTGATCTATTCCTCAGTACCCAAATTATTTACTGACATTATTCTTATACTACTTGTGAGTAGTATGCAACTCGAAGATAATTTATAAGGCTGGACATTTTGCCGACACATTTAATACACTGGCTTAGATTTTCACGGTGATCAAGTTGATCCTAACCACAACTGCTTCAACATAGAGAGTCAACTGTTTGATTATAAAGTTAGACGAGTCTAAAAGATGTGCGTTTTAATGGAAAAGAATCTGTATAGGATATTAGATAATTCTCATCACATTGAAAGCACAGACAGTGATATTTGACGCTCAAACTAGCAGTAAGATATGAAAACGCAGATAAGGTGTGACTTCTTGGAGCCTACTAAATGAAGCATGAATAATTATATATTTACCATTGTGAATAATATTGCAATACACACTCAATGACCTTATATAAGGTAAGGTAGTCCCAAGCATACAAATTTCAAGGAATACTGAAAAATCCCTAATCGTCTTAAGCCGGTTACTTTATATATCAGGATTTATCAGTCGATTCTTTCGTCAAAAAGACGTTTGTTCAACTCAACGACGCATTGACATGAATGATCTAACTAATAGGGTTGAATATAACCGTAGGTGGCAGAGCTAATATGAGGATGGATAATATGCACCGTTGTATAATATAGTTCCACATTGGATACGATTATCTTATATGCAAAACCCATTAATATGGGGCACCTTTTACTTCTGAGAGTCAAGGTGGAAAGTTGTGTGTATAGACTGATTTGGTTTCGCTGTGTCTAATGTGCTCGCGACGTCATCCAGTAATTTATAAAGCCTTTCTTGTTTTAAATGAACTGACCTGATATGGAGTCACAGTGTTCACAATTTGATTCAGTCACTACCTGTGAATGTCAGCATAGCCGCTTCCTCAAGTGCATATTTTCATAAGTATCTCTCAGTGAAACTTCGAGAGCATTTATCAAGAACTAAGTGAAAACATGGATTAATGTCTAACAGACACTTTTGTGCTGAATACAGCTGAATATCTTCACAGTTTACTTGAAAATCGAGAGTCATATTTTCCATTATTTCTCTGAAAGAAGGCTGATATAGAATAGCTTGACACCAGAGGAATGAGAGGAACTCAAAGCATGCTAGAAAAACTCCACACGACGTGTCACGCAAGATACTAACTAAAAATTACATCTCATTTTTTCGGTAAATCGCTAGCATTGCTAGAATTAAATAGTAATTCCATAAATGCCAACGGTATGGAAGCTGCTATAGGACTTATCGTCGAAGGAAAGAAGAACTTGTGCATAAATAATACCACACAACCTAATGATCTAAAAACGTGTCGTCTAACACCTCTTGCTTATAATATGCATCTCCTAGTGGTTTGATAAAATGAAATTACATCATGGTCATTAAACAAGATGAGAGAGAAGCAGCAGTTCTGATGAACAGAACTGATCACGAAAAGAACCTTATTTAACATTTACCTGATTGACCTTAATTACTCACTGAATAACATAAGTCTGCTGAACGAAAAAAAATTGAAATTCGACGCCATTAAATATTTTAAACATGCAAAATGCAAAAGCTGTGTTCAACAAACTATGCTAGGCAAGGCTTAATTCAAAATTTACCGAACATCTTATTGCATACACTCACCAAAATAATAATTTCATTTGAAAATATTATTCTCTATGTGACAACACGTGCATGGAATGTCATTCAATTGGTCATTTTCTTCTATTATTTATTTCAGCTCATTGAATCGGAGTGTGAAATGCTGTGATAGGTGGGAAAACATTTTCACTGCTTTCACTTCTCAAGAAGATAATTAATTCTCATTCGATAATACATTGATAAAGATCCAGGAGAATACAGTCATGATAAAACGTAATTCAATCAATCAAATTTGCCGAAATAACCATGATAAGGAAAATGAATAAAGGTTTGCAGATATATTAAAATAAATACATAACTGAAGATATTTTGTGATGGAATTCATCAGAAAGCTGGATGCAGGTAATAAAAAGCAGGGATGGACACATTCAAATTTCAGTCACTCACGGTCATGGAGTGAAAGGTAATCATCGTACTTAGCTGCAAACAATGAGATTATTGACAAGAGTTAGTCAGTTTCTACATATCGTATTTGTAATTCAAGGATAAATGTACCAAAATTACTGAAGGATTTGAGGGAAACATCTATTCATACTTAATACATATGTCACCGCATTGTTATCGTGCTATCAGTGAACTGATGCGTCACCTCGAAAATACGAGAGTCGATACATTTGGAAGAGAATAGATGAAAACATAAATATCTGTGAAATATGATGAGTATAAGTTGATGGAAGTAATAGCCAAAGCAAACTTTCAGTGATATAATAGGCAGTTCATACACACTTTGTTTCACTCCGCCAATTGAAACCTCACCCTCATCCCTCCAAAACTAAAATTTTGCAAATTCTACGACAGAAAGAAAGTACAAGAAATGGTCGTTGCACATGAATGGGTTGTAGACAGTTAATTACACGCCTGATAATATCATTACTTCCCCTTTTAACGTGGAGACGATTGCTGATTCATTTGCAATAAGATGGAAAATTGAAAAGTCAAACACTGTTATCAAGATAACTGGGCAGTTTTGAATATGAAACACGATAACCGACACCAGTCTCATTGATATATTAGGCATAGGACTTTCAATTTAGATTAGGTACGGCAAGAAATTGTCTTCATACCCAAAACGAGGCCCAATTCTTACAGCCCGAGAATATTTCAGTATACGCCCTTCTCTGATTGTGAATGTTTTGTGGATGATTTGTTTGCTTCATTACTGTTAAATGCAAAGATTAATCACTCCACACTACAAATGCGTGTCCACACATGTAAGCTGGTATGCGACGTTGAACATGAAGTGTAAAATGAAAGAACGTATTAAGAGCGGATTATCAGAGATGATAAACTCGCATATTTAACTTACAACCAATTCCAAACTCTTTCTTTTATAATAATACATAACCTGTCTTCATGTGTGTCACCGGTCAATTAGTGGTCTACTGTTAGCCATCTTCCAAAACTTATCGAAAATTCTTCCAAATTAGTTGTGAATATCTACTCTCTCTTCCTGCAATTTGTAGGTGAGATTATATATGCGTGAATGTATATCCATGTGCTTATTACTCATATACGTGTAAATGGAAAAATGAAAATTCCTGTACAGTCAACACGATAATAGTGTATTTAGGATTACGAAGGAGATAAATATTTGATAAGAGTTAAATGGCAGATAAAACTTAGCTCTATAATGCCATTGTACACATAATGAGGCCTAGTGGTTGTAGCCTGCGAATATTGAAGTATATGCCTATCTGTACTTTTTGTGTACTGTGGCTGATGTGTTCGCTTAATCACCGGTACCTACAAGTAGCAATTACCCCACCCCACAAATACATGTCTACTCAATTTGGTTGGCATATGTTGTCGAATGTAACATGGTATCAGTTGTTACTAACTTGTGATGACTGCATTGATTCTGCTAGATGAATACTGCCTTACCACCACTGGTTCACTTGGTGCTTGTGGCGTCTATTTATTGGGTTCCATTGTAAACGAAGGAATGGAATTCAGCTGGTAAGCAGTGGTTAATCTCGTTTATGCTAACGTATTCATTCGATGAAAAAAAACGAGCCATTCCTCAGCGAATAAATAATGAGTAAGTAATGACGAAAGGTTAGTCCAGAAACAAGATAATGACTACTATAACACCATAAACAAATTACAGTTGAGCTGATGTACACTAACCCGTCAGAAAGGGTAAATGCACGTAGTAAAACCACAGAAGTCTTTGAGATTATTCGTTAACGGAAACCTGCCGATGACAGAGTAATCTCCATTACTCTCAGCTGAACAAAATTTTAATAAGCATAATAAGAAACGAAACTTGAAGAAAACGTGTGTGTGAAACCGTTATACTACTATCAATGGATAAGTAGCTCAAATGTTTCTAAACAAAGTTGTCAGATGAAGTACTAATTAATCCGTTATAGTCAACCACATTAGTTCTGATTGAAGTCAAAGGTTAGCATGATCTATACGAAATGCGTCTTATAGGATTTACAGTAGCAATGATGAGTCAAATGGAAGGTTTTGAAAAGTTTGATGTCTTAATAATATCAACCCTAATGCAATCCAAAATCTAAAAGCACATCAAGATAATCTATGTGAGCTGCATTATGCCTCGACATAGTAAAACGTAAAGCCAATTATGTGCAGGAATATACTCATAAATGTCTTTTATTTCGTCAGCTGGTGTTTGTCTCTCGAATGTCAGAAAAATCGTTAATTTTGCACACTTACGAAAGATGATGCACCGATGAACACCTCCGACTACAAAATATAATCTTTCTCGCTTTCAGGTAATCAGGGTATGGAGGTAGGAAATATCAAGTATATAACGTCATCAAACTTACTAACTCAATCTTACTTTAGTTGCTGTCCAATTAACCTCTCTTCTATATTAGATCATTATTGTATCACCTAATTAATTATCTAAACTTGACAAACATCTTGCGCTCACACACTAAAATATTTGTATATAAATGCGATCGTACAACTATGTGAATGAGTGTGCCAATAAGAGTCTCTTCGCTGAACGTCTTCACTTCTTCATATGAAGTATTTTCATCTGTTTGTTAATGCATAAAATCAAAATAACGTTGAACAATGCACGCATTCCGAAATGCGTATGTAGAGTCTGAATTCTCAGCACATTTCATACTACTCATAAGTAGTTTGCTAGTCATTTGATATTTCAGTGGCATTACTAGGCGTATATTATTGAAAATTTAGGAAAATAGGATCTTCCAGAGTGGCAACTTAAGTATCAGACGTGAGGTTACTTCGACAAAACACACCTGAAAACTACATAATGAGAGAGCAGATTGTATTTTGTAATATATTATTGTAATATTACTCTACTTGGTCGAGTAATCAAATTAACTACTTATTCAAATGAACCGAAGAGTGTTACTTATGAAAGCAACAAAAACCTAGTGTGAAAAGTCATCCGACATTATTACTTATGACCAGGCAATGCAATTGTGTGAGGATTACGCATGGAAGCTAATTCTGTACCTCTGAGTGAAGGTAAAACGACTACTTAGTTCATAAAACGCTGTTATGAAGAAGATGAAGGACAATAAAGCAAAGGAAGCAACTATTGATCAAGTGTATGGAGTTTCTACGAATTGTGCAATAAATAACTAGTTTAACCCTGTTAAATATCAGAATACATTGTGAATGACATGCTGTGGAAAAAATCCCCATTTAAGATATTTGGAAGGCAAAAGGATTTAGAGAAGAAATATTTAGTTTTCAATTCTTTCTCATCTTTGGCTGTACTCTGATATATAAATATACATACATATAACATGTCAAGATGTTGATTATGAACACAGAGAGTTGTTACACACAATTAGAAGATAAAAACGGTTACAACAAGTGAATTGCATAATGCGTTATTATGGAGAAATGAAGTGTAACTGAAGTGTAGGCGAGTGTTCAAGTTGATGACGCAACGGATTATTATGTAAAAATAAAATGATTTGGACGACTTTAATTTTCAAAAGGTTTAGGAGGAGAGGGTGAATTTGTCCGGTTTGTACATACATGTAACGATGGCCAAGATAAGGAAATTGGTTGTACGAATTTCTCCCGAGCAAACAAGTTTGAGCATTTCCGGTGCACTGTTATGACTTCAGCTGTATGTGCAAGATGGACTCTTTTTAAAGCAAAATAAATTTAAATGCTGTTTTACCATAAACTTTAGATTCACGATCTATGTGTGTTAAAAAAGAGCTACGAATGGATATCGTTTGTTCCTTGCATAACCATGTTGGAGGATATTCGGAAATACGGAGGTGAATCTGCCTAATTGTTTGCCTAATGTAGCTGGCTCCATAGCAGCAGTCAGACTGGCATATCCACATTGAGGAGACGAAATTAGGTGGTATTTTGTTCTTATTTCTCGAACGTAGAATAGGGGTCTATTCATTTTGCAATCACCAAATATCGTTTAGAAAATCTTACAGTGATTATTGATTTGCATGGCGATAGTGAAAATGTAGATACAAATTTGAACTCCTGTAAATAGTAATGAAAATGATGCGTGTGTGTGTATGTAGGACACATTTTAACAAGCAGAATTTGAAATGTGTGATTTTTTTGATATTAAATCTTGAAAAACATTTATCAAGCATATTATAAGAGCCTGGGCAGAAAAACAACTTTGAATGAGACATGACAGATTTTCTTTTTTATTTCTGCTCTTTAGATTTTCATCTTTTAAGGTTTCTGTCTTTTTTACTTATCTAAAGTATTAAACTTCGATAAGTTGTAACTTCTATTTATAACTGTAGTATTTTTGTTATCTGATAAATTGACTCAGTCCGATTGCTCTAAAGGAGTGGTCGATTAAAACCTTTACCAGATTTTTATGAAATGTGCTGCATTTCGCAGTAGAACATTTCGTTTATTTTCTACCTTCATTAACACTAACGCGTCTCGTTAAATGAAGATATAGTTTTCCTGTTGATAACCACAAGCAGATAGGGAAACAAGAAATTGAGGAAGGTTATGCCACCCCATTTCATTTCTTTGGTCACTTTCAACTTCGCTACAAACGAGAAAGATTTCAATATCAATTTACTAACTATTCACACACATTGGATGTTGATCGAGAATGTGAAGGCCACTAATAAACGGTAAAGTATGAAGCAATAAACGTCTTTCGTAAGTGTGGTAGTACATGCAGAAATAAGCTGAAGAATGATTTAGAAGGACTGATTATGAATTCGACTTCAGACATAGTGGAACAGAAACCAGTCTTCCTAAAACTGACACTCAAAAGTAATGAAATGACAGGATAAATGGAGTTGAGTTACTTATTGAAGAGAAGAAGAAATCCGCCGAATTAAACAAAATGAAACTAAATACAAACAGACTCCTTCAAGAAATGAAACCCAAAATTGGAAATTCTCTCTGGTTCAAACTAAAACCAGACTCTTATGTACCTTCAAGATTCTACGGTCAACCAAAGATACATATACCCACAGTTCCATTAAGACCAGTAATAGATTTAACCAACTCACCGACATGCAAACTATCTAAATACTTACTCTCGGTACTAAAACCACTACACAAGGACACTCAAAATATTGTAAGAAATTCATATGATTTCAAATCCCAAATAGAACACCGAGAAATTGATAAAGAAGACATTATGGTAAGCTATTTTATTAACTCATTATATACTAGTATCCCTATTACCGAAAGTCTTGATATCATTTCCAGTCTACTAGAATCAGTTACAACGCTATCACAAATGTGTCCACTGGACACCAGTGAAATAATTAAGAGCTTGAAATTCTGTCTAGAAAATAATTATTTTACATTTAAAGGGAGTTTATATAGACAGACAAATGGTGTTGCTATGAGTTCACCAGTCTCCCCAATAGTCGCCGACCTTTTCATGAATAAATTCGAAAATAACATCTTTTCAAGCATATTCACTCCTAAAATATGGTTGAGATATGTAGATGATACTTTTGTAGTACTAAAACGAGATCTACAGAGTTCATTCCTGGAGAAAATAAACTGTGTATCTCCCAGAATCCAGTTTAATCGGAAGCTGAATCGTCGGTGAACTACCATTTCTAGACTGCCTAGTTAAGAGGAGGGAAAACGGACATTTTAGTATATCCATATTCAGGAAGAAAACTCACTCCAATAAATATTTAGACTTCAAAGCATCACACCCCATCAGCGCAAAGATTTCGGTTGTTTCAAGTCTTCTTAGACGAGCACACTCTCTGATAACGGATGAGAAAGAAAAAGAAGAAGAGATATCAAACATTACTGAAACTCTCAAACAAAACAACTACCCAAGGGACTTCATCAACAAATACAACACAGACATTAAGTATGGCCGAAAACACATTCTGAAAAGGTGGACCTCAACAGCTGTCATTCCATATAGAGCAGAGACGTCAGAAAATATCAGAAGAGTACTCACTCAGCTCGTCATTAGAGTTTTCTTCAAAACACTCTATAGATTCTCTATCTGATTGTGTCTATAAAATAAAATGCTTGCTTGGAATGTGATGCGATATACATCGGACAAACATTTTAAGAAATCAAAATCAACACGAATGTGATATGCAAGTACACTGTGTAAACACACACTGGTTTTATAATTTTACACACTGATCAAATCCAACAATCTACACTTGGTTTTGTTATCTTTACCAATTGACCAACTTGACAACGAAAAACGACGCCAGACTGACGAACGATGATCAAGTTAATAAACTTTGTTTTGATACCATAACAGATGTACTATTACCTTTGTTATTTGGTTTAGTTATCTTCATTGCTATTTTGGCTTTAATATGTCCTTTTAACTTGACTTAAGTCTATTTTCTCACCCATTAACTCTTTCTTATATATATGCTGAGATTTTGTAAATTCCGGTTTAATAATACTTTGATAAAGCTATTAGCATTAAATAGCGAAACATGAGTAAAAACAATTTCGTTTTGTTTTTCATTCTTTGGGAAATACAAAAACCTTTATGATAATGAAGAGATAAATGAGATGAAAATTATTAAAGTTGAATGAGGTTCAGGGTAATTCCAGTTGCCTGCATATCGTTGTAGCTGCAGTCATTGGACGGTTAAAATAATTATTATCCTTTCCAGGATGTTGTTCAGTCACATGGTATTAATGACCAACTTCACAATTAATAACCAAAGCATGTGACTACTTTAAACTACCGATGAGTGTTTTCATAGCACGCATTTCATTGTCACAGTAGATGATAAGGAAATAAAAATATATTTAGCAGTATTTCGTAGTTGACAGTTCAGTGAAATTTGATCCCTCAAGCGACTACTCTTACTACGAGTACTAGGAAAACATAAATGCACTCAACCACAACTCAACTTGGTAGGGAGGGAGCAAAAGATAAAAGATGACTGTCATAGACGGAGAGGGTGGTCAGAACTCAATTATCATCACTTTGATATCATAATCATCATCATCATGTCTATCCTTCTCCCTAATAAGTATGATTACAGTTCAGTTGACAAGATCGAGGTCAAATATGGAAAGTTCCACTTGAATCATTACTGCTTCAATACGTCTTATGAGAAGCATTTCGAATACACCATGCTTACTTGTAATTCCTATGTGATATAGTGACATTGCCGAAAGCACAGCTAATGGTGCATTGACTGAGGTTGGATATGAAAAATTTTAGCCACTTATCTATTGACAGATCGTAGCACAAATGTTTCACAAACAGTTAACCTCCATCCCCATTCCATTTTAACACTACATCGGTTTGTGACTAGTGACGACATCGATGTCACTAGAAGCTTCCCCTTACTTGATAGAGTGAACGACTTCTGCGAAGTTCGTGCGAATCAGAGCATTACAAATCACTGTGTAGTGTGACAGAATTCACTATCCTCACTTTGCATTCACTTCTCGTCATCACCTACTCATCATTTATTTATTGATTAATAGGTCGTATTTCTGTTTCGACGAGTGAATACCTTATTACTGTTACAGAGAAACGTTACTGCCTTAATTATTTAGTGTACATTATTGCAAAAATAATCACAGTAATCTTGTTGCACAACTGAAGATTATTGTTCATTAGTATATCAAATATAAATTTTGGATTTTCTTTCAACCTTTCTAAATAACAGTTTCTATTTGAACCATTTGTGTGCGTTAAAATGAAAGAGGGATTTTCCATTCTGTTGAGAACAACGAAATTTACTTTACGACATATTGATTTGCCAGACGATAGTGAAAATGTGGTTACGATTGTGAACTGCTGTAAATAGTAATGAAAATGATACGTGTGTGTGACATGTTTTAACACACAAAGGTTGAAGTAAGTGACTGTTTTACTATTGAATTTTGAAAAACGCTTACAGACTGTAGCAGAAAAGACTGAGCACACAAACGATTTTGAATATCATGACAGAATGACAGTTTCTGAATAAAACAGGACAAATTTTGTTTTTCTTTCTGCTGTTTTTGATTTTCATTTTTTAACTTTCTTGTTTTTACTTATCTCAACTACTAGACTTTGATAAGTTGTAACTTTGATTTATAACTGTAGTATTTTTGTTATCTGATAAGGTAACTTAGTCCGATTACTGAAGGTAGTGGTCGACTGAAACGTTGACAGAGATCTATAAAATGCATTGATTTTCTCAGTACAACTTACTGCCAACTATTCTGCTGCCCTGCATACACTGAAGTAACTGAATGAATATAGCAGAAAGCCTTTTTCTTCATACTGTTGTCATCTTTTATTTTTTATCTTCGTTAACATATAGGGCTCTAAATAAATGAAGATATAATTTTCCTGCTTATAACTACACCTGGATTATTTTGAACAGAGGAGAATCAAGAAATTGAGAAAGGTTAGAATACCCCATTTCATTTCTTTGGTCACTTTCAACTTTGCTACAAACGAGATTGATTTATATAATGTCAATTTACAAACTATTCACACGCATCGTATGTTGATCGAGAATGTGAGGGCCATTAATAAATGGTGTAGTATGAAGCAATCACCTTTTTTTGAAAGTTTGTTAGTACATGCAGAAATAATTATAAGGATTTTCTAGAAGCACCGATTATGAATTCGAAGTCATACATAGTGTAGCAGAAACCAGTCTTCCTAAAACTGAAACTCAAAAGTGATGAAGTGTTAGGATAAATGGAGTAGAGAATGAACACAATGCTGTAGTGGATTTCTATAACTGTCACATTTGTCACTGTTTACAGAAGGAGGTGCCTACTGAAACACCTCAAGGTTTAAAAAGTTGCCTTTTATATTGGCTCGAATTGCATCCGTCGGTTCACATGTACATGCGTTCTCACACAGGGAACGAACAGACAGGATGATTTTTGACTGTTTATTTGATCACATGGCTATGAACCTGTGAGTGAAAGACGCGAAAGTGTCCAGCAGTTTGACTGGTTGCCATCTGAAAGAGAGTGATCAATAAAGAGATGAAAATTATTTCTGCATATCGCTGAAGATGGAGTCATAAGACGGTTGAAATAGTGATTGTCTCTTTCCAGCATGCTGTTCAATCCCATGTTATTAATCACCAACAGCACGTATTTTATTCTCACAGTAAATGTTAAGAAATTAAAATCAGCAGAATTTGGAATTCATGGGCAATTGGATTGGTTCCCAGTGGCTCAATGGTCTACGAGCTCGCTTTGTAACCAGTGCCTCCTGGGTTCGGACCCCAGTGGGTGTGTACCGTTGTAGAGTCCAAAACTAGAATAAAACAGCTATCCAGTACTTTCAGTGGTTCTCTAATTGATGTTATCCCTGGATGAAATCCTGCATCCAATCAAACAGAAATATATTTTGCAATGTTCCGTAGTTAAAATTCAGTGTATTTTGATTCCTTTTTTATTTTATGACATTCTAAAATTTGTTAAATTTCAAGTTTGAATGACTTTTTGTGCAGATGGACAGAGACACCACTGAGGCGTCTGTGAATGCACTAAATTGTTCATTTTGTTTTGTTCTGCAATTTTCGCCATCTGGTTTTCAATCGGCTATTAGTCACTGTAAGTTATTCAATTCCTCGTTGAAATGCTGAAATATGATGGGCATCAATTAACTAACCATCTTACGAGATGTCATGGAATTTATATGTCAGCATTGAAGTTGTGAGCATTGAAATGGTTATTAGTCAACTATATCGGTTCGTTATAAGATACCTGCAACAGAAATGAGAAAATTACTGATAAATAGATAAAAATTCCATCGAACAATATTTCGACTGGTTAAGACAACAAAAAGGCAAATTCATTTAAGAAGAATATGTTGAGTGCTCTGTGAAACATAATGGTAACAGAGGGCCCACGTAAGTATTCATTTATTCATCCTCGGTTGTTCACAATCACATGTTTTGAGTGGCAATCCATCATCATCTTTTGCTGTTTTTTTGTTTTTTTATTCCTTTACCTTCTCACCGGAACACACGTTTCGGTAGAAGTGGTGTTTATTTCGACCAATGGGGTTCGCTAGCTTCACGCCCAACATTTCCTCTTTACTAGTCTCAATACTGGCTTAGAGAGGTAAAGGAGTTCATCTGCCGGGAATAGGACACAGAAGCACATGCGTGGTAGGCAACCATCCAACCGCTGTGCCATCGAAAGCACTTCATCGATATAATTCAGTCAGTTAAGTGAAGGAATTCATCTTTGTGTCCTCCAAGTTCAGCACTGGCTTCAGCTCCACAAACTAACAGGACTAGTTGACTGACTGAAAACACAAACTGTTAACACAGTTATAGAAGTGATTGGGATTCCAGATGTCCTTTCATTGAATAAAGAGAGAATGGTGGGATATTGGCATTCGCAATCTGCATCATTATTTTGTTTATTATGAGTATTTTATTGAGTGAATATGTACAGACTAGGCTATTGCAAAGAGTTAGACAGTTACCAGCGTATTTGCATATTCAATGATTTAGAAATTCAAATGCTGTAATCCCACAACAACACATTCAAGAGGATTTTAGGTAACTGACGAATGGTGTAGATTTTTCCGAACAATTTGCTCCGAAGAATGGAAGTGTCACTTTGTTGAACAAAATAAGGTCATCACTAAATTTAGCTTTTGAACAGATTAGATGTCTTGACAACTACCTCAGAGGATTTGATTTGAACGATAGACAACTTAAATGTCCTCTATTATGTTCTTACCTGCTCTACATGAACCTTCAAATACTTCTGGCTATATTTCGATTAAATTTGTCAATCGGATTATCCCCAACTTCACGTCGGAAAGACTCCATGCCTCATTCATTCATTTGAACTTGTAACTTTAAAGTTAAGAGCTTCCTTACATTTAGCTCTCATTGGGACACTAAACAAGCTGATTCTTACTGGTAATTACGAGGAAAAGAAGAGAGCTATGACTTCCAATTTCGGGTGTTCGTTCTGCACAGAAGGCATAACCACAAAAATTAGGAGAATTAATAATTATTCGTTGCAGACCACTTATGGTCATCAGTATAAATAAATTTGCCACATTTGACTCACTACATCCTCTTCTCATTCGCACTTAGGCATGATGACTCCTGATACTCTGACGAAGGAGAATGGATAAGAGGATATCAGAGGCAGAAGAGTAAATTTTTAAAGGAACCAATACATCCTTTGTGGTGTAACAAAGTATCCGACAAGTGATAGAGTATTACGTCTTAGTTAATCATTGAGTAGATTACATCATTGACAGACTGCAATGATAGCGTGTTTTAAATGTTGCCCGTAGTTAGTTTGAGCATGCTTTGAATATTTATTGAATATATGTTTAGCATGATTTGCAGTGAGTGTATTTACATAACGACGCCTGGTCAGGTGAATCAGGATACCCATACTATCTGAATTATGAAGTGAAGTACCAGGTGGTTCTTTGAATTCAACTTGGCATGCATGTGAAGATGTGAAGCGCGCTTCGTTGTGATCTATTTTGAAGAGTGCTGTTATGAATGTCAATATAATACAAGTTAATACTTCATGCTAAATACATCATAAATCTTGTCATTTTCTATACAAACAGATCCTTCAAATAGTTTGAACAAGTTGAGAACAAGGAAATATTTGCAGGATTACAAGATCGCATGTCTTTCAAACACAAATAATCTATTAAAGACTATCATAATTAATTGAACATTTCAGCCATCTTTATCAACCTACACCCTTTTCCCCTGGACTTCATTTCTGCTCTTCACTTAGTCGTTATTATTTGTCTTTGATTTTGATTTATCTGTAATTTTATAACTTCTATTTTCTGTTGTGTGATGGTATTAAAATATTTCGTTTTCCGATTGAGATTTTGTTTTAGTAAACGCTGGTTACGCGATGTAACGACGTCTTGGTCTTGAACTATCTGCGTTAAACATACCTACCTTGTCTGCTTCCTGTAGAAAGACGTTTGATCCAACATTAGCAGGTGTATTCTTATTAACTGATATAAAAGTTCATCAGCAACTGATTTCACTCTGTACATAAGACCACGCTGCCAAACAGCATTAGCCACGAGTAATCCTGGACGGTTAGGACGCTCGCCAACTATGCACATGGTCCAGGGTTCGATCCCCGGCCGACGCACTCCTTTACCTCGCTAAGCCAGAAATAATACTGGTGAAGAGGAAAGGTTGGGCATGAAGCTAGCAACCCCATCCTGTAAAATAATAAACACTGCTATAGAAATTTCAAGCCACTAGCTTGAAGCCCTATGTTCCACTGGGGAACTTGAAGGAAGAAAAAAGCCCTGGAAACAAATCAACCCAGGATCTTTTGCTGAATAAGATGCCGAAGAAAACGGAGATGGATGAGATACACACTGAAGAGACCAGTGAGCGATTTCACACCTAATAAAATTGTCTCCGTGAATTCCTCCGTGTAGAAAAGTGAGAAAACGGTTATTTCATGCCTAATGATAAACTCAAAATAACTGATACGTTGTTAAGTTAATTCTCATTTATCCAATCAGTTTCACTTATTTCGTCACAGCAATTGTCGTCAATCAATATCACTTCTCAGTGTCACTGGTTCAGTTCTAATCAATGAAAAATCCATCAAGCAGTTTTAAATGACGTTTATTTTACTTAGGCATAATTGAAACAAAAAAAATTTAATCTTTAACTGAAAATTCAAAATGTTGGCAGAAGTTGAGTGAACAACCGTTATTGAACATGAAAGTCGGAATTTAATATTTAAGAAACACATTAAGAAATATAATGACGATGAATCACCAACACAATCAGGAAAAGATTATTAATTATTTTGTAGTCTCAACAGAATTCATCTCCGCCATCTGGAAAACACAAGCGAATGTTTCGGAAAGTAAGAGGATATACATGATATGCATAATTAAACAGAAATGGATTTCATAATTGATAATTTATAGACAATCATGTTAGATAAAGATAATTCCACTGAGAACGTTTCTTCGTAGCATCGGAATTAGGTGAGTGAGGCTTAAATCGTTGATCGTTGATGTCCTTTCAGATGATTAGTGAAGTGAGTACTGAAGCTTTCTCCCACCGTGTTAATGAGATGCTCAGGATTGCATAGCAAGTGCCAGAAAGAAGCGAGCACATTCAATGCTAACACTGAGCAAAAACGTCCTTTTGCTTGACGAATGAATTGCCTGAATCTCGAGGTATATCTTGTTAATGAGCGATAAGAAGCATGAAACCAAATTCAATAATGCATTCCTACTCATAAGCTAAAGTTCATATCGAATATAATTACAATATAGGCAGAAAAAAAGTTATGCAGTGATTCCTAACTGTGAAATTTGTCGCCATCATGGACAACCTGAAAGTTGATCCTCGCTAATATTTCTAAAAGCTACTTTTGTCATATCATATATAAATCGAATTATATTCGGGTCGTGACATAACTGAGGGAACACGGATGGAAATTTAGTGATTAGGGAATAAATCATTGATCGATTTGACGCTTAGCTCATCCAGTGGTGAATACAATCGGACCAGGTTTTTCATTTGGAATGTTTGCTTCGGAGACACACAGCTAAGTACCATCCTTTTAAAACAGATTCGTTGCAATTTGACACTTCTTCTTGAATTTGTTTTGAACCTAATTTTCTGTATTTCGTCTAAAAGTTTGTGACAGGTAGATGCAGAAAACAGTGAGGGAACTAAGGAGATTCGTGTCGTAGATTCTGCAATGGTCGTCACCGACCATGTGGTCAATCAACAAGTACACAAATATATTCACTTCCTACTTCACGCGTCAAACCAACAAATACTGACTAACGTTCCTGCTAGGTATACCTGGTAAGACTCATATGACAAGAATGAATCTAACGCTATTAACTTGATAATCAGCCTACCATGTCAGTCTCCATTGAGTCCAACTCGACAAGTTATATCTGGAAATGAAGGAGAATATAGATCAGTACATCATAACTATATGAAACAATGTTTGACTTATTGAAGCTGACACTGATTCAACGCCGCCTTACAATTCTATTTGGAGCACTATATTAAAAATATAACTCACAACCAGATGCTCACATGAATTTTGTCTATCCCCACTTGACTGTTAAACATTACCTGATTAGAGCTGAATATTTGCATAATTTGCCGTCATTTTGTCTTTGCCCATCTCATATGATCATTCAGATGGAAACTGCCCTTATGGATTGATACGTATATATATCTATATATACACCCAATTCTCTGTCTTGAAATTTTTATCGAGGGATTTGTAATCAATAAAAGTGAGGTAGTGTGGATCACCGGATAAGATGTATTCCTATTACCCTTATGAGATGTGTATTCTTGATGTTCTCGTTCAACTCATAATGTGCCTAGTAATGATGTTAACTACCTTGACATTTCATAATCTCCTATGAATATAAATCAGGCTTAAATTTCTGCAGAATAACATGACTTGTTAATCTACCTTAATGATACCGAATAATGCACGAGGAGATTCTATTTAACTCATCTAGTGAATTGACTGAGAATCAACAGATTCAGTTTTTTTTGGGTTGATATGCATCATGCTAGGTGCCCATATTATCAACTTTAAATTTGACTTCTTTCCATTAGATGTGAATAAGGAATTCTCCTTTTTAGACTGTCTAGCTTGCTGATATGAATATACTGGTCATTTAACAGTAAATTAGTTAAGAACTATTGGAAGAGACCTATTTACATTTTATATAGAACTTAGAACTTAAAGATCCTAAATTTCAAGTTCTCTGCCATTTGACCTCATAAGAGCCTAGGTATCAGTATTCAGAAAAATCATTTCATTTTTCTGAAAATTCGAGTGTGGTTACTTTGTTTAGTAATGTAGAATGACGG
>OX235273.1:124850180-124903733 GCA_944472155.2 Trichobilharzia szidati | reverse complement strand
ATAAAACTGGCATATCTTTCAGCTGTTTAGATGAATTCATGCTACCCAAATATTCTGAAATATTTGAAAATTGTCGCATTTATATGAGATATATTTCCGGCTTATTATAAGTATCTTATAGAGGGAATATGCACACATTTGGAAACTGCAAGTATTCGAAGACTGACTGAGAAGTGTATTTTACCAGTCAGTTTTAATTGCCTCTATTGAGAACGCAGATTTTGAATGCACGAAAATTGGCGGAAATAGCACCATAGTCTATAGTCTCACTATTACGTCCTAATACGGAGTAGTTTGCTTGGTCACCTAAGCTTCAGAATAAGGAAAGCCAGTTACTCTTTCGTGCGAGACTCTGTTGAATTTCAAATGTAATTTTTGGATTTCGGATATTAAAAACACGATATTTCTGTTTGAATCTTCTGATCACCTGAAAGTCTTTTTGTCATATTATTTGTGATTGACCACACTTACCATCACATCTTCATGACCTAATGACGACAAGTATTCGAATGTACTCAAAGCATATTCTTTATTATTCGGTATTCGTCTGCGTGCCATCTTTGCAAATATGCAACACTTAATGCATTTTTACACCGTGAGACGTTTCAAAGTATATCTCTGACAGTCAATAGCTTTACATTTTATTATACAGAGGCTCTCCTTATGCAGCAAGTCTTGTGATACTGACATAGTAATGACAGAAACAGAGGCTGAAAAGGATGCATTTAGATGGCTTGTTCAAGATGCTTTTATTAACCATAAAATATATTTATTAGCTGCACAATAAATAATGAGGCATGATTTTCTGATACTGAGGAGTTAAATTGTCCTACTTCACTGTTTCGTTTTTGCTATCTGTTAAGCATCACATTTTCCGAAAAGTTCCACTTGAATCATTACTGCTTCAATAAGTCTCATGAGAAGCATTTCGAATACATTATGCTTACTTGTAATTCCTATGTCATAGATTGACAGTGCCGAAAGCACAGCTAATGGTGCATTGACTGAGGTTGGAAAGGAAAAATTGTAGCTACTTATCTATTGATAGATCGTAGCACAAATGTTTCACAAACAGTTAACCTCCATCCCCATTCCATTTTAACACTACATCGGTTTGTGACTAGTGACGACATCCATGTCACCAGAAGCTCCCCCTTACTTGATAGAGTGAACGACTTCTGCGAAGTTCGTGCGAATCAGAGCATTACAAATCACTGTGTAGTGTGACAGAATTCACTATCCTCACTTTGGATTCACTTCTCGTCATCACCTACTCATCATTTATTTATTGATTAATAGGTCGTATTTCTGTTTCGACGAGTGAATACCTTATTACTGTTACAGAGAAACGTTACTGCCTTAATTATTTAGTGTACATTATTGCAAAAATAATCACAGTAATCTTGTTGCACAACTGAAGATTATTGTTCATTAGTATTTCAAATATAAATTTTGGATTTTCTTTCAACCTTTCTAAATAACACTTACTATTTGAACCATTTGTGTGCGTTAAAATGAAAGAGAGATTTTCCATTCTGTTGAGAACAACTAAATTTACTTTACGACATATTGATTTGCAAGACGATAGTGAAAATGTGGATACGATTGTGAACTGCTGTAAATAGTAATGACAAAGATACGTGTGTGTGACATGTTTTAACACACAAAGGTTGAAATAAGTGACTGTTTTACTATTGAATTTTGAAAAACGCGTATAGACTGTAGCAGAAAAGACTGAGCATACAAACGATTTTGAATATCTTGACAGAAAGACACTTTTTGAGTGAGACAAGACAAATCTTGTTTTTTCTCTCTGCTGTTTTAGATTTTCATCTTTTAACTTTTCTGTTTGAACTTATCTCAAGTATTAAACTTCGATAACTGTAGTATTATAACTGTAGTATTTTTGTTATCTGATAAGGTAACTTAGTCCGATTGCTGAAGATAGTGGTAGATTGAAACGTTAAGCGTTTTATGAAATGCATTGTTTTCTCAGTACAAATTACTGGCGACTATTCTGCTACCCTGTATACACTGGAGTAACTGAATGAATAGAGCAGAAAGCCTTTTTCCTCATACTGTTGTCATCTTTTATTTTTTATCTTCGTTAACATATAGGGCTCTAAATAAATGAAGATATAATTTTCCTGCTTGTAACTACACCTGGATTATTTTGAACAGAGGAGAATCAAGAAATTGAGAAAGGTTAGAATACTCCATTTCATTTCGTTAGTCACTTTCAACTTTGCTACAAACGAGATTGATTTATATAATGTCAATTTACAAACTATTCACACGCATCGTATGTTGACCGAGAATGTGAGGGCCATTAATAAATGGTGTAGAATGAAGCAATCACCTTTTTTTGAAAGTTTGTTAGTACATGCAGAAATAATTATAAGGATTTTCTAGAAGCACCGATTATGAATTCGAAGTCATACATAGTGGAGCAGAAACCAGTCTTCCTAAAACTGAAACTCAAAAGTGATGAAGTGTTAGGATAAATGGAGTAGAGAATGAACACAATGCTGTAGTGGATTTCTATAACTGTCAAATTTGTCACTGTTTACAGAAGGAGGTGCCTACTGAAACACCTCAAGGTTTAAAAAGTTGCCTTTTATATTGGCTCGAATTGCATCCGTCGGTTCACATGTACATGCGTTCTCACACAGGGAACGAACAGACAGGATGATTTTTGACTGTTTATTTGATCACATGGCTATGAACCTGTGAGTGAAAGACGCGAAAGTCTCCAGCAGTTTGACTGGTTGCCATCTGAAAGAGAGTGATCAATACTGAGATGAAAATTATTTCAGTTAAATCAATTTCAAGGTTATTCCAGTTCCCTGCATATCGCCGAAGATGGAGTCATAAGACGATTGAAATAGTGATTGTCTCTTTCAATCCCATGTTATTAATCACCAACAGCACGTATTTTATTCTCACAGTAAATGTTAAGAAATTAAAATCAGCAGAATTTGGAATTCATGGGCAATTGGATTGGTTCCCAGTGGCTCAATGGTCTACGAGCTCGCTTTGTAACCAGTGCCTCCTGGGTTCGGACCCCAGTGGGTGTGTACCGTTGTAGAGTCCAAAACTAGAATAAAACAGCTATCCAGTACTTTCAGTGGTTCTCTAATTGATGTTATCCCTGGATGAAATCCTGCATCCAATCAAACAGAAATATATTTTGCAATGTTCCGTAGTTAAAATTCAGTGTATTTTGATTCTTTTTTATTTTATGACATTCTAAAATTTGTTAAATTTCAAGTTTGAATGATTTTTTGTGCAGATGGACAGAGACACCACTGAGGCGTCTGTGAATGCACTAAATTGTTCATTTTATTTTGTTCTGCAATTTTCGCCATCTGGTTTTCAATCGATTATTAGTCACTGTAAGTTATTCAATTCCTCGTTGAAATGCTGAAATATGATGGGCATCAATTAACCAACCATCCTACGAGATGTCACGGAATTTATATGTCAGCATTGAAGTTGTGAGCATTGAAATGGTTATTAGTCAACTATATCGGTTCGTTACAAGATACCTGCAACAGAAATGAGAAAATTACTGATAAATAGATAAAAATTCCATCGAACAATATTTCGACTGGTTAAGACAAAAAAAGGCAAATTCACTTAAGAAGAATTTGTTGAGTGCTCTGTGAAACATAATGGTAACAGAGGGCCCACGTAAGTATTCATTTATTCATCCTCGGTTGTTCACAATCACATGTTTTGAGTGGCAATCCATCATCATCTTTTGCTGTTTTTTTTTTTTTTTATTCCTTTACCTTCTCACCGGAACACACGTTTTGGTAGAAGTGGTGTTTATTTCGACCAATGGGGTTCACTAGCTTCACGCCCAACATTTCCTCTTTACTAGTCTCAATACTGGCTTAGAGAGGTAAAGGAGTTCATCTGCCGGGAATAGGACACAGAAGAACATGCGTCGTAGGCAACCATTCTACCGCTGCTCCATCAAAGCAATTGATTGATATAATTTGGTCAGTTAAATGAAGGAAATTCATCTTTTTGTCCTCCAAGTTCAGCGCTGGCTTCATCTAGACAAACTAGTAGGACTAGTTGACTGACTTAAAACACAAACTGTTAACACAGTTACAGAAGTGATTGGGATTCCAGATGTCCTTTCATTAAATAAAGAGAGAATGGTGGGATATTGGCATTCGCAATCTGCATCATTATTTTGCTTATTATGAGTATTTTATTGAGTGAATATGTACAGACTAGGCTATTGCAAAAAGTCAGACATTTACCAGCGTATTTGCATATTCAATGATTTAGAAATTCAAATTAAGCTGTAATCCCACAACAACATATTCAAGAGGATTTTAGGTAACTGACGAATGGTGTAGATTTTTCCGAGCAATTTGCTCCGAAGAATGGAAGTGTCACTTTGTTGAACAAAATAAGGTCATCACTAAATTTAGCTTTTGTACAGATTAGATGTCTTGACAACTACCTCAGAGGATTTGATTTGAACGATAGACAACTTAAATGTCCTCTATTATGTTCTTACCTGCTCTACATGAACCTTCAAATACTTCTGGCTATATTTCGATTAAATTTGTCAATCGGATTATCCCCAACTTCACGTCTGAAAGACTCCATGCCTCATTCATTCATTCGAACTTGTAACTTTAAAGTTAAGAGCTTCCTTACATTTAGCTCTCATTGGGACACTAAACAAGCTGATTCTTACTGGTAATTACGAGGAAAAGAAGAGAGCTATGACTTCCAATTTCGGGTGTTCGTTCTGCACAGAAGGTATAACCACAAAAATTAGGAGAATTAATAATTATTCGTTGCAGACCACTTATGGTTATCAGTATAAATAGTTTCGCCACATTTGACTCACTACATCCTCTTCTCATTCGCACTTAGGCATGATGACTCCTGATACTCTGACGAAGGAGAATGGATAAGAGGATATCAGAGGCAGAAGAGTAAATTTTTAAAGGAACCAATACATCCTTTGTGGTGTAACAAAGTATCCGACAAGTGATAGAGTATTACGTCTTAGTTAATCATTGAGTAGATTACATCATTGACAGACTGCAATGATAGCGTGTTTTAAATGTTGCCCGTAGTTAGTTTGAGCATGCTTTGAATACTTATTGAATATATGTTTAGCATGATTTGCAGTGAGTGCATTTACATAACGACGCCTGGTCAGGTGAATCAGGATACCCATACTATCTGAATTATGAAGTGAAGTACCAGGTGGTTCTTTGAATTCAACTTGGCATGCATGTGAAGATGTGAAGCGCGCTTCGTTGTGATCTATTTTGAAGAGTGCTGTTATGAATGTCAATATAATACAAGTTAATACTTCATGCTAAATACATCATAAATCTTGTCATTTTCTATACAAACAGATCCTTCAAATAGTTTGAACAAGTTGAGAACAAGGAAATATTTGCAGGATTACAAGACTGCATGTCTTTCAGACACAAATAATCTATTAAAGACTATCATAATTAATTGAACATTTCAGCCATCTTATCAACCAACACCCTTTTCCCCTGGACTACATTTCTGCTCTTCGCTTAGTCGTTATTATTTGTCTTTGATTTTGATTTATCTGTAATTTTATAACTTCTATTTTCTTTTGTGTGATGGTATTAAAATATTTCGTTTTCCGATTGAGATTTTGTTTTAGTAAACGCTGGTTACGCGGTGTAACGACGTCTTGGTCTTGAACTATCTGCGTTAAACATACCTACCTTGTCTGCTTCCTGTAGAAAGACGTTTGATCCAACATTAGCAGGTGTATTCTTATTAATTCATATAAAAGTTCATCAGCAACTGATTTCACTCTGTACATAAGACCACGCTGCCAAACAGCATTAGCCACGAGTAATCCTGGACGGTTAGGACGCTCGCCGACCATGCACATGGTCCGGGGTTCGATCCCCGGCCGACGCACTCCTTTACCTTTAATACTGGTGAAGAGGAAAGGTTAGGCATGAAGCTAGCAACCCCATCCTGTAAAATAATAAACACTGCTATAGAAACTTCAAGCCACTAGCTTGAAGCCCTATGTTCCACTGGGGAACGTGAAGGAAGCAAAAAACCCTGGAAACAAATCAACCCAGGATCTTTTGCTGGATAAGATGGCGAAGAAAACGGAGATGGATGGGATACACACTGAAGAGACCAGTGAGGGATTTCACACCCACTAAAATTGTCTCCGTGAATTCCTACGTGTAGAAAAGTGAGAAAACGGTTATTTCATGCCTAATGATAAACTCAAAATAACTGAGAAGTTCTTAAGTTAATTCTCATTTATCCAGTCACTTTCACTTATTTCGCCACAGCAATTGTCGTCAATCAATATCACTTCTCAGTGTCACTGGTTCAGTTCTAATCAATGAAAAATCCCATCAAGAATTGTAAATGACGTTTATTTTACTTAGGCATAATTGAAACAAAAAAAATATAATCTTTAACTGAAAATTCAAAATGTTGGCAGAAGTTGAGTGAACAACCGTTATTGAACATGAAAGTCGGAATTTAGTATTTAAGAAAAACATTAAAAAATATAATGACGATGAATCACCAACACAATCAGGAAAAGATTATTAATTATTTTGTAGTCTCAACAGAATTCATCTCCGCCATCTGGAAAACACAAGCGAATATTTCGGAAAGTAAGAGGATATACATGATATGCATAATTAAACAGAAATGGATTTCATAATTGATAATTTATAGACAATCATGTTAGATAAAGATAATTCCACTGAGAACGTTTCCCCGTAGCATCGGAATTAAGTGAGTGAGGCTTAAATCGTTGATCGTTGATGTCCTTTCAGATGATTAGTGAAGTGAGTACTGAAGCTTTCTCCCACCGTGTTAATGAGATGCTCAGGATTGCATAGCAAGTGCCAGAAAGAAGCGAGCACATTCAATGCTAACACTGAGCAAAAACGTCCTTTTGCTTGACGAATGAATTGCCTGAATCTTGAGGTATATCTTGTTAATGAGCGATAAGAAGCATGAAACCAAATTCAATAATGCATTCCTACTCATAAGCTAAAGTTCATATCGAATATAATTACAATATAGGCAGAAAAAAAAGTTATGCAGTGATTCCTAACTGTGAAATTTGTCGCCATCATGGACAACCTGAAAGTTGATCCTCGCTAATATTTCTAAAAGCTACTTTTGTCATATCATATATAAATCGAATTATATTCGGGTCTTGACATAATTGAGGGAACACGGATGGAAATTTAGTGATTAGGGAATAAATCATTGATCGATTTGACGCTTAGCTCATCCAGTGGTGAATACAATCGGACCAGGTTTTTCATTTGGAATGTTTGCTTCGGAGACACACAGCTAAGTACCATCCTTTTAAAACAGATTCGTTGCAATTTGACACTTCTTCTTGAATTTGTTTTGAACCTAATTTTCTGTATTTCGTCTAAAAGTTTGTGACAGGTAGATGCAGAAAACAGTGAGGGAACTAAGGAGATTCGTGTCGTAGATTCTGCAATGGTCGCCACCGACCATTTGGTCAATCAGCAAGTACACAAATATATTCACTTCCTCCTTCACGCGTCAAACCAACAAATACTGACTAACGTTCCTGCTAGGTATACCTGGTAAGACTCATATGACAACAATGAATCTAACGCTGTTAACTTGATAATGAACCTACCATGTCAGTCTCCATTGAGTCCAACTCGACAAGTTATATCTGGAAATGAAAGAGAATATGGATCAGTACATCATAATTATATGCAACAATGTTTGACTTATTGAAGCTGACAGTGATTCAACGCCGCCTAACAATTATATTTGGGGCACTTTATTAAAAATATAACTCACAAACAGATGTTCACATGGATTTTGTCTATCCCCACTTGACTGTTAAACATTACCTGATTAGAGCTGAATATTTGCATCATTTGCCGTCATTTTGTCTTTGCCCATCTCATATGATCATTCAGATGGAAACTGCCCTTATGGATTGATATGTATATATATCTATATATACACCCAATTCTCTGTGTTGAAATTTTTATCGAGGGATTTGTAATCAATATAAGTGAGGTAGTGTGGATCACCGGATAAGATGTATTCCTATTACCCTTATGAGATGTGTATTCTTGATGTTCTCGTTCAACTCATAATGTGCCTAGTAATGATGTTAACTACCTCGACATTTCATAAACTCCTTTGAATATAAATCAAGCTTAAATTTCTGCAGAATAACATGACTTGTTAATCTTCCTTAATGATACCGAATAATGAACGAGGAGATTCTATTTAACTCATCCAGTGAATCGACTGAGAATCATTCACATTCAGTTTTTTTGGATTGATACGCATCATGTTAGGTGCTCATATTATCAGCTTTAGAGTTGACTTCTTTCCATCAGATGTAAATAAGGAATTATCGTTTTTAGACTGTCTAGCTTGTTGATATGAATATACTGGTCATTTTACAGAAAGTTAGTTAAGAAGTATTGGAAGAGACCTATTTACACTTTTATATAGAGCGTAGGACTTAAAGATCCTAAATTTAAAGTTCTTTCCCATTTGACCTCATAAGAGCCTAGATATCAGTATTCAGAAGAATCGTTTCATTCTTCTGGAAATTCGGGTATGGTTACTTCATTTAGTAATGTAGAATGAAGTTTCTTGTGGGAAATGTCACCTAAACCATCCAAAAAGGCCTTTTATTCTATTTTGGGGAAGGTACACTGTTTCATCTCATGTATTCAGTTTGTAAATCATAAATGGTATGTGATTCCGTCTTAAGTCATTTCCAAGTGAAGCAATTTAATTTACTGCGATAAATCCAAAATGTAGCAATTAGTATGGTCGTAGGAAGTAAAGCAATTTCGAAGCACTAGGCATTTATAAAAAGCAATGACACACTCCCTGTACTGATATGCATATGATGCATGCATACTGAGAAGTTGGATGTCTTTATTTATGTCACAGTATAAGTGAAGCAAGATGAAGTTATTTTGGGAGAGAACTTACCATTCCCAATCTCAGGATGAATTATAACTACACGTTTGCAAAGGAATAAATTAAATGCATTTACTGACTTTATTTCTCAAAAATGGATTTCACTTTTAAAATGTTACGTCTTCATGCAACATACTTCGAAAAACTGACTACACAAACTGAATGCTGAATAACTAAACTAAACAGTAAGATTCCTAGAATCACTTGCAGTAATTACGTCCATGCAGCTATATGTGTTCAGAATGACGACAGACTTGATGAACCTTTACCTACTCTGGATTGCTTGATCTATGACAACATGATTTACTGTTATTAATTACATTCATTTGATAAATCACGTTCGGTATCGTCCATCAGTGAAAAATTGTGGACAAGCATTTCCAGTGGACGATAATAATTTCCCGCAGAAACCAAAGATAGCAGATATCTTGTAGGAGTAGAATTGTACAGCGTGCTGTGATACAAGCGCCTACACACAAGAAGCAATGAGTAGTGATAAATGTCAGTAGTAATTTATTATAATCGTGAAATGACCTTTCCACATACTGAATAACATTCTGTCACTTTCTTGGCATCATTCTTGAATTTGCTAAAAAATTTAAATTGATTGATATTATGACTTATCTAGCGTCGACTACGAAGTTACCACTACAAATATCAACCTGTCTGTAACATGTTTGTGTTAGTTTGATGATGTCATATTACGTTCATTGTTTAGTATGATTACCATTATTTCATTTCTACCATACAGAATTCTTACTTCACAAGGGAAGATTATGAAGTTTGTTTCACTCTTCTTGCAGTGACATGAATGTGTAGATGAAACGATAACGTGTGAAGAAAGTAACCACTTCAAAATTCACTCACTTGTCTTTGGAAGAGTACTCTTTACTGTGATGTGTTAGTGCATTGTTGATTTGTGTGAAATACGGAAAAATAAAATCACAAATGATAATTTACTTCAATTGTTATGGAAACATAAAAGCCACAAGTGAACGTTTAGAAAATCTAAACAGATTGAACAGAAAATCAACGAACAGTCAACTTATCACGCAGGAAAGTAACAACATTGGTTACTGCAGATATAATTTTTATTTATTATCTGTCTGAGCGTTAAATTCTTTGAATATGCTTGTCGCCATGGTATAATAGAATTAGAAAGTTAGAACACCGTTGCAATATTCTACATATTCCTCTGAAATAATGGCATGCAGTATGCATCCAGTGTGAGTATAGAAGTTCAGTAACCAAACATTGATGATGTCACACATAGCACATAACCGAGGAACGCTGTTCATTCTACAAACTGACTTTATTACAAGTAGAGTATTTTCTGCTTAGTTTGAGATAAGTGAGTAGTTTCCTGTGAAATGTGTTAACGTAAAGAATATTAGTGGATTCTTTAAATGAGCTACATGGAGTGGACATTGTTAAACACCTTAATTATCCTTATTTGAAAATCTGAGGAGGCCGAGGGATAGCAATCAAATTATCCAGCATTGACTTACACTGTCCAACTGAAATGATGTTTCGTATTAAACAAAGTGGTGGACAAACTAAGTCAGGTGGATAAATAAAACACAGCAGCATAAATTTCAACAAAAATAAAGCATCGGTTCGTTCACAGTTTATGAAATGTGGAATAAGTTAACGATTATAATTAACTTCATTCATCATAATAAAGAAGTAGATATCATGTATAAAATTCACTGGAAGTTATTCAGATGTCCTGAGCGGATAAGTTGGTGTGACCAAGTAAGTTATTCTGATATTGAATGCCATAATGTGTAGAGAATATACGAGTCATAGTGCTCGTTAGCACATTGCCACTTCCTAAATGATAGTAATTTATCATTTAGTGAAAACGTATGATTATTCCACTCATGAAATACGACCTAAATTGTTATATTCACCACCAGGACTAAGTCTTGCGCTACACTATCCTGCGTGAGTATGATGGCGAAACGTAAAACCCCGTGTGTGTTGGCAGACAGAAAGGATTGAAAAAGACTAAGAATGTTTGACCGACAAAGCCATCAAACAGGAGAGGATGTATGTAGAAAGAAGCAAAATTAGCACGCAATCTGATCTGTGACGTTGTTCATTTCACACCTTTTGGAAAAGGGATGCTTGCATAGCTGGAGAAAGGTACGAAAAAACAGCTCTTAAGATTACAAAGCGACTGATTTGCAGTTACAGAAGAGGCAAGAGACAAAGTGAAGAAATGATGTGCATAGTTAAGTCAGTGAGAATGAAACAAATTTGAAATATACGTCTCAAAAGAAAACAAAGGCGTCTGGGGCTTTGTAGTAGAATAATCGCCAATCACGCATTTAGTTGGGGGTTCAATCTCCGGCAGACGCACTCCTTTACCTAGCTAAGCCAGTAATACGACTGTTAAATAGGGAAGGTTTGGCATGTGGTGAACATCCTCATCCTGTAAAAGTAAACACCACTGCTACCGAAACTGCACACCTCCACCACCATGACTTTATTCACCTTGACGGGACGTGGAATTCCATCAAATGTCACAGAAGTATTTATGATATTTTCCCACAGATGTAGATTTTGGAACTGTTCATCACTGAATTAGTTTCAAGATATTAATACGCTATATTATAATAGGTTCTTAGCTGTCAAAATTAAGATATGCGTTCAGTTAAACATCAGTTGATATATTAGAGAAAAAGATTTTACATACATGCTTTCACTAAAAAATAAGAAAACATTTTTACAATGTTTCTAGTCCATTGAAAGTCATTACTACCCAGCCCATTTTAACAGGTCGTCCTTTTCAACACTCAGAAATGATAAGACAATGCGTAAACGTTTTAAGAAATAACTTGTTTTCATTGAAAAGTGAGGCGTAAATTCATCCATTAGGCAACATTTATTTTATTCCGAAAAATTTTTATTAATCAAAATCGAACTTCAACTCATGGCATTGGCTACTACATTAACTTCATTTCCCGTATGGCTAGCCACAAAATGTTGAGAGGTGAATGAATTTAATGACAGACGTTATTGCAATAAGCCTCTTTGATAAATATTCTATTGAAATTTGAACCACTTAGCTAGTGAAAACAAATTTACTGGCTAAGAAAGTTGGTGGAATCAACTACACACCAGTACACATCGATAAAACAAAGGCGGAATCAGATACACGGTGTGCAAAACATGACAGCCTAGATTCACAAATGCGGGTTGAGATGCACTACCTTTTGCAAAATAATTCCAAATAAGACAGTGTCTATTTTTATAGCAGTTAATATTTACTATTTGTATCGTGGTTGTTTTGGTATGTGTCAGGAATGTGTATCACATTGAAAAATACTTTTTAAAAATATTAACATACTTATGTTTTCTGATATAGTGCACAGAGTTTCAGATAGCCAGTAGTCAATAACCTGAATCAAAGATAACTAATTGTGAAAAACAATGAAATCGCAACAGCTGTATATTTTAAGAAGTAAAACTAGCCAGAGTCGATGCGATCAAATTGTGCAACATGATCTGGATCCAATAAATAAAGTGGATTGCTTCAGAGAACGTCGTAACTATTCCGCATTAAAAAACAACATCGGGGAAATATAAGTATAGTTAGTAGATTTTGAAGGAAAGTTTCAACTACTGAACTCCAGAAAAATTCCAACCTTGGCAAGAATTATACAGATGGTTCTATCGAGAAAATGTTAGGTTTTCTATTCTATTTCTCTAAATGAATTTCAGTCACGAGATAAATCACAAATTTACAAGAAACCAGCCAAGAAATAGCTGTGTAATGTCTCCAGAACTGGATAACACAAGAAAAATTTAGACACTCCAAACGTTTACGGCACTCTGTATTTGAAAATACCACTTAATACACAGCTTACACGCGAATATTCACTGAACTGTATGAATAAATGGCGTTACTTGTATAACGTGCCAGTACAAATGCCTCATCCTTCTGACAACATCACTTGCCATCATGAGGATAAATTCAGCGATTTATATTCTGCATCGTCATGAAAATAATGCGATAGATGATTGATAACTTGACTAGTGGTGGTATGAAATAATTAGGATGGAAAGAAATAGGTGTGAATGATTCCAGTGTTGAGAAATATATTTACATGTATTTGAATCAGTGTTTTATATATAATTTATGTGATAATCAATAACTAACTTTTGTTAACTGGAAGGCATAAAAAATTGTAGATGAATGAGAGCTTCCATTAAATATTCATAATAACGAGAAATATATTCTGTGACAATATACCAGGTAGAACTGAAAATTATCTATGTTATACCTTAGTTTATCCATTTCACCGTCTTCAGAATATTAGTAGTTACTATATCTGTCGATCATTATTCTGATAATAATCTTTAATGTAATTTGCTGCTTGATTGCAGACGATTTTCCAACTATTCCGACCTTCAATTTCACATATTCATGAGTGTCAAGTGGATGAAATATTGTAAATACCACAAGTATTTAAGAGCGATTCCACTAACGAAAATTCCCACACTAAGCAAAACAACAAATTCAGTTGCATTTCCCAACCGTCTATTTGAAAAAGGTTAATTTAATTAAAGTTTCCTAAACTATAATGTTCGATAAATGACCGAAAATACGGAGTCTCTCCTGACAAAGAAGAGAACAGAAATAATTACAAATGATACTTACAAACTGAGTAAGTCAACATGACGATAATGAAAAAAAAAGAAAATATTCGGTAATGATTATAAATAACGAGACGTTTTGTGTAGCATTCTGTCTCATCATGAAAATGTAACATCATTTAAATTAGTGTTTAATAATTTGTATGACAATCAATAACTAACCTCCATCAACTAGAATACGCAAAATATTTCCACATTAATCAGAGCTTCATATGAATAGCTTCAGAATCGTGATGCAGATTTGGAAACACGATGTTCACATATTCCTGCCTGATAATTAACTGCTGGTGTAATTGGTGTGGATGCATGTACAATGTATTCGATAATGATTTTACGTTCTTAACTCCCATACCCCTTCCCAACTTATCTATTTGTTACTGGCCTGTGGAACATTGTGACTGCTTAATTAGTGGATGCGCCAATAAAATTCATAGAATCCCTCACTGGTACAGTGCACAACTTGAGATAAAAATTGATAGATCTTTAAGGTTGTAGTGAAATATAACGATTAGTTTATATGTAATTACAATGATTTTTCATCAAACAAATATTCTTTTTCATTTACTTCACTTTGAAGATCTACAGTCAGCCGCATAAAATAAATGTTTGATGCATTTACGTAAACGAATTTTAGTCACTTCAGGTTTAACACCACCTTTGAACTGCAAGCTCATAAACAGTGTCTTCGGTAGCACTGTGATTTCGCTGGGGACAGCTTTCTTATTTATGTTTCTGTCAGTTAATCTTCCAGGATTTCCATTACTTAAGATAGTTATGCGTTGTTGCATAAAAGAAGGAAACGGTTGCTTCTAGTTTAGGAAAAATCACATATTAGTGACAGAAAGCAATCAGAGTTATGTATATGTATGTGTATAAATATTCTAAGAAACGTTCTTTACAGAAACGCAGTGGATAAAATCCAACACGAGTTAACGCTATACTACCATTGTAAATGCACTAAATTAGGAAACATTCAGTGACAATAACAATAGTCCGTAAGATGAAGACAATATGCTGGCTTGAAGGACTACTAATTAATGCAATTGCCTAAATCACCTGTTTTACCATCTTTCAAATATTTTCAATGATTTTGTCACTACATTTTTATTCTGTTAGCAAAATGTAATTCCATTTTATGCCTCATTGCAGATGATTTTTGATTAACACTAACCATGATTTCACATGTTCGTGAATAAACACTTGAAGGCGGATGAATAATTCGAAATACTGGAAATATAGACGAGAAATGTGATTGATATACATGTATACACTAAGAGAACACACAATTTCATTTGCATTTACAAATTGCCAGTTTTAAGTAGGCTGACTGAATGAAAATTTCCAAAATTATTATTTTCGAATTCAGTCAGTTTTGATACAGAAAAGAAGTGAATTAATTTCAAGGGATACTTACAGCCTGAATAAATTTATATACCAGAGATACAAAATGAAAATATACAGACATAAATCAAATAACGAGACGAATAAATATAACGAAAGTAAATCAGTTTGAACTATGCCAATTTTTAAACGTAAGAAGAGGATCATCTCGCACTATGTGAACTGATATCAATTAGATTAGAAATCTGTTAGAATGAATATGACAATGTGAGTACCGAAACAACTGATGAAGAAATACCAAGAAATCCTGAGAAACATCCGATTAGTAAGTTAAAATGGAATATCCACAATCTTGTTCCATTTGGAGATACCAGTCACTATCAAGTGGATATAATTGAATAAATGAGCAAATAGAGGATTAAAGCGCCCCCCTCTTTCTACAGAGAGTGCATCAGCCTCATATTGCCAATAGTCATAGCTCCAATGTGCTTTTGACTGCAACGTATTTGTGTTATGGACCTACTAGGAATGGAACCGATTTACTTCCTTATTTCTTCACAATTACTTTGCGTTAATTAATCGGAAACCACTGAATAATAAGTGTAGTAGAATAAAATAAATTTAGTTTCAAGTAATACTCACCATCTGAAAGATTCAGTAGTGTTGAGGAAATCATTTAAAAGGGAATAAATGAGATGCATAACTGAAGCAATAAGAAATTGATTAGAATAGCATAGACTGAGATAACGAGACAAGTTTTGAATAAGACTTGTGAACATATCCAGTGAATTAGTAAGCAGATAAAAATTAATGTATCTAAATATATATGTATCATATTTTTTGAATTGTGAATGCACAACGAAACTCAAACCTTGTTTATGAACTATCTTCTGGTGCAGAGCCATTGAAAAATGAAGTTATTTGATGATGAAAGTTGGTATCAGTCGATTACTATGAAAATGAAATTCATCATTTGATCACTATTTCATCTTCCATCCATTTTCATTTCTTACTTATGTTGGTTATATGGATAATCTTGTGGATATTTCCCTGTATATCTGTGAACTTTTCCGTTTTTGAAGCTTGTTTTGGCCTTTTTACGTATATGACCCAATAAATGATGCTTTCGCATTTATATATAAATATATATATATGCATATATATATCCATGTGCCCCGCTGGATTTATATTCAGGCATGCCACTGACAGCTAACATTCACGGAAATATGCAAATCTGACGAACTTAACGAAATTTCATTATTTATTTCAAGCTATAGATCAAGAGATTGCTCTTCATATATGAAATACTGATTCCAGATAGATATGTTACTCACCTTTGCCATCTAAATGAGACAAATCATTGACAATGATTATCCACACTGCAAGTCAAATATCGGTTCCTACGAAATAATTATACCACTCGCATAGTTACATTCGTCCGGTGATTTTATCAGCAATCGAGAATTCATATTTATCTATTTATTTTATTTACTCCTTTACGTTCCCAATGGAACATAGGGCTTTAAGCTAGAGCTGTGAGGTTTCTGCGGCAATGGCATTTCTTTTAACGGGATGATGATGTCAATTCCGTGGCCCAATCTTTTTAGCAGTCTTGTTACTGGGTTTGCAAGGTAACGGAGTGCGTCTGGGGAGGCAGGTCAAACCTGGAACCACCTGCATGGTTGCTTGTCGAGTATTCTCCCCCTACTTCGCTGAACTATGAGAATTCACTAGAATTTATTTATCTTATCAGTTGAAATGACCGTAAAATGTAAAGTACGTTTGTAATATCATCCAAGGATTGATACTCTTCCACCATGAGAAACGTCGAATGATTGGATGAGTATGGATTAATTTCATGTGCCCTCCATCTTTTCAATGCTCATCTATAGTTATGTGCATAAAATTCTTCTATTCTCTATTTCGATGCATAAATGCACATTGTTTCATAGTTACGTCTAGCTTTTCTTTCGAGCATTGAGGAATGTACAGGATCTTTCAAACTTAAATGTAATTCGCCTCATATTTTTTTATGCGATAAGAAAAACCACATATGTGTCACTCTCAGCCATGATAATTTGATCAATTCATGTAATTACAATACAGTATGAACAAAGATTATCCTGACAACAACTTCTTCTAAAATTATTTAACTATTTTCATCATTGTTCCTTTAGGTTCTGAGTAGAGGCAGGTATTCAAAATCTCAACTCCACTTCCCGATGTGGACTCCAATCCTCTTTTGGCGGCAACACGACTGCTGATAGCCTCTCATCTCCTCCAACTAACATGATCTCCTCCATGTCACCCCTGAACATTAGTTCAACTTATCATTTCCAATTCGGGTTCTAATCAAGATATGGAATGGCGCACGATGACATTCAGCAGTCTTTTCAGTGTGTTCCAACTCACCTTGATTTGCTTCAGACTGCTTTTTCAACATTAGGTTCATGATTGTTTTGTCTCTGGAGTATGTAGACGGTGTGTGCAGCTGTTGATGGAAGTCTCCTGCAGTCTTTTGTAAATACGTTTCGTGACGCACCACTTTTCTTATGATCCATATAAAATAACTGACTTTACATTGATGTGGCGAATCCATATTTTTTGTTTATGTTTAAGGGAGCGGATTTCCAAACTGATTTTAGAGTCATACAGCTTTTCTTTCCAGATTCTGGTCGATTGCAGCTGGAATGATGCTCCTGGATAAGGGAAGGAAGTGAGTTCTCTCACATTCATTCCATTCATAGTGGCCATTGCTTTTGTCGGTTGGTTGTTCTCATCATCTCTGTCTTCTCTATGTACACTTGAAGTCCCACCCTTGCCACTTCTTTCACCAGTTTGTTGGCACCAGTTTACTACTGCTTTAAATTACACACAATAATAAACCATGTCGCGTTTATACAATTTTCAATACTTGATATAAGATTGTTTTAAACTCCAAAATGCTAAAATAATCGACTTTTTACTTAGAAATAAAAATGTTACATCACAAACTGAAAAGTTTCATTATTCTATGATTCCCTATGTATTCTCTTCAGAAGAATCTTAACCGACCAACAGCAAGCATTTTCACGTACATGATATATGAATCACGGGATTTATTATTATTGAATATTACTTACCCCCTGAAAAAAATTCGTTCATTATTTGAAAACACCGAAAGCAGCATAATAAATTAATAATTGTCAAAAGTTATTAAATTATATGGTGAATTTAGGATTTTCCGAATTGATATACAAAAATGCTGAATACTATTATTGTACAATTTAAGGCATATAACAAACAAATAAATAAGGAATATTCACACCCATTCCGCAGGCGAAGTGTTTCGTCAGCAGAGCATTTTTGAAGCACACGAACCGTAACCATTCAGTTTATTCGAATTAATCAATAACAAACAGAAGACTGAAGCGCATCAGGCTTCCTTTACATTTAAAAAACCATCGGTCTTCACAGATGAAACATTCAGTGAAACTTTACTTGTTCGATTTTAACCTCTGGGAGAGTTTGACTTAAGGTTTCATTTGTAACAGTCAAAATTAAAATCTACTCTATTGATAGAAGGACTAAACATGGAATTTTTATTTGACTCGACTGAAAGAATAGTGGATTATTTTCTTGCAAACGTGAAAATTATCAGTGTAGCTTAGTGTGTATCAGCATCACACTGATAATACTAATAACCAGATTATGAGTGTGGGTGAAAGGTACGTTTGTTGGGAAATTAAGAGGAGGAGAAATTTCAGGGACAGAATCAGTATTATTTCCTTATCCCCCCTAATTCTCCTATTCATCACTCATCAACACATTGCAAGTGCTGCTTTTACTTTAATTTTGTTTAGCTGTATTTTGGCCCAAGAGAGCAAATTCATTGAGTAAGTGATGCTTATGCATCCGGGAAAGAAATGACATTCTTGGATGTTATGTGTCTATTCACCAGTGTTCTTCTCACTCAGTCTATTTGCCTAATGTGTGAATACGTCGGGGATACTATTGTACACGTGGGTATTCTGACCCAGTACTTAAAGGAGCTACTATTCAGATGCACTTTCACTGTCCAGTTCAAGTTCAGCAATACACTCAATAGACAAAGAAATGGAGTGACAATATGATAGCCATTGGGTTTTTTAATTGCAAACTGCTTCTTGACAAGTCTAAAGTATCTCTCAACCCATTATCAATGTTTTTCATACATTCCAAGGATACATGAATGATACCTTTATCATATGTGACATCAAAATGATAACTACCGAGTTTAACAACTGCCGTCATACTACCTGGTTCACTTCGGAATCAGAGATTAACTCGGAATTTCATATTTTGCATGTCTTGCTTAGAAAAAGAGATCTGACTGTTCTCTTCAAGGATCAATCTACAGGAAACAAACATGGAATGGTGAGTACATGGATTTTCATAGTTGAATCCCTTCGAAAAGAAGAAGAAATGCAGTCCACCCATTATCTTCAAGAACAAGAAAGATATGTGATAGTGGTACAATCAATGGCCAGCTGGGGAGAATCAGGCTTGTTCTTATGGAAAATGGACATCCCCCAAGATTCAATAAGAAAAACATGAAGTTAAAGCAAACACCCGAAAGTACTCAGACGGTGGCGAAGAAATTGCTATTTATCAACATTGAATTCAAAGGTGATAACGAAGCTGAGATTATAAAGAATCACTTATTCAGAACACTGATATAGGCCTTTCTTGTGGCTGATCTACTGATCATTGTCTACAGCTGACAAACAATCAATGGATGTGTGAAGGACAAACTGCCTTTTTGGACGACTTCGATGTGTGTTTATAAGATAACCTTTTCCCATCGAGATAGTTGTTTTGGTCGCACGAAGCCCACACTCTCCAAACGCATTTCTGAACATTATCCAAGAAGGTTAGGTAAAAGGCAGTGCATGACATTTACTAGCTTTTTTTTAATCACTTGGTGAACTCAAGCCACACAGCTCCACTAGAGTCGTCTTTCAAGATGATCTACAATGTGAGCCAAATGGTACAAAGGGCGTCATGTTTCAGCATTTGTGTGTGGCAGAGGCTTTAAAGGTTCGTCAATACAACCTCGAACTCTAAATACGGAGAAAGTTTGTCCAGTCTCTTATTGTACCATGGTCTTAACCTTTTCATTAGTTGTTCTTTGCAAATTTTAATTTTTAATGTTTACTTTGCTTTTACTTTAGCAGTCAACTCAATTTTACCACTCTCACATGTCCTTTTGTGCTTTTTCTCACCCTCTTGACATTGTTAAGCGGACAAGCAAGTAGTTCTTTTCTCACTTAATAGCAATTTCAACCTTTTTACGAGTTTGACCATGGATTGACATCGGTTAAAGGATCAATGAAAACCGTGGCGTACTTGACAGATTTCTCATGCTAGTTTGGGAATCATCAGCAGTGCGCACATACTGGAGCTCGAACCCAGGAGCTTCCAGTTACAAGACAAGCTAGCTCGTTTACCATTCAGTCCCTTGGTTGGTGGTCTCACTAAATACCGAATTGGTAGAAGTTAAAATTCATGGTCTGGCCATTTAGTCGGGTCCCAGTGGCTGAATGGTACAAGAGCTACTTTGCCTTGTCATCGGAAAGCCCTGGGTTCGAACAACAGTATGTTCGCACTGCCAATAATTGCCAAACTGGGATGAGAAGTCTGTCCAGTACGCCTTGACTCTCCTTGGTTCTCTAATTGATATCAATCCGTGGTCAAACTTGTTAGGATAAATCTTATCGTTACCGACTCCTCAAAATTTCAACCCTATCCAATTTCTAACGCTTTCTTTGGTAAATATTTATACGACTGTACAGCTTCGTTGAATTTGTCCTTTCTTTATCATTTTTCTGTTCTCCTTAACATAAGTTGGTTCTCAATAATTTCACGTCTTGTTTAAGTTAACAGAAACCACTCTGTCGTTATTGTTATTTAAAAATCCCTTGTTTTGAAATAAACTCACGTACTGATGAAGGGACATTATAACCGGAAAATATTGCAAACGCTGGTAAGGAGTTGGTGATAGCGGAATGAATAAATTGACGATTTGTTTGCGAATTGATTTCAAATACAAAACCATTGAAATCTGTGGTTGCCGGTCAACGTTTTTGTTCTTTTGTAGGAATCTCCAATAAAATACACTCTTGAGCACATCAAGGTTTGTACTCGCCTGCTAAAATGAAGGGACTGTGTTTCATCATCAGTGAAGTCCTAAGTGCGTATTGTTTAAGCGTCTCACAGTTGAACGAAGCATCATGTATTTTCAGTGACTCTCTAAATGAAGTAACTTTGTGACCGGTCTTTAAATCAACCACATCTCTGCAAACTAAGACTTGAAAATTATTGATTAAATAATCATATCAAACAATTGGTGTGATAATTTTAAGACTCTTCGAGGTATGTCTGAAATATTTGGAAACTGTTCAATATCAGTAACATAGTAATCACTTATCACAACATTTAATTTGAATAAAATAATGAATTACATTTTAAATGTAATTAATTAATAATTCATTAGGGAATATTCACACCCCCCCTGTGTACAAAGTGTCTGGCCAGCAGATCATTGAGGAGCATACAAGCTTTCACTAGTCGATTTATTCTGTGGAATAAATATCAAGTAGACGATTGGAAGACATTTCCTTCTCTACATCTTCTGAAACATTTTCCCATCAGAAGAATATTGCCTTTATTGTCTACAGATGCATTTTCTGCAGATAATCTTGTATTTTTATTAACTTAAATTTTAGACATTGACGTATAGTGGAGGCGTATTAGAATAGAAAATCCATTTTCATATGTCTTCTGCGATACATATTTTGTGAAGCAGATTTCGTGGTATGAAATTTTATAAACGTTTTGGTTTTCATTGTGTAACTATTCGTTAGAGTATATATATATATATATATATTTTCCATCCTCATATTAGCTCTACCACTTACGGATATAATCGACCGTATTATTTTGATCATTCATGTCATTGCGTCGTTGAGTTGAGCAAAAGTCTTTTTGACGAAAGTCTTTTTGACTGATGAATGCTGACATATAAATTAGCAGGCATAAGACTACTAGGGTTTTTGCAGTATTCCCTGAAATTGGTATGCCTGGGACTGTCTTATCTTATTTAAGCTCATTGAGTTTGTATTGCAATATTATTCACGATGCTACAGATTATAATTCAGGCTTCATTTTGTAGGCACCAGGAGGTCACTCCAAATCTGCGTTTTCATATCTCCCTGCTGGTCGGAGAGCCATATATCACTGTCTGTGCTTTTAATGTGATGAGAATTATCTAATATCCTACACAGACTCTTTTCCATTAGAACTCGCATCTTCGAGACTCGTTCAAATTGTCAAACAAACAGTCGATTTTGTTTGTTACAGCAGTTGTGGTTAGTTTCAACTTGGTCACCGTGAAAATCTAAGCGAGTGTATTCATAGTGTCAGCAGAATGTCCAGCCTTATAAATTATCTCCGAGTTTTTATACTACTAACAAGTAGGTTGACATTATTGTCAGTAAATGTTTGAGTACTGAAGAATAGATCAAATGAAGTATAATTATATTTTAATGGTTCACTTTGTCGATTTGATGCTATTTACTTGTAATCTGATCAAATTATACTGTAGTATGATAAAGTGTCAGGAGAACAAATTTATCGCAAAACACAGTGTAGACTCAATCATTTGACTGTTGAGTAATCAAAGAAGTGGCTGTTGTACTTGCTACTATTATTCTAAATGCAATGTAATTTCTCTTTATATATAGCTGTTCAAGTGACAATTTTCTCTTTGAATTCAAGCTTGAATGACGTCAGTTTTACACAATCTATCGTTTTCCGTTAATCGCAAACAATTTCATTCCACCTGTGTGTTTCTCGTAGAAGTTACCCCACAGATTAAAAGTGTAACTCGCCCTATTCAATCTTCAAAATTGTATTTTTAAATATTTAGGTGAACTTATCAAACACGTCTAAACGAACTCGATTTTGACAGCAAACGTGAGCATTCACTACCATGTATTCCTTTAAAAATCTGCGACCATTGGTTTGATATCTAACGATCAATTTAACAAAGTTTTAGACGCATCATCAAATAGGCATGAATCCCTTCACATCTGCTCCTTTAATTCTCGATTCCACTGACTCGATGTAAATATGAAACATTACTTTTCTGAATGACCATTAGTTTCTTCAATATAATGGAATTATTTATTACTGCTGGACCTGTAGATGTTCTTGAACAGCATCATATTTGGATGGGAAAGAAGCTTTCTAGATAAGTGTGAGAATATATGAAGGGCTTGAGTAGTTTCAGTCGGTCTATGAAACAAGAGAGGCGAAGGTAGAACAGAGTATTTCGTATGCGTAGACTGGGTTTACTGTCGAGAATTATGACGGCGTTTTCTACGTTAAGAGAAAGCGATTAATTTTAATTCAGGTTATTTTGAGGCCATAAATAAACATGAAAGCACTTCTCCTCTTCAACTGATGACCATAATCATTAAAATGTGGCTGAATTCACTTGTAACAACACAGAATGAGATTCATTGAGGATTCGAATACTTACAAGCCACGCCACGTCATATGAAGCCAATTTTATCGGGCTGTAAGCGTATGCATGCAAATTCAGTTTTGTATTGGAAGACTGAACTGTTTTGTGATCTTCGTTTTTGAAATTCCTGGCATGTTCTGTAAACTACTTCGTCAGTATGATTAGTAGACTCAGATCGTTAAGCACCCGATAATGACTAAATGATCTACAGTATTTCTATTCTAGTGTTTCCAACATCACTGTAAATATAAAAATACCCTGAGATTCTACACAACAAAAACCAATTGTTTCTGTAACACAAAGGTATTTTAAATATTCAATACATGGTCGCTACTTGATACGTTCTTCTGAAAAGCCTCAAACATGGACATAAGTGCTATACAGTGATTACTGGTGAACAGTGATTCTCTGACTAATGTGACTTCATAACATATGTGTCGTGAAAATAGATACACTTAAGAATCAATTGCCTAATTTTTAAAGTTATACACCAACAATTAATAATTTGGTAGTCACATGTGGAACTGTCAGTTTCTTGATAACCAACACTTTTCTTTATCACGTCACATCTACGTTTTCATGGAGGATGCTCTTTATGACCGGACCCACTAAAATACTGCTGATTATCACGTTTTATTTAGAAGCGGCTTTCATGAAACTTTATCCTGTATTCTTCCAGAATGGTATAAATGAACTTATTTTTAAGAAATATAACCGGATACTGTCAATTTCGAAAACACTACCTGAACTTTCAATGGAGAACTAATTTCATTTTATGCAGTTTGGAGGCGAAAATATTTAGAAGGAAAAAATAAATCGTCAGTACTGGAATACTCTGGAAAATGTACGACAATCCAGTTAACACAAAAGATACACATCACGAACTGTACCTAATCCACTGGAGGTTAGGCTGCATTGTCCATAAGTCAGATTCATGGAAGATCCACAGCGCCAAAATAATAGTCGATTCCATCAATTAGTGATGCATGACCATCACCAGTGAAGTTGAAATTGCAAATCGGATTAGGGCACATATTCATCACCGGTTCTTATACTCCGCTTCTCCAATTGACCATGCTTTGTGGTGAGCATCACATTAAAATCAGTCAATTATCCACTAAGCAACACTAGAAAATAAATCTACTACTCAATACCTACTGGAATCCAGTAGGAGTTGCTGGAGTCTTCACGAATAGTCCTGATCCATGGTGAGGCGTGTTGCGAACTGATTTTCAATGATGATACTTCTTGACGTTGATTCGTAATTCCTCGCTTTTCTGCTGAATTCATCAAGCTTGCATGGTGGATATGCTGTGTAACTTGAGAGTGTAGTATGAAATGAAAATGACAAAACTCCTGATTCTTTGACTGAATCGATGAATGAATCAACTATTTGGGAAGCCGCTCACATACTCTGAAGTATGAAAATCATTGAAACAATATTCAGGTGCTACACCTCCGCTATAAATTCGACTTACTGTTTTATGTCTTATTCTCCAAATGAAGTAAATATCACATCTTTTTTATTTTCCATCAAGGTGCATTTCATGGTGATGCTTAGAGTAAATTTGAGATTACTGGATTCGTCTGATTTATATTAGAATTTTATCTTACAATGGAATGACGTCAGACAACATAAGGCACATATCCCAAGCAACCCGCCAAGTCATCTTTCTATAACAGAAGAAGAACTAAACGATTGCATGAAATATAAAATTGATTTGACATAAATTAGAAAAGTTCAAGTCGACTCGATAAAAATCAGAAAAATTTTGAGGGCTTTGCAGATGTATTTACCACCTTCCCACTACAAAAATTTGTTATTTCTTCTATGCATTCAACAAATCGTTTTTCTTTATTTCAACGTTTCTATTTCGCATCATGAAACATTTTTTATAGAGTAGGTTTAGGTAAACATTCACAGATAAGTAGTCAGGGGGAGCTGTTAAACGTATATCCTGTTGTATGAAGTCAATTTATTGTGAAGTAAAAATTCTAAGGTGTATCGGAGAAAAAGACGTTTCCGGTAATTTCATATTTATTCTATGAACTTCTTCCAAATCATCGCCAAATGAGCTCCGACTGAAAATGTAAAGTTTTGTGAAATTCATTTTCGTAATTTCCACTGTCAAACAAAATAATCAAGTCATCTGATTTTTAAAGATTGACGGAAAAACACACGTCTCAGTTAGTGTGCAACTAGCTTGAATTTCTTGCAGCGGCCAGATTAAACAATGGAAAGAGAATTTATTTTACTTTCAAGTATTTTCACGGTTTAAGGTGAGACAGAAAACACTTTGACATTCAATTTGTCGAGAAGTTGGATGGATTATTAGGAACGTTTGAACGTCCACATTGAACTCTCACTCATTTACGGTCATGCTTAACATATGAAATGTGTCCTCTAATGCAGGAAATGTTACTCACAGTGAGAGTGGTAATTTGTTCATTACATACGAAACATATTTCATGTTGACAAGTAAAGCATATCATCTGGTAAAATGCGAAGTACTCAGATGGAGATATTGGATGCGGCTAATTTAGTTTGTCTGTGTCATATCTTCGTTTAAGGAGATAGACTTATTATATTTAACAAGAAATAGTGAGAAGACATTCACTCTCTCGTAATGCATATTTCATCTCATTTTCATTATGATTTCACCGGACTGCAAATTGAATTATGTGCTGAAGATGTTGCCAGGTAGGTAAATGAAATCCTCGTCAATAAACCATTTAATTCATAGTGAGCAACTACACTGAGATCATCCTCCAGATGAGAAATTATCCACCATCACGCCTCAATATGATACAACGTAAAGCTAATCATTGCCAGAGATAAGCTCTTAAATATCTCACATTTCATGAAGAAGAGTCTCACCTTCAAATGTCAGAAAAACAACTAATTTTTGCATATTCGTAAAGGCGCTACACTCATGAATGCCATTTTCCACAGGCTATTTGCAACACCCCTCATGGTTATTTCATGAAGGAAATGTGGTGATTCTTTTGAACTATTCAAATGACAGTGAAATTGAATACATTTTGCACTTAATGATTAAATCATATTGGATAAGGCTCCCTGTAGGCGAGTGTTAGAGATAGGTGGTAATGGTACTAAATGTAATAGCTTCACTTGATATAGTTCTGATAAGTCCTTAGAAACATAAGAGTGATTTACTTGAATACACTGAATGCGAAATCAAATATTATGAAATATATATGTATTCCCATCGTAGTTGCATTATTGAGGTCTTTGCAAAATCAAGTTATTCTCGCAAATAAATGTGATGCTTGTGAGATACTCTGATCTATTTGTTAATGAATGAAATGATAGATGTAAAACATCTCACATATTCCACAATGTTTTGTATACTGTATAGTCTGAATTCACACTTTCCATTTATACTACTCATGAGTATTTCGATGGTCATTTATTACTTGCATGGAATATCTAGACATCTATCATTGAAATCGTAAGGAAATATAAACTGCTAGAGTGGTTGCAAAAGCACTTTGTAGTTGCTTTAATCGCAAAGTTTAAAATGCAACATAAGACACTTAACAGTTAAATATTTGTACATTTCAGTGACCAAACAACCACCTTATTCATGTTAACCCATGAAGGTTACTGATCAAAACGAAAAGCTACAAAAATCTCATTAGAAAGGTGAAAGTTAATTTCAAGAACAACAGGTTTGGATAAAAACATATTTGTTTGACGATTTTGCAGAGAAACAATATGGGTATCACTGAGTAAGCGTTAAAATGGTGTTACATTCCATAAAAATCTCTTATGAAGGAAGTGAAAGTCAATTCATCAAGGAAACAAGCAATCGATCAAACGTATGAACGTTCTAGAAACCAGAAAATAAGTAACAAGCTGAACCTCGTGAATGACAGGACGATTCAGGTGATTTATTTTAGTTAGGTTATTTTTAGTGAAAAGCATAGGTGGTTGGTAGATGATTTCTTCGGACTTTGTAGATATGAAATTATATATTCTGCTGGAGAGCATGAAATTTAACGGCCCTATCAGCGTCAAACACAGTAAGAACATTATGTATCCCTGACCTTACCTATGATTTCATCGAAAGAAGAACAATCGGCTTACCGTGTATCAGAATAATAAGTGGAACGTTTATCTCTGGCAACGATCTGCCTGATAAACGTTTTTCATGATTCAATATCGAGAAGATCACACATTTCAAATTCTGCTTGTTAAAATGTGTCCTACATACACACGCACACATACACGCATCATTTTCATTACTATTTACAGTAGTTCAAAATTGTATCTACATTTTCACTATCGCCTTGTAAATCAATATTCACTGTAAGATTTTCTAAACGATATTTGGTGACTGCAAAATGAATAGACCCCTATTCTACGTTCGAGAAATAAGAACAAAATACGACCTAATTTCGTCTCCTCAATGTGGATAAGCCAGTCTGACTGCTGTTGCGGAGCCAGCTACACGTTTGGCAAACAAGTAGGCAGATTCATCGCCATATTTCTGAATATCATCCTACATGGTTAGGTCAGGGACAAACAAGATCCATTCGTAGCCCTGTTTTAACAAACCTAGATATTGAATATAAAGTTTGTGGTAAAACAGCATTTAAAGTTATTTATCGCAATCCTACTAATCGTTATTTCGCTTTAAATAGTCCATCCTCCACATACATTTGAAGTCATAGGAATCTACCTAAGAAAGTCAAACTTGCACAGAAGAAATTCGCACAACCACTTTCCTTAACTTGGCCATCGTTACATGTACGTATAAACCGGACAAATTCGCCTCCTCCTCCTAAACCTTTTAAAAATTATAATTATCCAAATTCCTTTTGTGACTAGTTCATTTCAACCATGTGTTATCACTGTCCATCTTTAATTACAAATTACAATTTTCCAAATCATTTTGGTTTTACATAATGATCTGTTGCGTCACCAAGTTGAAAACTCGCCTACCCTTCAGTTACACTTCATTTTCTCCATAATCACGCATTATGCAATTCACTTGTTGTAACCGTTTTTATCTTGTAATTGTGTGCAACAACTCTCTGTGTTAATAATCACCATCTTGACATTTTGGCATGTGTGTGTTTATTTATATATCAGAGTAGAGCCAAAGATGAGGATCTGATTGAAAAGTAAATAATTCTTCCCCTAATCCTTTTGAATTCTAAATATCTTAATGGGGATTTTTTCCACAACATATCATTCACAATGTATTCTGATATTTCACAGGATTAAACCAGTTATTTATACGCAATTTCTAGAAACACCATACATTTGATCAATAGTTGCTTCCTTTGCTTCATTGTCCTTCATCTTCATCATAACAGCGTTTTATGTACTGAGTGGCAATTTTACCTTCACTCAGTGTCACAGAATTAGCTTCCTTGCGTAATCCCTACACAGTTGCATTGCCTGGTCATAAGTAATAATGTCGGATGACTTTTCCCACTAGGTTTTTGTTGCTTTCATCAGTAACACTCTTCAGTTCATTTGAATAAGGCGTTAATTTGACTACTCGACAAATCTTACCAAGTAGGGTAATATTACTAATGAAATACAATCTGCTCTCTCACTATGTAGTTTTCAGGTGTTTTTTGTCGGAGAAACTGCACGTCCAATACTTTAGTTGCCACTCTGGAAGCTCCTATTTTCCTAAATTTTCAATAATATACACCTTGTAATGCCACTGAAATATTAAATATTTTGCAAACTACTTATGAGTAGTATGAAATGTACTGAGAATTCACACTCTACATACACATTTTGGAATGTGTGCATTGATCAACGTTATTTTGATTTTTTGCATTAACAAACAGATGAAAATACTTCACATGAAAAAGTGAAGACGTTCAGCGAAGAGACTCTTTTTCGCACACTCATTCACATAGTTGTATGATCGCATTTATATACAAATATTTTAGTGAGTGTGCGCATGATTTTTGTCAAGTTTAGATAATTAATTAGGTGATACAAGAATGAAGCGAGATTAGTTGGACAGTAACTAAAGTAAGATTGAGTTAGTAAGTTAGTTGACTTAATTTAATTGACATTACCTACCTTCTTACCCTGATGATATAATAACGAGAAATATAGGAAAGAGACTTGAAAGTTTATATTTTGTAGTCAGCGGTATTCATCGGTGCATCATCTTTCGTAAGTGTGCAGAAAGCAATGATTTTTCTGACATTGGACGGACAAACACCAGCTGACAAAATAACAGACAGCATATAAGTGGCTTTACGTCTTACTATGTCGGGGTATCATGCAGGAGATTTTTAGCTCACATAGATGATCTTGATGTGTTTTTTGTTTTTGGATTGCATTAAGCTTGACATTGTTAGGACAAACATTTTTCCAAAACTCCCACTTGAATCATCATTGCTTCCATAAATCCTATAAGACGCATTTCGAATAGATCGTGCTGACCTTTGACTTCTATCTGAAATAATGAGGTTGAATATAACATGGAATGAACAGTACCGATGGTGACTGCATCTGACAATTTGTTTAAAAACATTGAAGCTATTAATCTATTGATAGTATTATAACGGTTTCACAAACGTTTTCTTCAAGTTTCGCTTCTAATTGACATATCATTCAGCTGAGACTAATGGAGACTCCTCTGTCATCGGCAGGTTTCAGGTAACGAATAATCTCAAAGGCTTCTCTGGTTTCACTACGTGCATATACCCTTTCTGAAAGGTAAGTGTACATCAGGTCATCTGAAATTTTTGTGTGGTGCTACACTAGTCCTTATCTTGTTCCTGGATTAACTTTTCGTCATTACTTACTCATTATTTATTCGCTGAGGAATGGCTCGGTTTTTGTTTCATCGAATTAATACGTTAGCATAAACGAGATTAACCACTGCTTACCAGCTGAATTCCATTCCTTTGTTTACAATGGAACTTTTCCAGCCGTATCTGTTAGTGATCTTTCACCTTAGAAATAATTACTGTAATCAAATTATGGGATTAGTCATTCATTAGTGCCCTCATTCAGTTAATAAATTTCTTTAAATAGTTGAAGGCAGTGCAATGTCAATTTAAAGTAGAATCTTTCAAAAGACCAAAAGATTCTCAGGGAGTAGGTTTGTGTCTATTTTTCGTGATATGAACATGGTGTGATGGGAAAAATGGTTGGATGATTGCTCTTGGGCGATCTTTAATAACAAAATTTATAGTAATTTAGACATTCCAACCAACGCTGCATTTATTACACGTATTTTCTTTAGACCGTATATCTTCAGTTTGACCTTTATTATCCGCTTTGCCTTTGTTAATTGCTTATTTTAATAATTCTCTCCCTGTTTAGTCTCTTTTTTGAATGCTACTCTTTGTGTCGTCAAATCTCAATTTTATTTCGGGCAATAAGGAATAATTATTTTTATTAATAATAGGAGATATCTTAATTTTATTAACACTTTATAAAACGTGTATTCACTTCCAATTGAGTTCGTATTCTTTTGACAAATGCATGGACTTCATAGATGTCAACTGGTCACAGTATCTGGCAGATCTGCACATTTTACAACGTATAGTCATACTCAATGCAGGCGTTTTATCATCGCTAAACGTCTCAATTCGAATATTTAGTAAATTTCAGTGCATAAATGTATGCGGGTAATGGAGAAAGATGTCACGTCCAACTGAAACTTACATATTCCATACATTGATTTTGTAAAACATGTTTGACAAAGTAACTTACTTTGACGCTAAATGTGTTTAATATTATTTATTGATTTCCCTCCTACATTACTTCTCCATTAAAATACATATATTGTATTTTCAAAGTAACACGTCGTTATCTGAGTCTGTGGTATTATGTGAATAAAGGAATCTGTGGACATGAAAGTGGGATCCTGAAAGAAACCACCATAAACAGCAAATATTACAACCTCGACAATGTGATACACTTACGCGAATAAACTTTTTTGATAGAAAATAAAGTTGATATATTCAGCATATTTCAAGATGACAATTGAAACAGCAAAACAATATGCGTTTAATTTTCTAACAATGGTGTATTATTATCAACTTAGCAGACATCATGCTCTCATTCGTACTTCTTCATTTCAGTAGTAATCTAACAAATATACTGCTCACCATTCGTCTGTCTCTAATGTAGGCGATCACTCCGCAGTCCGATAACAAATGCTTCAATATCAGATATGAAAACTACCAAAAATAATAATGACATCAATCATATTTTTGAATAGTCGTGATGAGCAAAGCATTTTTCATATCTTCTCTTTGTCATCTGAATTATTGTGAACTGTCCACATTTTGGATAAAAATTCCTTGATACAACAGGTGATTCTAGGGTAACAGATCTGTGCCTGTGATCATTCTATAAAGAATATGAAAGTTGCATTTTCCTTTTGATGTTTCAACACAGTCTTATATCACTGAGGTTGTGATTGTCGCTTCTACTCAGTAGCAGTTTATTTAGTGAATTATCTTCAGTATTCGAGTATTTACTTCATCAGTGGATTGTTCAACAAAGTGTTCAGTGGCCTATCTACTCTGCTTATCAATATTAGATAAGTGTTAAAAATGTTTGACTGATGATTCTTCATTCCTATTTCACATGTTTGCAACGGATTATTTGCATCATATTATATTTTTTCACTTTGTAGGTAAATTGATTTTTCAAACACGTCAAACCCCTCAGGTGGGACGTTAACTGACGGAATTAAGATGTCAGGTGAATAACATAGCTCAAAGCGAGCATAGTTCTGCCTCGATGCAAACAGTTGAAAACATATGAGGGTTTGTAGGTGAAAATACAACTCTGACTGAGTGGCTTGAAGAGTTGCATTACTAAGGAAATCATATTTATTTCCAGTCACCACTGGCAGCTAAAACCTAGTAAACTTCAACAGAACATATTGTTGTAAGAAACTGAGAGTCACTGCTCAATCCATGTGTACAAAATTACTTTCAGTAAGAACCAAGTATCTGATGTGAAACTGTAGTGTGGATTTCTCGAGTAAAATGAGGGTAGGTGAGACAGTGGATGTATTTTCTGTGCATGAAGAAATCCGTGCTTACATATGTGACAGAATTAAGGGTAATATGATGTTAAATAAAAACTGTGACAATTCCCGATCTTCCTTAAGCCAAAATACAGTTTTTATTCAATACCTTGGTGCCATCAGGCGATATCATATTTATTTAACACCCAACCATGTACCTAAAACAGTAGAATAAATGAATGGCTGTATGAAAAGTGAAAACTGTTTCACACATAATATAGGAAGATCATATATGACAAAACTGGCTTGAATAATGCAGTCAAAAACAAGATTTTTACATTTACTGCCCAACAGTGTTAAGTAAAAAATAACGGTGATAATTCTCTATCTCCCGTGGGTCAAAATACAATCTCTTAGTAGTTGCAGGCCATGACAAATATAGCGAAAATCACTCACACCAACCAGTAGTGCTTGCTAGCTATGGTGGTGGGATCTCATCACTCGTAGACCATTTACTGGGTTTCTTTACAAGGCTCATCATTAGTATATCCAGTTTCACTTAGCTTTAATCGTCAAAAATATTGTCATCTACTTAGGAGAACCAGTGATTCAGTTAGTCAAATTCGTCTCTTCGAACAACAAAGTTTGTACTTGAAAACGTTGGAATTTATCCACAGGAGGCGAAAATATTCAGCTTGCAATATGTAAGCTGACTGATACCATGAATGGGAAGGAAGAAAGCCGACAAATTAATGTGATGATTTATTTTACTGATTGCTTGATATGCAGAATTGAGTATCACTTAAGTGATGGCATCTTCACAATTTGTCACTATACTATTGCATCTTCGAAACCATTAATGTGCGAATATATATTTCTCGGGATAAGTACACTGATATCCTACTAAGAGGATATGAGAAAAATTTTCTGATAATTATCAGAAAGTTGACAGAATAAGCGTGAGTCTGTGGGGTAAGTCCCTTTCAGTGATCTACCTAAGAATTTTTATTTTAAAACTAGGTGACGTCAGGCAGACTCACATATATTTCACAACCACCCGTGTATCTAAAAAAATAGAAGATATAAGCGACTGTGTCAAAAGAGATGACTGCTTCAAACATAAAATAGGTAGATTGAAAAAATCGCTCTGATAAATGCAGTCAAACGTAAGGATTCTTAAATGTAGTTATGCCTCTCTACTACCTCAAATCTTTAATAATAAACGGAGGCAATTCTCAATCTCCTGGTGACTAAACACCATCTTCTAATAATAATATCTATAAGCAGTCTCACGATGTATTTATTAAAAATCAATTCCATCAACCTGTAGTACTTCCTAGCCATGATGCCATGATCTGTTCACTGGTCAACTGTCTCAATGGCCTCTGATTGAGCTCATCACTGCCATGCTCAGCTTGCAAGCTGACTGTTACCACGAATGGCAAACAGAGAAGCAGACGAAATAACGCGATGGTTTATGTCACGGATTGATTGATATGCATGGTTGAATAATACCCATGTGGTGCCATTTTACTTGATTTCTTATAATATCTTTGTAATTATCCAATCGCATCTTCAAAATCGACAGTGTCTGGATACATTTCTCGGAATAATGTCATTCAACTCATTCTGGAAGAATACATGATAAAGTATCATGAATGCCAATTCTCAAACAAACGTGAAAATCGGCTGTGTTTTAGTGGGTCCAGTCATAAGGAGCATCTTCCAAGAAAACGTAGATGTTAGCTGATAGAGAAGAGTGTTGGTAATCAAGAAAATGACAGTTCCACATGTGACTACCAAATTATTCAGCGTTGGTGTATAACTTTAAAAATTAGGCAACTGATTCTTAAGTGTATCTATTTTCACAACACATACGTTATGAAGTCACATTAGTCAGAAAAAATCACTGTCCAACAGTAATCACTGTAAAGCACTTCTGTCCATGTTTGAGGCTTTTCAGAAGAATGCATCATGTAGTGACCATCTGTTGAATATTTAAAATATTTTTGTGTTACAGAAACAATTGGTTTTTGTTGTGCAGAATCTCAGGCTATTTTTTATTTATAGTGATGTTAGAAACACTAGAATAGAAATACTGTAGATCATTTAGTCATTATCGGGTGCTAAAGGATATGAGTCTACTAATCATACTGACAAAGTAGTTTACAGAATATGCCAGTAATTTTAAAAACGAAGATCACAAAACAGTTCAGTCTTCCACGCCAGAATTAATTTGCATGCATACGCTTACAACCCGATAAAATTGGCTTCATATGACGTGGCGTGGCTTGTATGTATTCTAATCCTCAATAAATCTCATTCTGTGTTGTTACAAGTGAATTTAGCCACAATTAATTGATAATGGTCATCAAATGAAGAGGAAAAGTGCTTTCATGTTTATTTATGGCCTCAAGATAACCTGAATTAAAATTAATCGCTTTCTCTTTACGTAAATCGACAGTAAACCAAGTCTACGCATCCGAAATACTCTGTTCTACCTTCGCCTCTCTTTTCTGATAAACCAACTAAAACTACTCAAGCCTACACATATTCTCACATTTATCTAGATAGCTTGTTTCCCATTCAAATGTGATGTTGTTCAAGAACATCTACAGGTCCAGCAGTAATAACTAATTCCATTATATTGAAGAAACTAATGGTCATTCAGAAAAGTAATGTTTCATATTTACATTGAGTCAGTGAAATCGAAAATTACAGGAGCAGATGTGAAGGGATTCATGCCTATTTGATGATGCGCCTAAAACTTTGTTAAATTGATCGTTAGATATCAAAAAATGGTCGCGAAATTTTAAAGGAATACATGGTAGTGAATGCTCATGTTTGCTGTCAAAATCGAATTCGTTTAGACGTGTTTGATAAGTTTACCTAAATATTTAAAAATACAGTTTTCAAGATTGAATAGGGCGAATTTGACTTTTTAATCTGTGGGTTAACTTCTACAAGAAATACACAGGTAGACAAAAATTATTTGCGGTCAACCGTAAATGATAAATTGTGTAAAAATTTCGTTATTCCAGCTTGAATTCAAAGGAAAAAGTGATCACTTGAACAGCTATATATAAACAGAAATTACATTGCATTTAGAATAATAGTAGCATGTAAACAGTCTGTTCTTTGACTACCCAACAGCCAAATGTTTGAGTATAAACTATATTTGGCAATGAAATTGCTCTCTTGACACTTTATCATACTAAAATATAATTCGATCAGATTACAAGTAAATAGCATCAAACCGATAAAGTGAACCATTAAAATATAATTGTACCTCACTGTATCTGTTCTTCAGTACTCAAACAATAACTGACATTAATGTCAACCTACTTGTAAGTAGTATAAATACTAAAAAGTAATTTATAAGGCTGGAGTTTCTGTGGAAAATATTATCACACTCGCTTAGATTTTCACTGTGATCAAGTTGAACCTAACCACGATTGCACTAACATGAAAAATCTACTGTTTGTTTACACAGTCAGACGAGTCTCGAAGATGCACATTTTAATGAAAAAGAATCTGTGAAGAATTTTAGATAATTCTCATCAAATTAAAAACACAGACTGGTATATATGGTGCTCCAAGCAGTATGAATATATGTGGAAAAGTAGAGATAATTTAGCATCCCGGTGCGACCAAGTAAGAAAAGAAGCCTGAATTAATATATGTCACATTGTGGATAAAATATTTTAATACACACTCGCTTTCAGCGTATTCTGAAATCTGATTAGTTGCCTCAGGGCTTCTAACAATCAAGAGAATTTTTAAAGAGAATTTATAAGTCAGGATTTACCGGTTAATTCTTTCGTCATTGACACGTTTTCTGATGAACACAACGCACTGACATGAATGATTCACCTAATACAGTCAATTAAGAAAATTACGTGATATATCTAGTAAGAGAATCAAGGATAACCAACATGACAGAACATAGTTCCACATTGGAGTAGTTTATCTGATATACATAACAGAGCACCTTTTACTTATTAGTGTCAAGGTGGAAAGTTGTGTTTATAGATTGACTTGGTTTCGCTATATCTACTGTGCTCAAAACGCCATCCAGTTATTTATTAAGTGTTGCTTGTATGAAATTAACTGACCTGATATGGAGTCAAAGAGTACATCATTTGGGTCACTACATGTGAATATCAGCATACGAGTTTCGCCAAATGCATATTTTCATAAATATTTCTCAATGAAACTTCAAGAGCATTTATCAAGGACTAAATCAAAAACAGGGATTAAGGACTAACAGACACTTTTGTGCTGAATACAGTGAAATACCTTCACAGTTAACTTGAAGGTCGAGAGTCATGGTTCCATTATTTCTCCAAAAGAAGGCTGATACAGAATAGCTTGACACTAGAGGAATAAGAGGAACACAAATAATGCCATAAAAATTACAAATGACGTGTCAAGCAAGATAGTAACTGAAAATTGAGTCTCATTTTGTGGATAAATTCCTAGTATTGCTAGAACCAATTAGTAATTCATTAAATACCAACCATATGGAACTTGCAAACGAAATTACTGGCACAGGAAAGGAGAGGACATCTGCATAGAACATACAAAACCTAATGATCTGAAATTGTCTCCTCGAAAATCTCCTGCTACTAATATGCAAATCTAGGTGGTTTGATAAAAAGAAATTACATAATGGTCATTAAAGAAGAAGACGGAGAAGCAGCAGTTCTGATGAACACACTGCTTACGAAATAAACCTGGTTTAACATTAGCCCGATTGACCTTAATCACTTACTGAATAACATAAGTCTGCTGAAATAAATCATGCGAAATTCGATACCAGTAAATATCTTTAACACGCAAAATACAAAAGCTTAGTAAGATTTCCAAGGTTCAACAAATTATACCAAGTAAGGCGTAATTCAAAATTTGCTGAGCATCTTATTTTTTACACTCACCAAAATAATAATTTCATTTCAAAATATTATTCTCTATGTGACAACGCATGCATGGAATGTCATTCAATTGGTCATTTCATTCTAGTATTGATTTCAGCTCATTGAATCGGAGTGTGCAATGCTGTGATAAGTGGAATGCATTTTCACGGCTTTCATTTCTCAAGAACAAAATTAATTCGCATACGATAATACATTCATAAAGATCCAGAAGATAACGGTCATGACTAAACGTAATGCAACCAATATAAGTTGACGAAATAATCTGGATAAGACGGATGAATATAAGTTTGCACACATGTTAAGGTAAACACAAGACAGAAGATATTTTGTGAAGGAATTCATCATAAAGTTGGATGCAGGTAATCCAAAGCGAGGATGCACACATTCAAATTTAAGTCACTCACTGTTATCGAGTGCTAATTAATTCTCATCAGGAGCTGGAAACAATGAGATTATTGACAAGAGTTAGTCAGTTTCAACATATCGTATTTGTATTCAAAGGATAAATGTACCAAAATTACTGAAGGATTTGAAGGAAACATTTATTCATACTAAATGCATATGTCACCACATTGTTTACGTGCTATCAGTGAACTGATGCGTCACTTCGAAAATACGAGATTCGCTACAGTTGGAAGGGCATAGATGAAAACATCTATGTGTCTGTGAAATATGATAAGTATAAGTTGGTGGAAGCAATATTCAAACAAACACCCAATGATATAATAGTCAATTCATTTACCCGTTTTTTAACTCCGCCAATTGAAACCACATCCTCATCCATCCAACACTGAAATTTCACAATTTCTGTGACAGTAGGAAAGTACAAGAAGTGGTCGTTGCAAATGAATGGGTTGTAGACAGTTAATTACACGCCTGATATTATCATTACTTCACATTCATCGTTGAGGCGATTGCTGATTCATTTGTAATAAGAAGGAAAATTGAAAAGTCAAACACTGTCATCAAGATAATTGGGCGGTTTTGAATATGAAACATGATAACTGACACCAGTCTCATTGATATAACAAGCATAGGACTTTCAATTTAGATTAGGTATAGCAAGAAATTGTCTTCACACACAAAATGAGACCCAATAGTTTTAGCCTGCGAATATTTCAGTATACGCCCTTCTCTATTTGTGAATGTATTGCGGATGATTTGTGTGCTTAATCACCGTTAAATGCAAAGATCGATCACTCCACCCTATGAATGCGTGTCCACACATGTAAGCTGGTATGCGATATTGAACCTGATGTGTAGAATGAAAGGACATATTAGAAAGGATTATCAGAGATGCTACACTCGCCTATTTAACTTACAATCAATGCTTAACTCTTAATTTGCATTATTACATAATTCGTCTTCAAGTGTGTCACCGATCAATTAGTGATCCACTCTCGTCCATCTTCCAAAACTTATTTAATCTTTTTCCAAATTAAGGGTGAAAAACTACTCGTTTTTCCAGCAATTTGTAGGTGAGATTATATATGTGTGAATGTTTATGCATTTGCTTATCACTCATTTACGTGTAAATCAAAAAATGAAAATTCCGGTACAGTCAACAGTATGATGGTGCATCTAGGAATACGAAAGTGTTAATAATTTGATAGGGGTTTAATGCAGATAAAATTTAGCCCTATAATGCTACTGTACACAAAATGAGGCCGAATGGTTTCACCCTGAGAATATTCATGTATACGCTAATCTCTGCTTTTGGTGTATTGTGCCTGATGTGTTAGCTAAATCGCCGTTACGTGCAATTAGCAACTACCCCACCCTATAAATGCATGTCTACACATGTGGCTTGGTATATGATATTTAATGTAACGAGTGACGTTAAGGTGTGGTGAGAGCTGGCTGCTAGCCAAAATTGGCAGACAATAATTGACGTCAATGTTTATGTCCCCAATATTGGTCGTGAGCAAATGAGAACAAAGGCTTTGAGTAGGCGGGTACAGTTAGCAAAGAGATGCAAGGTTAACTTTCTGTGAGAAACGATCAGTCAAAAGACTGTATTTTCTACTAACAATAATCTACAATAATGTACATTAAAATCTATAAATATGTGTTGATTTTCCTTAATAAACGATCTGTTTCCTGGCCCTTGTCTCTGTTGTTTCAAAGGAAGTTACTGTCTAATGATAAACTGCCTAATGAGTTTCAGTTTTATTTATGAATACGCTGTTGTTTACGATTACGCCATCTGTTTTCTATTTGCGTTCCCGGTCACTTATTGATCTGTTGTCAACCAACTAATTAAACGTCTCAAATCCTTCTCAATGTTGTGATATATAAATACTTTCTTTCCACGCTATTTGTAAATGAACATTTATGGATGAATAATAGAAACTGTCATCACTGCAATCCACTGAAATGTTCACAGTGAAGGCATTACCCCGAAAAATTGATTCCACAAGCCTTACATAATCCACTGGTGGTAAGTCACTGCAAACTCCACATCATAGGCATCAATCCATAAAAGAGACTCCACCAGCATTAAGTAATCCAGTGGTGGTAAAGCAGTATTTATCCAGCAGTGAGATACTTGATTGGAAAATAGTGCCTAATTAATTTCGAATTCTGCCATTTACTGATATAAGGCAAAAGTCAGTGGATGAAAACATCAACGAGAATTTGATTCCGAAAAGCTGCCTGAATGTAAATATCTCCAGCACATAATATGGATGTCATCCGTCTGTTCCTTATCCTGCATATTACTAAATAGTGCTAAAAATCGCAGATCAGAGGGAGACAGATTTTCAACATCCATTGTTTTTCAACGCATCTCTGATAAAAAATGCTTTGTGGTCAGCTGATTATATGAGAGCGCGTTTTAATTATCCAACTAAGTGACTCAGGCGGTGTCAGACGCATTTCAGAATCCCCTTTTCTACCTAGCACAGAAAAAGAAATTAACGACTATGTGTGAAGAGTGAAAATGTCTCCAAACAATATGGAAATACTGATGGATAGCAGAAAGTTATTATATGAGTAAAAAGAACCTTATTTTTGACTGCATTTATCAGCGCACTTTTGTTACTTTCAAAATTTCTCTTTCAAGTATGACAGGTAAAGTATTATTGCAAAAGAAAGAAATTAGAATTGATTGTAAGTTAAATAGGCGAGTGTAGCATCTCTGATAATCCTTTCTAATATGTCCTTTCATTCTACACATCAGGTTCAATATCGCATACCAGCTTACATGTGTGGACACGCATTCATAGGGTGGAGTGATCGATCTTTGCATTTAACGGTGATTAAGCACACAAATCATCCGCAATACATTCACAAATAGAGAAGGGCGTATACTGAAATATTCGCAGGCTAAAACTATTGGGTCTCATTTTGTGTGTGAAGACAATTTCTTGCTATACCTAATCTAAATTGAAAGTCCTATGCTTGTTATATCAATGAGACTGGTGTCAGTTATCATGTTTCATATTCAAAACCGCCCAATTATCTTGATGACAGTGTTTGACTTTTCAATTTTCCTTCTTATTACAAATGAATCAGCAATCGCCTCAACGATGAATGTGAAGTAATGATAATATCAGGCGTGTAATTAACTGTCTACAACCCATTCATTTGCAACGACCACTTCTTGTACTTTCCTACTGTCACAGAAATTGTGAAATTTCAGTGTTGGATGGATGAGGATGTGGTTTCAATTGGCGGAGTTAAAAAACGGGTAAATGAATTGACTATTATATCATTGGGTGTTTGTTTGAATATTGCTTCCACCAACTTATACTTATCATATTTCACAGACACATAGATGTTTTCATCTACGCCCTTCCAACTGTAGCGAATCTCGTATTTTCGAAGTGACGCATCAGTTCACTGATAGCACGTAAACAATGTGGTGACATATGCATTTAGTATGAATAAATGTTTCCTTCAAATCCTTCAGTAATTTTGGTACATTTATCCTTTGAATACAAATACGATATGTTGAAACTGACTAACTCTTGTCAATAATCTCATTGTTTCCAGCTCCTGATGAGAATTAATTAGCACTCGATAACAGTGAGTGACTTAAATTTGAATGTGTGCATCCTCGCTTTGGATTACCTGCATCCAACTTTATGATGAATTCCTTCACAAAATATCTTCTGTCTTGTGTTTACCTTAACATGTGTGCAAACTTATATTCATCCGTCTTATCCAGATTATTTCGTCAACTTATATTGGTTGCATTACGTTTAGTCATGACCGTTATCTTCTGGATCTTTATGAATGTATTATCGTATGCGAATTAATTTTGTTCTTGAGAAATGAAAGCCGTGAAAATGCATTCCACTTATCACAGCATTGCACACTCCGATTCAATGAGCTGAAATCAATACTAGAATGAAATGACCAATTGAATGACATTCCATGCATGCGTTGTCACATAGAGAATAATATTTTGAAATGAAATTATTATTTTGGTGAGTGTAAAAAATAAGATGCTCAGCAAATTTTGAATTACGCCTTACTTGGTATAATTTGTTGAACCTTGGAAATCTTACTAAGCTTTTGTATTTTGCGTGTTAAAGATATTTACTGGTATCGAATTTCGCATGATTTATTTCAGCAGACTTATGTTATTCAGTAAGTGATTAAGGTCAATCGGGCTAATGTTAAACCAGGTTTATTTCGTAAGCAGTGTGTTCATCAGAACTGCTGCTTCTCCGTCTTCTTCTTTAATGACCATTATGTAATTTCTTTTTATCAAACCACCTAGATTTGCATATTAGTAGCAGGAGATTTTCGAGGAGACAATTTCAGATCATTAGGTTTTGTATGTTCTATGCAGATGTCCTCTCCTTTCCTGTGCCAGTAATTTCGTTTGCAAGTTCCATATGGTTGGTATTTAATGAATTACTAATTGGTTCTAGCAATACTAGGAACTTATCCACAAAATGAGACTCAATTTTCAGTTACTATCTTGCTTGACACGTCATTTGTAATTTTTATGGCATTATTTGTGTTCCTCTTATCCTCTAGTGTCAAGCTATTCTGTATCAGCCTTCTTTTGGAGAAATAATGGAACCATGACTCTCGACCTTCAAGTTAACTGTGAAGGTATTTCACTGTATTCAGCACAAAAGTGTCCGTTAGTCCTTAATCCCTGTTTTTGATTTAGTCCTTGATAAATGCTCTTGAAGTTTCATTGAGAAATATTTATGAAAATATGCATTTGGCGAAACTCGTATGCTGACATTCACATGTAGTGACCCAAATGATGTACTCTTTGACTCCATATCAGGTCAGTTAATTGCATACAAGCAACACTTAATAAATAACTGGATGGCGTTTTGAGCACAGTAGATATAGCGAAACCAAGTCAATCTATAAACACAACTTTCCACCTTGACACTAATAAGTAAAAGGTGCTCTGTTATGTATATCAGATAAACTACTTCAATGTGGAACTATGTTCTGTCATGTTGGTTATCCTTGATTCTCTTACTAGATATATCACGTAATTTTCCTAATTGACTATATTAGGTGAATCATTCATGTTAGTGCGTTGTGTTCATCAGAAAACCTGTCAATGACGAAAGAATTAACCGGTAAATCCTGACTTATAAATTCTCTTTAAAAATTCTCTTGTTTGTTAGAAGCCCTGAGGCAACTAATCAGATTTCAGAATACGCTGAAAGCGAGTGTGTATTAAAATATTTTATCCACAATGTGACATATATTAATTCAGGCTTCTTTTCTTACTTGGTCGCACCGGGATGCTAAATTATCTCTACTTTTCCACATATATTCTTACTGCTTGGAGCACCATATATACCAGTCTGTGTTTTTAATTTGATGAGAATTATCTAAAATTCTTCACAGATTTTTTTTCATTAAAATGTGCATCTTCGAGACCCGTCTGACTGTGTTAATAAACAGTAGATTTTTCATGTTAGTGCAACCGTGGTTAGGTTCAACTTGATCACAGTGAAAATCTAAGCGAGTGTGATAATATTTTCCACAGACACTCCAGCCTTATATATTACTTTCTAGTATTTATACTACTTACAAGTAGGTTGACATTAATGTCAGTCATTGTTTGAGTACTGAAGAATAGATACAGTGAGGTACAATTATATTTTAATGGTTCACTTTATCGGTTTGATGCTATTTACTTGTAATCTGATCGAATTATATTTTAGTATGATAAAGTGTCAAGAGAGCAATTTCATTGCCAAATATAGTTTGTACTCAAACATTTGGCTGTTGGGTAGTCAAAGAACTGACTCTTTTACTTGCTACTATTATTCTAAATCCAATGTAATTTCTGTTCATATATAGCTGTTCAGTGACAACTTTTTCTTTGAATTCAAGCTTGAATAACGTCATTTTTACACAATTTATCGTTTTCCGTTGATCGCAAATAATTTCATTCCACCTGTGTGTTTCTCGTAGAAGTTACCCCACAGATTAAAAGTAGTATTTTTAAATGTTTAGGTGAACCTATCAAACATGTCTAAACGAACTCGATTTTGACAGCAAACATGAGCATTCACTACCATGTATTCCTTCAAAAATTTGTGACCATTTGTTTGATATCTAACGATCAATTTAACAAAGTTTTAGGCGCGTCATCAAATAGGCATCAATCCCTTCACATCTGCTCCTTCAATTTTCGATTTCACTGACTCGATGTAAATATGAAACATTACTTTTCTGAATGACCATTTGTCGCTTTAATGTAATGGAATTTTTTATTACTTTTCGACCTGTAGATGTTCTTGAACAGCATCATATTTGAATGGGAAAGAAGCTTTCTAGATAAGTGTGAGAATATATGAAGGGCTTGAGTAGTTTTAGTTGGTTTATCAAAAAAGAGAGGCGAAGGCAGAACAGAGTATTTCTTATGCATAGACTGGGTTTACTGTCGAGAATTATGCCGGCTTTTTTACGTTAAGCGGAAGTGATTACTTTTAATTCAGGTTATTTGGAGGCCATAAATAAACATGAATAATAAACACACTATATAAGTGACCTTGTCGGCCTGTTCGAATTTTTGGGCCTGCTACCATAAAATCTACTTATTGCATCCAATCTACCAATTACTCCATTCATTTATCACCCAAATATGAATTCTAAAAGGATCATTTACTCTCGCAACTTTATCATTCATTTACGACCCAATAACTTTCATATTCCCAAGAAATCAAGGATGAAGCATCGTAGTGGCTGGCAAAGAGCTCTTAAACGTACACCAATACACTTAACTACGGTCCCTGTCATAATGAACACTACCTGCCGCTCCCTGCCAAACAAAATAATGTACCTACAATCCTTGATGTCCATTGACACTTATCACAATACTGCGATAATCACTTCACAAGAAACATGGTTACACGAACTGTACGATGACAGTCTCATCTCTCTAAAGGACTTCATCCCATTTCGACAAGACCGAAAATGTTGTAAAAAGAAAAATGGGGGTGGAGTAGCAACTTTCATTAACTCAAAATGGTCTATTTCTAATAATGTTTGCTTCTCATTCTCAAATGACTTCATGGACTGTATCACCGTCAAATGTCGTCCCAAACATCTCCCCAAATATAAACACATCTTTATCACAAACACGTACATATCTCCAAGTTGCTCACTATCTGATCTTTCAAATTTTGCTGATGAATTCACCATGTTTGCTGCCGCCAACTTCGATAACTCTCTATCTGTTATTACTGGGGACTTCAACTCGTCCGATTGCTCCTTTTTGAAGCACTTGGTCACTCTAACATTGTCAAATTTCCCACTCGACTTGACAAAACACTGGATTTAGTTTTCACAAATGACGAAGGAATCTATGAAGCACGTAAACGTGCACCGATCCTCAACTCTGATCACTCTATTGTTCGTGTTCTACCAAAAATTTACAGCAAAACACATAATAAAGTCTTCTCGCATCTGTCTATGAAAGCACAACAAAGATGCTACTCATCCGAAAACTTACTCAATCTAAGGAGCATGTTACAAAATACTAACTGGGATTTATTCCATGAAAGTTCATTAGATGACACAATTGTCAATATAACGGATTATCTTAAGTTTTGCCTTGATATATGCCGTCCCAAACAAACTCTATTCAAACGCTTCGACCGCTTCTCATCTCCTTACCTCAAACAACTTAGCAGGAAAAAAGAAACTTTATACAAATCCAAAGACAAGTTGGGACTCAAAAAAATTAATGCTCAAATCAAATCTGAAATCAAAAGTCTTAATGCTATCTACAATGATACACTTTTATCATGCAAATCTCCAATCAGCATGTGGAAACGTTTCAATGAAATTACTGGTAATAGTAAGCGTTGTAATGCTTTTTCCTCTTATGATGTTAATGCTCTTAACCAGTCTTTTATACGCTGTCCTTCTACTTTAACTACTTCTAATGTTACCTATCATGTAGCTGAAAACTTTCATGACTTAATTACTCTCAAATTCCTAAAATGTCTTAAAACGCTCAAGCCCTCACGTAGCCTTGGTCCTGATGGTATACCTGCCTATGTTCTAAAACAATGTGCAGATGTGTTGTGTTCTCCACTAACTAACATCCTAAATGCCTCTTTCTCTAAAAATATCGTACCTGATGTATGGAAAGACATCAAAATCGTCCCTGTCCCTAAACCTGGAAACGGCAAGAACGTAAAGTTCAGACCCATTGCCATCACTTCCCCGTTTCTAAAACTTATGGGAGAACTAATACTTCTTAAACTCGAAACCTCCCTTAAAAACTTCGAAGACCCAAAACAATTTGCCTATAGACGGCGTAGGAGTACATTAGACGCTGCAGCTGTCTTACACAACAACATCGTCTCATCATCAGATAAAGGTGCACGTTTCTCGACTTCACTTCTGCGTTCGACTCTGTACCTAGATGTCTCCTGCTAAATAAGCTCTCTTTGACGAAAACTGAGTCCTGGGTCAATAACTGGTTGCATTCCTACTTCTCATACAGAATGCAGTACACCGTGTACAAAGGTAAATCATCCTCTGCTGTACTCACTGAAGCCGGAGTCCCCCAAGGCGCTGTACTCTCCCCACTTCTCTTTTCTTTCTTTCTACATGACTTACCATCTTCAAATGACATTAATTTTGTCAAATACGCTGACGATCTGTCTGTATCTTTGCCTATCAACTGTCAAAGCGACTGCTCTAAACTTAATGGCTTTCTGTCAGAAATCAGCCAGTGGTCCAAGGAAAATGGTCTTACCCTAAACCCCTCCAAATGCCGAACGGTCAATTTCACCTTTAGGCATAAATCCGACCTAAACAAACTGTTTGGCTCTTACGAGGTATGCAACATAGACGGCACTGAAATATAAACTAAATCGGAAATTAAATACCCAGGTGTCATTCTATCTGCTGATCTCTCCTGGTCGTCTCATATCTTAGCAATTTCTAAGAAAATATTCCGTCTTACCTTCTACATCAAGAAGTTAAAACATTCTGGTATAACCCAATCCTTACTCCTACAATTCGTTAATTCTCGCATTCTGCCTATTATTCTCTATTGTTCCCCCTTAGTTTTTCCTGGGCTACTGAAGAAAGACTATAAGATATTACGCAGGATGTTAAATGTTGTCAGCAGGGTAAGCAACGTGCCACTTAACCAGCTTGTTAATATTTTGGTTGACAGGCACATGGACTCATGTGAAAAATGGGCTAAGTCCATTTTATCTAACTCACACAACCCTCTTCACTCACAACTCTCCCCCTGCATCTCATCAGGTAAAACCAGAAGCCTGTATATAAAACTATATGCTCGCACCAGCAAGTACAAAACTCAACCATACCCTACTTAGCTCGTGTTCTGTGTGATAAAGAAAGCATTAGGCGTGACACCTATAATTCATTAAATAGTCAGTAGTACAAATGGATCTCGTCTTTCCAACTCATATCATTTATAGGTACAACATTTTCTTTCTTTCTTTTCCTTTTCTCTCTCTCTTTTTTCTGTTATGTGCTGCTTTGTTTCTTTCTCTCGCTTACGCCAGTAAATATGACAGCTCCCACTTTTCTAACACCTTCAAACACTGTTCAATTTCGGCTTTGCTACCGACATGCCAATATGTTGTTGTCATAATGAACTGAGATTTCCTTAATCTATGTAGAATTCCATATATTGATAATGATGCAATACTGTAGTAAAAAATCTGAGAATTCCATTCTGTATCACATGTACTGTTTTGGAATAAAGCAAATTATTATTATTATAAATACTTATTTACTTCTTGTGAAGGATCTTCACATGAAAACAGTGCTCAACGGCGGATCGTGTCATATTTATAAGTGATTTCCAATAAATAATTCCTCATATATGTCCAAACCAAGTTCACTTTTAACGGTTTGAAAAAAATTTGGGCATTGGGTATATGATATTTATTATAATTAAGGTTTTTGTATTTCCCAATGAATGAAAGACAAAAGGATGTTGGTTTTACTGACGTCAGTAAAAACAACATCGTTTTGTTTTTCATTCATTGGGAAATACAAAAACCTTTATTATATTGAATAATTCCTCACATCAATTGGATGTACTAAGGCGGAAACCGCAGCATAATCTGTGCATTAGAAAACCATGGATGCATCGTGAACCTGGTCTAGTCCATGACTGACTGGAAGCAGCATATCTCAAATTTATTTCGTTCTCTGAATCAATTGCAAATGGCCCCACAACTTCTGATGCGCCTTCATATTTCCTTCAGTTAAGTCAATGTCAGACGCTTAACACATGAAGAAATACAAATTTTGTCATTTATTTGGTAATTGTGTCTCAAGTTGTTGTGCCTATTTGTGTGAAGTCAAGTATTCAAATGCTTTAAAATCATTATCGTGACATAAACCTTAGTTTTGTGAATTGTCACCATTAGTCATGACGCTCAAAATATGTATCCAGTCGTGCTACTCAAATAAATTTTTATTATTTGTTCCCATCAACAAGCAGAAGTGCATGTATGTATTGCATCATATAAAACTGATTTGAAATTCCATCATCCAGTTTCTATTTCCTGGTTTGAGTATACTACTGATAAGTAGTTCAGCGGTCATTCCAAAAATTAAGTGGATTTTCTAAGTAACTCGCATTTGAATTGAAGCAACTTGAAAGCTTCTAGAGTGCCTGCCTGAGTCTCATAGCGAAATTTAGTACAAAAAAAACCGCCTGGCAATAACATGGTCGCAGACAGGACTGAATTTATTATTAATGATAACTATTTGGTTAGACATTAGACAAGCTTGAATAGACATTGATTGTGAAAGTTTTAGAAACACTTCATACAGATATTTGTGTGAAGCTGATAGGAATGAGAAAATCTCAACGGGAATTGACAGCTTGCTGACAGTCGTAGAGAGATTTGAATGTGACGGGAGAGAATCAAGTTCTTTGGAGACTTACTACTGAATGCATGTAATGAAGAATAATGATAACAATTACGATTTCAATGAAAGGTATCGGAACCAGATGAATATTGAATAGAAGGATAATTCCTTCCTAATCACTTATCATTTTACATGAAATTTGCATATAATGATTATTATTACTGAATAAATATGCTTCATATGATATCAAAGTCCTACTGATCCGCATACTTGAATTAAATGATCTTACGCAGTGCGGGAGTTTTCAAACTACTCAGAAACTTTGATACTATTTTTGATGGGTCACAGAATATAAGGAAAGTTGAAATGTTTATTATAATAAAGGTTTTTGTATTCCCCAATGAACAAAAAACAAAACGATATTGTTTTTACTGACGTTTCGCTATTTAATGCTGATAGCTTTATCAAAGCAGTATTATTAAACCGGAATTTACAAAATCTCGGCATATAACCAGTCTCCCCAATAGTCGCCGACCTTTTCATGAATGAATTCGAAAATAACATCTTTTCAAGAATATGCACTCCTAAAATATGGTTAAGATATGTAGACGATGCTTTTGTAGTACTAAAACGAGATCTACACAATTCATTCCTGGGAAAAATAAACTGTGTATCTCCCAGAATCCAGTTCACTTAGGAATCAGAATCAGAAGTTGTTGAACTACCATTTCTAGACTGCCTACTTAAGAGAAAGGAAAACGGACATTTTAGCATATCCATATTCAGGAAGAAAACTCACCGCAATAAATGTTTGGACTTCAAATCATCACAACCCATCAGCGCCAAGATTTCAGTTGTTTCAAGTCTTCTTAGACGAACACACTCTCTGATAACGAATGAGAAAGAAAAAGAAGAAGAAACATCAAACATTACTCAAACTCTCAGGCAAAACAACTACCCAAGGAGCTTCATCATCAAAATCAACACTGACATTAAGTATGGCCGAAAACGCATTCCGAAAACATGGACATCAACAGTCGTCATTCCATATAGAGCAGAGACGTCAGGCGATATCAGAAGAGTACTCAATCAGCTCGACATTAAAGTTTTCTTCAAAACATCAGACACACTCCAAAGCAACTTTGTCCATATAAAAGACCAAAGGACGTCTAATATCAAAAGCACTTCATATCAAGTGGAATCCCAATCGCATGAATACGAATGACGGACTAGAACAGAATTTAACATGGTTACAACAACTCCCTCCCCCATGAAGTGAAAAATCAACACGTAGGTAATAAGCAAGTTCACTATGTAAACACACACTACTTTGATAATTTTTCACCCTGATCAAATCCAACAATCTACACTTGACTTTGTTATCTTTACCAATTTACCAACGAAAAATGACCCCAGACAGACAAAGGATGATCAACTTAGTAAACTTCATTTTGATATCATAACAGACGTACTATTACCTTTGTTATTTGGTTTATTGATCTTCATTTTTATTTTGACTTTCAATGTGTCCTCTTAACTTGACCGAAGTCTATTTTCTCTACCTCCTAACTCTTTGTTATATATATGCTGAGATTTTGTAAATTCCGGTTTAATAATACTTTGGTAAAGCTATTAGCATTAATTAGCGAAACGTCAGTAAAAACAATATCGTTTTGTTTTTTATTCATTGGGAAATACAAAAACCTTTATTATAATGAATATCATATACCCAATATACAAATTTTTTCAAACTGTCAAAAGTAAACTTCGTTTTGACATATATAATGTTGAAATGCCTTACTGGCACATGGAACAACCAGACATTGAAGAAATTGTTAGAACCCCACATGTCCATGAGAAAGATTCTGAACACAGTTGCTGAGAGTAATAAGGAGTACCAAATTACAATATCTACTGTCTGATGTATTCACATTAATGAAAGCTTAGATCGATTAGGTTGCATGAATGGGTAATATAGACATATACTCAATTAAAATTTGACTTTCAAACATTTGAGCTAATTATTTAATGTTAGTAGAATAATGTGAACCATAAAGTTAACTTAAACATTTGGTGGATGAACAAAATTACGTTCAAGCAGGCATTTCAGCTTAATAAAACAGAATTTAATGGATTCATCAAATTTCATCAGAATTCTTCAGCTGAATACTCCATACAAAGGAGCATGCATACCGCTGGAATTACATCAGGAGATAAAAAACTCAAAGGAAATATACCATATTGAATAACTCGGTGAAAACAACAGGTCACCTTCAGATAGATACAAATACGTGAGTTTGAGTGATGAAATTTAAGTTAAATGTGATTAAATTTCAATTACATCATTTTAGTAAACAGTCAGTTATCGGAAAAAGAACTTGAATATATGAGGAATAGCGAACTATATGATACTGATACAAATTGCTTTGGTAATAATAATATTGATGATAAGACAGGTCAATGGCACTGATAAACGACAGTTTCCAATGAGTCAGAAGTACTAATAAAAGGTGAAGTGAAATAGGAATGACCATGATAATAACAGTTAATAAGTAAAACAGAGTGACCATCACTTTTTTTGTACACAGAGTTTGAGTTTAGAAACCCAAACTGCCATAGCTACCGCAATTGCAAGTATCGTCTAGTTTGTTTGCTTGCTGACAACAGTGACTGACTCGACAGGGTCAATATAATGTCTGTGGTCAGCAAGAGGTATTGTTATTATAATTTGTGGTGCGGTGATATCAGCATTTTCAAACACTTTGACAAATATTGAATATTGAACCATTGAATGCATATAATGAATAATGATGATAACAATAACGAAAATATTGCAGTTCTGGGTAAACGTTTCTGCTTATCGTGGTTAAATACTTTGGATAAGTAAAAAGGACCGAATAGTTGAGAAATGAGAATCTAAAACAGCAGAGAAGCGAAACAAAATTTATTTTGTCTTATTCAAAAATTATCTTTCTGTCATGATATTCAAAGTCGTTTTTATGCTCAGGCTCTTCTGATTCTCTCTATAAGCGTCTTCCAAAATGCAACAGCCAAAGAATCATCTATTTCATCTTCTGCGTGTTCAAATGTATCACACACATGTATTATTCTCATAACTATTTACTGCAGTTCATGGTTGTTTCTTTTCAAAATTGCCTTGCTAATCAGTACTCTTTGGCATATATTGTAAGCTATATTTCTTTATTTAGAAAATTATAGAATACGCCTATATCATTTATACATTCATTGCTGTTTCAACTAGGAATTCTCCGTTTAGAAAAGTTGACAGAAAAACTGGATAAGGCATTTAGAAGATAAATTTCACGAGATGATATCGTCATTTCGTAGTTTCTTTACAACCGTTTTACAAATAAATGTTTAACAATAATGAAATAAGGTTCATGACAATTATTCAGTTACATACGAAACATAAGTACACAATAATGACCAATCATATTGAAATAGGTCGAGTAGTCAATGGTGGGCGAAGTTTGAATTCTAAAGTATTTTGTACACAAAGATTTGGCTGTTTGTATTTCTCAAAGTAAAACTGGAACTATTTCATTTAAGATTCGACAGAATCTCTCACAAATGAGTAACTGGCTTTCTGTATTCAGAAACTTAGACGATCAGGTAAATTACTCCATGATCAGCAATATTCATAAAAATATAGACGGTGTTACCATTTCCGTCTCATTTCACACCTTAAAGTCTCTATTCGGAGTGGATGCTGCCAAGACCATAACATTTAATATACATTTATCAGTGGGCCATCACATTCTTCCAATATACTTATGTGTACATATTTCCCCGATTATGTACTACTAATAAACTGTAGAGATATTTCATCTAAGTGCAACATTTTGAAAATATTTTGGAATATTTCGGCAATAGTTGCAAGATGTGACAGTTTTGTTCGTGGTATCGGTACCCCGAATTTTGCAGACCGACCATTGATATCAGGTGTTCACCGGGAGGGTAGTTAATTTCGGACCATGTGCATGGTCGGTGAGATTCGTAACCGCTGTGCCACCGATGCACAGAATTAGGCAATGACGCAACTTTACCAAAATTCCAGATTTTGACTTCTGACAAAGAACAAAACGTATTCAGATGCTCTGATTAGCACCAACTCCTGAGAATGTAAATAAGCACAGAATAGAATCGCAAATATTCTTTGACTGAAATCCACTGATAATGGCAGTGCAGTCATGTGATTCAAATCAATTAAATATTAACATGAACCGACACTGGGAGAAATATTTCTGCTAACTAATTCTACTACTGTTAATTATATAAGTAGCTTAAATTTTATCGAAGTAATTATCGGGCCCATTCTCCATTAATACCGCCTCACTGATCATTTCGTCTGTCATTGTACCATATACTAAATAAAGATAAGTGTCATGTTTTCGAAATGCATTGTATGAAGAAGAAACCATCTAGTGAATAGAAAAATGCCCTGTTCTGGACAATGTACTGTCACAAAATATTCATTTAGTTCATGTACGTGATCTTCAAGCAATAATAATAATCCTACACAGCATATCGTGATATTCAATAAAGCATGCCTCACGTCAAATAAATGCAGAGAAACGACGTTCTTAGTTTAAACTGTTGGCAGACAACATCACTTAATCCACCACCCTCCGACAAATGCACATTTCAAATGTAACTTTCCTCTGAAGGAATTTGAAATGACCCGACAACTTCTCATGCGCTTTCATATTCTCTTCAC
>OX235273.1:124815471-124849680 GCA_944472155.2 Trichobilharzia szidati | reverse complement strand
AAGATTTTCATCTCTCAACTATTCTGTCCTTTTTACTTATCCAAAGTATTTAACTACGATAAGCAGAAACGTTTACCCAGAACTGCAATATTTTCGTTATTGTTATCATCATTATTCATTATATGCATTCAATGGTTCATCTCCAATGAACTTGATTCCCTCCCATCACATTCAAATCACTCCACGACCGCCAACAGACTTTCAATTCCCCTTCACATATTCTCATTCCTGTCAGCTTCACATATATCCACACCTGTATGAAGTGTTTCCGAAACTTCCACAATCAACGTCTACTTAAGATTGTTAACAACCACGTGTGTAACGTCTAACTATGTTGACAATTTTGATAATAAATCCCTTCCTGTCTTTGACCATGTAATTGTCAGGCATTTTGTTCTGTATTGAACCTCGCTATGAGACTGTACATCCAATACTCCAGCAGACACTCTAGGAGCTTTCATGTTGCTACAATTCGAATGAGGGTTACTGAGAAATTTCACTGAATTATTAAGTGAATTAATGCTGAACTACTAATAAGTAGTATACTCGAATTAGAAAACGAAAAGAAGGGATGATGGAATTTCAGAATAGTTTTCTAAAAGGTGCAATACACACATGCACTTCTGTTTGCGCATGTGAGAAAATATTTATGAATTATTTGATTAGGACAACAGGACACATTTTGTGAGCAGTATGACCAATGGTGACAATTCACAAAATTTAGGTGTATGTCACGACAATGATCATAATGCGTTTGAATAGTCGACTTCACACAAATAGCCAAAACAAATTCAGACAAAATTACCCGATGAATGACAAAATTTGTGTTTCTTCACGTGTTGAGCGTCTGACAGTGACTTTACTGAAGAGAATATGAAAGCGCATGAGAAGTTGTCGGGTCATTTCAAATTCCTTCAGAGGAAAGTTACATTTGAAATGTGCATTTGTCGGAGGGTGGTGGATTAAGTGATGTTGTCTGCCAACAGTTTAAACTAAGAACGTCGTTTCTCTGCATTTATTTGACGTGAGGCATGCTTTATTGAATATCACGATATGCTGTGTAGGATTATTATTATTGCTTGAAGATCACGTACATGAACTAAATGAATATTTTGTGACAGTACATTGTCCAGAACAGGGCATTTTTCTATTCACTAGATGGTTTCTTCTTCATACAATGCACTTCGAAAACATGACACTTATCTTTATTTAGTATATGGTACAATGACAGACGAAATGATCAGTGAGGCGGTATTAATGGAGAATGGGCCCGATAATTACTTCGATAAACGTTAAGCTACTTATATAATTAACAGTAGTAGAATTAGTTAGCAGAAATATTTCTCCCAGTGTCGGTTCATGTTAATATTTAATTGATTTGAATCACATGACTGCACCGCCATTATCAGTGGATTTCAGTCAAAGAATATTTGCGATTCTATTCTGTGCTTATTTACATTCTCAGGAGTTGGTGCTAATCAGAGCATCTGAATAAGTTTTGTTCTTTGTCAGAAGTCAAAATCTGGAATTTTGGTAAAGTTGCGTCATTGCCTAATTCTGTGCATCGGTGGCACAGCGGTTACGAATCTCACCGACCTTGCACATGGTCCGAAATTAACTACCCTGCCGGTGAACACCTGATATCAATGGTCGGTCTGCAAAATTCGGGGTACCGATACCACGAACAAAACTGTCACATCTTGCAACTATTGCCGAAATATTCCAAAATATTTTCAAAATGTTGCACTTAGATGAAATATCTCTACAGTTTATTAGTAGTACATAATCGGGGAAATATGTACACATAAGTATATTGGAAGAATGTGATGGCCCACTGATAAATGTATATTAAATGTTATGGTCTTGGCAGCATCCACTCCGAATAGAGACTTTAAGGTGTGAAATGAGACGGAAATGGTAACACCGTCTATATTTTTATGAATATTGCTGATCATGGAGTAATTTACCTGATCGTCTAAGTTTCTGAATACAGAAAGCCAGTTACTCATTTGTGAGAGATTCTGTCGAATCTTAAATAAAAAGTTCCAGTTTTTACTTTGAGAAATACAAACAGCCAAATCTTTGTGTACAAAATACTTTAGAATTCAAACTTCGCCCACCATTGACTACTTGACCTATTTCAATATGATTGGTCATTATTGTGTACTTATGTTTCGTATGTAACTGAATAATTGTCATGAACCTTATTTCATTATTGTTAAACATTTATTTGTAAAACGGTTGTAAAGAAACTACGAAATGACGATATCATCTCGTGAAATTTATCTTCTAAATGCCTTATCCAGTTTTTCTGTCAACATTTCTAAACGGAGAATTCCTAGTTGAAACAGCAATGAATGTATAAATGATATAGGCGTATTCTATAATTTTCTAAATAAAGAAATATAGTTTACAATATATGCCAAAGAGTACTGATTAGCAAGGCAATTTTGAAAAGAAACAACCATGAACTGCAGTAAATAGTTATGAGAATAATACATGTGTGTGATACATTTGAACACGCAGAAGATGAAATAGATGATTCTTTGGCTGTTGCATTTTGGAAGACGCTTATAGAGAGAATCAGAAGAGCCTGAGCATAAAAACGACTTTGAATATCATGACAGAAAGATAATTTTTGAATAAGACAAAATAAATTTTGTTTCGCTTCTCTGCTGTTTTAGATTTTCATCTCTCAACTATTCTGTCCTTTTTACTTATCCAAAGTATTTAACTACGATAAGCAGAAACGTTTACCCAGAACTGCAATATTTTCGTTATTGTTATCATCATTATTCATTATATGCATTCAATGGTTCATCTCCAATGAACTTGATTCCCTCCCATCACATTCAAATCACTCCACGACCGCCAACAGACTTTCAATTCCCCTTCGCATATTCTCATTCCTGTCAGCTTCACATATATCCACACCTGTATGAAGTGTTTCCGAAACTTCCACAATCAATGTCTACTTAAGATTGTTAACAACCACGTGTGTAACGTCTAACTATGTTGACAATTTTGATAATAAATCCCTTCCTGTCTTTGACCATGTAATTGTCAGGCATTTTGTTCTGTATTGAACCTCGCTATGAGACTGTACATCCAATACTCCAGCAGACACTCTAGGAGCTTTCATGTTGCTACAATTCGAATGAGGGTTACTGAGAAATTTCACTGAATTATTAAGTGAATTAATGCTGAACTACTAATAAGTAGTATACTCGAATTAGAAAACGAAAAGAAGGGATGATGGAATTTCAGAATAGTTTTCTAAAAGGTGCAATACACACATGCACTTCTGTTTGCGCATGTGAGAAAATATTTATGAATTATTTGATTAGGACAACAGGACACATTTTGTGAGCAGTATGACCAATGGTGACAATTCACAAAATTTAGGTGTATGTCACGACAATGATCATAATGCGTTTGAATAGTCGACTTCACACAAATAGCCAAAACAAATTCAGACAAAATTACCCGATGAATGACAAAATTTGTGTTTCTTCACGTGTTGAGCGTCTGACAGTGACTTTACTGAAGAGAATATGAAAGCGCATGAGAATTTGTCGGGTCATTTCAAATTCCTTCAGAGGAAAGTTACATTTGAAATGTGCATTTGTCGGAGGGTGGTGGATTAAGTGATGTTGTCTGCCAACAGTTTAAACTAAGAACGTCGTTTCTCTGCATTTATTTGACGTGAGGCATGCTTTATTGAATATCACGATATGCTGTGTAGGATTATTATTATTGCTTGAAGATCACGTACATGAACTAAATGAATATTTTGTGACAGTACATTGTCCAGAACAGGGCATTTTTCTATTCACTAGATGGTTTCTTCTTCATACAATGCATTTCGAAAACATGACACTTATCTTTATTTAGTATATGGTACAATGACAGACGAAATGATCAGTGAGGCGGTATTAATGGAGAATGGGCCCGATAATTACTTCGATAAACGTTAAGCTACTTATATAATTAACAGTAGTAGAATTAGTTAGCAGAAATATTTCTCCCAGTGTCGGTTCATGTTAATATTTAATTGATTTGAATCACATGACTGCACTGCCATTATCAGTGGATTTCAGTCAAAGAATATTTGCGATTCTATTCTGTGCTTATTTACATTCTCAGGAGTTGGTGCTAATCAGAGCATCTGAATACGTTTTGTTCTTTGTCAGAAGTCAAAATCTGGAATTTTGGTAAAGTTGCGTCATTGCCTAATTCTGTGCATCGGTGGCACAGCGGTTACGAATCTCACCGACCTTGCACATGGTCCGAAATTAACTACCCTGCCGGTGAACACCTGATATCAATGGTCGGTCTGCAAAATTCGGGGTACCGATACCACGAACAAAACTGTCACATCTTGCAACTATTGCCGAAATATTCCAAAATATTTTCAAAATGTTGCACTTAGATGAAATATCTCTACAGTTTATTAGTAGTACATAATCGGGGAAATATGTACACATAAGTATATTGGAAGAATGTGATGGCCCACTGATAAATGTATATTAAATGTTATGGTCTTGGCAGCATCCACTCCGAATAGAGACTTTAAGGTGTGAAATGAGACGGAAATGGTAACACCGTCTATATTTTTATGAATATTGCTGATCATGGAGTAATTTACCTGATCGTCTAAGTTTCTGAATACAGAAAGCCAGTTACTCATTTGTGAGAGATTCTGTCGAATCTTAAATAAAAAGTTCCAGTTTTTACTTTGAGAAATACAAACAGCCAAATCTTTGTGTACAAAATACTTTAGAATTCAAACTTCGCCCACCATTGACTACTTGACCTATTTCAATATGATTGGTCATTATTGTGTACTTATGTTTCGTATGTAACTGAATAATTGTCATGAACCTTATTTCATTATTGTTAAACATTTATTTGTAAAACGGTTGTAAAGAAACTACGAAATGACGATATCATCTCGTGAAATTTATCTTCTAAATGCCTTATCCAGTTTTTCTGTCAACTTTTCTAAACGGAGAATTCCTAGTTGAAACAGCAATGAATGTATAAATGATATAGGCGTATTCTATAATTTTCTAAATAAAGAAATATAGTTTACAATATATGCCAAAGAGTACTGATTAGCAAGGCAATTTTGAAAAGAAACAACTATGAACTGCAGTAAATAGTTATGAGAATAATACATGTGTGTGATACATTTGAACACGCAGAAGATGAAATAGATGATTCTTTGGCTGTTGCATTTTGGAAGACGCTTATAGAGAGAATCAGAAGAGCCTGAGCATAAAAACGACTTTGAATATCATGACAGAAAGATAATTTTTGAATAAGACAAAATAAATTTTGTTTCGCTTCTCTGCTGTTTTAGATTTTCATCTCTCAACTATTCTGTCCTTTTTACTTATCCAAAGTATTTAACTACGATAAGCAGAAACGTTTACCCAGAACTGCAATATTTTCGTTATTGTTATCATCATTATTCATTATATGCATTCAATGTTTCAATATTCAGTATTTGTCAAAGTGTTTGAAAATGCTGATATCAGCGCACCACAAATTATAATAACAGTACCTCTTGCTGACCACTGACATTATATTGACCCTGTCGAGTCAGTCACTGTTGTCAGCAAGCAGACAAACTAGACGATACTTGCAATTGCGGTAGCTATGACAGTTTGGGTTTCTAAACTCAAACTCTCTGTACAAAAATGTGATGGTCACTCTGTTTTACTTATTAACTGTTATTATCATGGTCTTTCCTATTTCACTTCACCTTTTATTAGTACTTCTGACTCATTGGAAACTGTCGTTTATCAGTGCCATTGACCTGTCTTATCATCAATATTATTATTACCAAAGCAATTTGTATCAGTATCATATAGTTCGCTATTCCTCATATATTCAAGTTCTTTTTCTGATAACTTACTGTTTACTAAAATGATGTAATTGAAATTTAATCACATTTAACTTAAATTTCATCACTCAAACTCACGTATTTGTATCTATCTGAAGGTGACCTGTTGTTTTCACCGAGTTATTCAATATGGTATATTTCCTTTGAGTTTTTTATCTCCTGATGTAATTCCAGCGGTATGCATGCTCCTTTGTATGGAGTATTCAGCTGATGAATTCTGATGAAATTTGATGAATCCATCAAATTCTGTTTTATTAAGCTGAAATGCCTGCTTGAACGTAATTTTGTTCATCCACCAAATGTTTAAGTTAACTTTATGGTTCACATTATTCTACTAACATTAAATAATTAGCTCAAATATTTGAAAGTCAAATTTTAATTGAGTATATGTCTATATTACCCATTCATGCAACCTAATCGATCTAAGCTTTCATTAATGTGAATACATCAGACAGTAGATATTGTAATTTGGTACTCCTTATTACTCTCAGCAACTGTGTTCAGAATCTTTCTCATGGACATGTGGGGTTCTAACAATTTCTTCAATGTTTGGTTGTTCCATGTGCCAGTAAGGCATTTCAACATTATATATGTCAAAACGAAGTTTACTTTTGACAGTTTGAAAAAATTTGTATATTGGGTATATGATATTCATTATAATAAAGGTTTTTGTATTTCCCAATGAATGAGAAACAAATCGATATTGTTTTACTGACGTTTCGCTAATTAATGCTAATAGCTTTACCAAAGTATTATTAAACCGGAATTTACAAAATCTCAGCATATATATAACAAAGAGTTAGGAGGTAGAGAAAATAGACTTCGGTCAAGTTAAGAGGACACATTGAAAGTCAAAATAAAAATGAAGATCAATAAACCAAATAACAAAGGTAATAGTACGTCTGTTATGATATCAAAATGAAGTTTACTAACTTGATCATCCTTTGTCTGTCTGGGGTCATTTTTCGTTGGTAAATTGGTAAAGATAACAAAGTCAAGTGTAGATTGTTGGATTTGATCAGGGTGAAAAATTATCAAAGTAGTGTGTGTTTACATAGTGAACTTGCTTATTACCTACGTGTTGATTTTTCACTTCATGGGGGAGGGAGTTGTTGTAACCATGTTAAATTCTGTTCTAGTCCGTCATTCGTATTCATGCGATTGGGATTCCACTTGATATGAAGTGCTTTTGATATTAGACGTCCTTTGGTCTTTTATATGGACAAAGTTGCTTTGGAGTGTGTCTGATGTTTTGAAGAAAACTTTAATGTCGAGCTGATTGAGTACTCTTCTGATATCGCCTGACGTCTCTGCTCTATATGGAATGACGACTGTTGATGTCCATGTTTTCGGAATGCGTTTTCGGCCATACTTAATGTCAGTGTTGATTTTGATGATGAAGCTCCTTGCGTAGTTGTTTTGCCTGAGAGTTTGAGTAATGTTTGATGTTTCTTCTTCTTTTTCTTTCTCATTCGTTATCAGAGAGTGTGTTCGTCTAAGAAGACTTGAAACAACTGAAATCTTGGCGCTGATGGGTTGTGATGATTTGAAGTCCAAACATTTATTGCGGTGAGTTTTCTTCCTGAATATGGATATGCTAAAATGTCCGTTTTCCTTTCTCTTAAGTAGGCAGTCTAGAAATGGTAGTTCAACAACTTCTGATTCTGATTCCTAAGTGAACTGGATTCTGGGAGATACACAGTTTATTTTTCCCAGGAATGAATTGTGTAGATCTCGTTTTAGTACTACAAAAGCATCGTCTACATATCTTAACCATATTTTAGGAGTGCATATTCCTGAAAAGATGTTATTTTCGAATTCATTCATGAAAAGGTCGGCGACTATTGGGGAGACTGGTTATATGCCGAGATTTTGTAAATTCCGGTTTAATAATACTGCTTTGATAAAGCTATCAGCATTAAATAGCGAAACGTCAGTAAAAACAATATCGTTTTGTTTTTTGTTCATTGGGGAATACAAAAACCTTTATTATAATAAACATTTCAACTTTACTTATATTCTGTGACCCATCAAAAATAGTATCAAAGTTTCTGAGTAGTTTGAAAACTCCCGCACTGCGTAAGATCATTTAATTCAAGTATGCGGATCAGTAGGACTTTGATATCATATGAAGCATATTTATTCAGTAATAATAATCATTATATGCAAATTTCATGTAAAATGATAAGTTATTAGGAAGGAATTATCCTTCTATTCAATATTCATCTGGTTCCGATACCTTTCATTGAAATCGTAATTGTTATCATTATTCTTCATTACATGCATTCAGTAGTAAGTCTACAAAGAACTTGATTCTCTCCCGTCACATTCAAATCTCTCTACGACTGTCAGCAAGCTGTCAATTCCCGTTGAGATTTTCTCATTCCTATTAGCTTCACACAAATATCTATATGAAGTTTTTCTAAAACTTTCACAATCAATGTCTATTCAAGCTTGTCTAATGTCTAACCAAATAGTTATCATTAATAATAAATTCAGTCCTGTCTGCGACCATGTTATTGCCAGGCGGTGTTTTTTGTACTAAATTTCGCTATGAGACTCAGGCAGGCACTCTAGAAGCTTTCAAGTTGCTTCAATTCAAATGCGAGTTACTTAGAAAATCCACTTAATTTTTGGAATGACCGCTGAACTACTTATCAGTAGTATACTCAAACCAGGAAATAGAAACTGGATGATGGAATTTCAAATCAGTTTTATATGATGCAATACATACATGCACTTCTGCTTGTTGATGGGAACAAATAATAAAAATTTATTTGAGTAGCACGACTGGATACATATTTTGAGCGTCATGACTTATGGTGACAATTCACAAAACTAAGGTTTATGTCACGATGATGATTTTAAAGCATTTGAATACTTGACTTCACACAAATAGGCACAACAACTTGAGACGCAATTACCAAATAAGTGACAAAATTTGTATTTCTTCATGTGTTAAGCGTCTGACATTGACTTAACTGAAGGAAATATGAAGGCGCATCAGAAGTTGTGGGGCCATTTGCAATTGATTCAGAGAACGAAATAAATTTGAGATATGCTGCTTCCAGTCAGTCATGGACTAGACCAGGTTCACGATGCATCCATGGTTTTCTAATGCACAGATTATGCTGCGGTTTCCGCCTTAGTACATCCAATTGATGTGAGGAATTATTTAATATAATAAAGGTTTTTGTATTTCCCAATGAATGAAAAACAAAACGATGTTGTTTTTACTGACGTCAGTAAAACCAACATCCTTTTGTCTTTCATTCATTGGGAAATACAAAAACCTTTATTATAATAAATATCATATACCCAATGCCCAAATTTTTTTCAAACCGTTAAAAGTGAACTTGGTTTGGACATATATGAGGAATTATTTATTGGAAATCACGTATAAATATGACACGATCCGCCGTTGAGCACTGTTTTCATGTGAAGATCCTTCACAAGAAGTAAATAAGTATTTATAATAATAATAATTTGCTTTATTCCAAAACAGTACATGTGATACAGAATGGAATTCTCAGATTTTTTACTACAGTATTGCATCATTATCAATAAATAGAATTCTACATAGATTAAGGAAATCTCAGTTCATTATGACAACAACATATTGGCATGTCGGTAGCAAAGCCGAAATTGAACAGTGTTTGAAGGTGTTAGAAAAGTGGGAGCTGTCATATTTACTGGCGTAAGCGAGAGAAAGAAACAAAGCAGCGCATAACAGAAAAAAGAGAGAGAGAAAAGGAAAAGAAAGAAAGAAAATGTTGTACCTATAAATGATATGAGCTGGAAAGACGAGATCCAGTTGTACTAATGACTATTTAATGAATTATAGGTGTCACGCCTCATGCTTTCTTTGTCACACAGAACGCGAGCTAAGTAGGGTATGGTTGAGTTTTTGTACTTGCTGGTGCGAGCATATAGTTTTCTATATTGGCTTCTGGTTTTACCTGATGAGATGCAGGGGGAGAGTTGTGAGTGAAGAGGGTTGTGTGAGTTAGATAAAATGGACTTAGCCCATTTTTCACATGAGTCCATGTGCCTGTCAACCAGAGTATTAGCAAGCTGGTTAAGTGGCACGTTGCTTACCCTGCTGACAACATTTAACATCCTGCGTAATATCTTATAGTCTTTCTTCAGTAGCCCAGGAAAAACTAAGGGGGAACAATAGAGAATAATAGGCAGAATGCGAGAATTAACGAATTGTAGGAGTAAGGATTGGGTTATACCAGAATGTTTTAACTTCTTAATGTAGAAGGTAAGACGGAATATTTTCTTAGAAATTGCTAAGATATGAGACGACCAGGAGAGATCAGCAGATAGAATGACACCTGGGTATTTAATTTCCGATTTAGTTTATATTTCAGTGCCGTCTATGTTGCATACCTCGTAAGAGCCAAACAGTTTGTTTAGGTCGGATTTATGCCTAAAGGTGAAATTGACCGTTCGGCATTTGGAGGGGTTTAGGGTAAGACCATTTTCCTTGGACCACTGGCTGATTTCTGACAGAAAGCCATTAAGTTTAGAGCAGTCGCTTTGACAGTTGATAGGCAAAGATACAAACAGATCGTCAGCGTATTTGACAAAATTAATGTCATTTGAAGATGGTAAGTCATGTAGAAAGAAAGAAAAGAGAAGTGGGGAGAGTACAGCGCCTTGGGGGACTCCGGCTTCAGTGAGTACAGCAGAGGATGATTTACCTTTGTACACGGTGTACTGCATTCTGTATGAGAAGTAGGAATGCAACCAGTTAGTGACCCAGGACTCAGTTTTCGTCAAAGAGAGCTTATTTAGCAGGAGACATCTAGGTACAGAGTCGAACGCAGAAGTGAAGTCGAGAAACGTGCAGCGAACGTATTTGGCACCTTTATCTGATGATGAGACGATGTTGTTGTGTAAGACAGCTGCAGCGTCTAATGTACTCCTACCCTATCTATAGGCAAATTGTTTGGGGTCTTCGAAGTTTTTAAGGGAGGGTTCGAGTTTAAGAAGTATTAGTTCTCCCATAAGCTTTAGAAACGGGGAAGTGATGGCAATGGGTCTGAACTTTACGTTCTTGCCGTTTCCAGGTTTAGGGACAAGGACGATTTTGATGTCTTTCCATACATCAGGTACGATATTTTTAGAGAAAGAAGCATTTAGGATGTTAGTTAGTGGAGAACACAACACATTTGCACATTGTTTTAGAACATAGGCAGGTATACCATCAGGACCAAGGCTACGTGAGGGGTTGAGCGTTTTAAGACATTTTAGAACATCGAGAGTATTGAAGTCATGAAAGTTTTCAGCTACATGATAGGTAACATTAGAAGTAGTTAAAGTAGAAGGACAGCGTATAAAAGACTGGTTAAGAGCATTAACATCATAAGAGGAAAAAGCATTACAACGCTTACTATTACCAGTAATTTCATTGAAAAGTTTCCACATGCTGATAGGAGATTTGCATGATAAAAGTGTATCATTGTAGATAGCATTAAGATTTTTGATTTCAGATTTGATCTGAGCATTAATCTTTTTGAGTCCTAACTTATCTTTGGATCTGTATAATGTTTCTGTTTGCCTGCGAAGTTGTTTGAGATAAGGAGATGAGAAGCGGTCGAGACGTTTGAATAGAGTTTGTTTGGGACAACATATATCAAGGCAAAACTTGAGATAATCCGTTATATTGACGATTGTGTCATCTAATGAACTTTCATGGAATAAATCCCAGTTAGTATTTTGTAACATGCATCTTAGATTGAGTAAGTTTTCGGATGAGTAGCATCTTTGTTGTGCTTTCATAGACAGATGCGAGAAGACTTTAATATGTGTTTTGCTGTATATTTTTGGTAAAACACGAACAATAGAGTGATCAGAGTTGAGGATCGGTGCACGTTTACGTGCTTCATAGATTCCTTCGTCATTTGTGAAAACTAAATCGAGTGTTTTGTCAAGTCGAGTGGGAAATTTGATAATGTTACAGTGACCAAGTGCTTCAAAAAGGAGCAATCGGACGAGTTGAAGTCCCCAGTAATAACAGATAGAGAGTTATCGAAGTTGGCGGCAGCAAACATGGTGAATTCATCGGCAAAATTTGAAAGATCAGATAGTGAGCAACTTGGAGATATGTACCTGTTTGTGATAAAGATGTGTTTATATTTGGGGAGATGTTTGGGACGACATTTGACGGTGATACAGTCTATGAAGTCATTTGAGAATGAGAAGCAAACATTATTAGAAATAGACCATTTTGAGTTAATGAAAGTTGCTACTCCACCCCCATTTTTTCTTTTTACAACATTTTCGGTCTTGTCGAAATGGGATGAAGTCCTTTAGAGAGATGAGATTGTCATCGTACAGTTCGTGTAACCATGTTTCTTGTGAAGTGATTATCGCAGTATTGTGATAAGTGTCAGTGGACATCAAGGATTGTAGGTACATAATTTTGTTAGGCAGAGAGCGGCAGTTGGTGTTCATTATGACAGGGACCGTGGTTAAGTGTATTGGTGTACGTTTAAGAGCTCTTTGCCAGCCACTACGATGCTTCCTCCTTGGTTTCTTGGGAATATGAAAGTCATTGGGTCGTAAGTGAATGATAAAGTTGCGAGAGTAAATGATCCTTTTAGAATTCATATTTGGGTGATAAATGAATGGAGTAATTGGTAGATTGGATGCAATAAGTAGATTTTATGGTAGCAGGCCCAAAAATTCGAACAGGCCGACAAGGTCACTTATATAGTGTGTTTATTATTCATGTTTATTTATGGCCTCCAAATAACCTGAATTAAAAGTAATCACTTCCGCTTAACGTAAAAAAGCCGGCATAATTCTCGACAGTAAACCCAGTCTATGCATAAGAAATACTCTGTTCTGCCTTCGCCTCTCTTTTTTGATAAACCGACTAAAACTACTCAAGCCCCTCATATATTCTCACACTTATCTAGAAAGCTTCTTACCCATTCAAATATGATGCTGTTCAAGAACATCTACAGGTCCAGCAGTATTAAATAACTCCATTATATTAAAGAAACTAATGATCATTCAGAAAAGTAATGTTTCATATTTACATCGAGTCAGTGAAATCGAAAATCAAAGGAGCAGATGTGAAGGGATTGATGCCTATTTGATGACGCGCCTAAAACTTTGTTAAATTGATCGTTAGATATCAAACAAATGGTCACAAATTTTTGAAGGAATACATGGTAGTGAATGCTCATGTTTGCTGTCAAAATCGAGTTCGTTTAGACATGTTTGATAGGTTCACCTAAACATTTAAAAATACTACTTTTAATCTGTGGGGTAACTTCTACGAGAAACACACAGGTGGAATGAAATTATTTGCGATCAACGGAAAACGATAAATTGTGTAAAAATGACGCTATTCAAGCTTGAATTCAAAGAAAAAGTTGTCACTGAACAGCTATATATGAACAGAAATTACATTGGATTTAGAATAATAGTAGCAAGTAAAACAGTCAGTTCTTTGACTACCCAACAGCCAAATGTTTGAGTACAAACTATATTTGGCAATGAAATTGCTCTCTTGACACTTTATCATACTGAAATATAATTCGATCAGATTACAAGTAAATAGCATCAAATCGACAAAGTGAACCATTAAATTATTACTTTACCTCACTGTATCTATTCTTCAGTATTCAAACAATAACTGACATTAATGTCAAGCTACATGTGAGTAGTATAAATACTAGAAAATAATATATAAGGCTGGAGTGTCTGTGGAAAATATTATCACACTCGCTTAGATTTTCACTGTTATCAAGTTGAACCTAACCACGATTGCATTAACATGAAAAATCTACTGTTTGTTTACTCAGTCAGACGAGTCTGGAAGATGCACGTTTTAATGGAAAAGAATCTGTGAAGAATTTTAGATAATTCTCATCAAATTAAAAACACAGACTGGTATATATGGTGCTCCAAGCAGTAAGAATATATATGAAAAAGTAGAGATAATTTAGCATCCTGGTGCGATCAAGTAAGAAAAGAAGCCTGAATTAATATATGTAACATTGTGGATAAGATATTTTATTACACACTCGCTTTCAGCTTATTCTGAAATCTGATTAGTTGCCTCAGGGCTTCTAACAAGCAAGAGAATTTTTAAAGAGAATTTATAAGTCAGGATTTACCGGTGAATTCTTTCGTCATTGACACGTTTTCTGATGTACACAACGCACTGACATGGATGATTCATCTAATACAGTCAATTCAGAAAATTACGTAGTATATCTAATAAGAGAATCAAGGACAACCAACATGATAGAACATAGTTCCACATTGGAGTAGTTTATCTGATATACATAAAGGAGCACCTTTTACTTATTAGTGTCAAGGTGGAAAGTTGTGTTTATAGATTGACTTGGTTTCGCTATATCTACTGTGCTCAAAACGTCATCCAGTTATTTATTAAGTGTTGCTTGTATGAAATTAACTGACCTGATATGGAGTCAAAGAGTACATTATTTGGGTCACTACATGTGAATATCAGCATACGCGTTTCGCCAAATGCATATTTTCATAAATATTTCTCAATGAAACTTCAAGAGCATTTATCAAGGACTAAATCAAAAACAGGGATTAAGGACTAACAGACACTTTTGTGCTGAATACAGTGAAATACCTTCACAGTTAACTTGAAGGTCGAGAGTCATGGTTCCATTATTTCTCCAAAAGAAGGCTGATACAGAATAGCTTGACACTAGAGGAATGAGAGGAACACAAATAATGCCATAAAAATTACAAACGACGTGTCAAGCAAGATAGTAACTGAAAATTGAGTCTCATTTTGTGGATAAATTCTTAGTATTGCTAGAACCAATTAGTAATTCATTAATTACCAACCATATGGAACTTGCAAACGAAATTACTGGCACAGGAAAGGAGGGGACATCTGCATAGAACATACAAAACCTAATGATCTAAAATTGTCTCCTCGAACATCTCCTGCTACTAATATGCAGCTCTAGGTGGTTTGATAAAAAGAAATTACATAATGGTCATTAAAGAAGAGAACGGAGAAGCAGCAGTTCTGATGAACATACTGCTTACGAAATAAACCTGGTTTAACATTAAGCCGAATGACCTTAATCACTTACTGAATAACATAAGTCTGCTGAAGTAAATAATGCGAAATTCAATACCAGTAAATATCTTAAACACGCAAAATACAAAAGCTTAGTAAGATTTCCAAGGTTCAACAAATTATACAAAGTAAGGCTTAATTCAAAATTTGCTGAGCATCTTATTTTTTACACTCACCAAAATAATAATTTCATTTCAAAATATTATTCTCTATGTGACAACACATGCATGGAATGTCATTCAATTGCTCATTTTATTCTAGTATTGATTTCAGCTCATTGAATCGGAGTGTGCAATGCTGTGATAAGTGGAAAGCATTTTCACGGCTTTCACTTGTCAAGAACAAAATTAATTCGCATACGATAATACATTAATAAAGATCCAGAAGATTACAGTCATAACTAAACGTAATGGAATCAATCTAAGTTGCCGAAATAATCTGGATAAGGAGGATGAATACAAGTTTGCACACATGTTAAAGTAAAGACAAGACAGAAGATATTTTGTGAAGGAATTCATCAGAAAGCTGGATGCAGGTAATCCAAAGCGTGGATGCACACATTCAAATTTAAGTCACTCACTGTTATCGAGTGCTAATTAATTGTCATCAGGAGCTGGAAACAATGAGATTATTGACATGAGTTAGTCAGTTTCAACATATCGTATTTGTATTCAAAGGATAAATGTACCAAAATTACTGAAGGATTTGAAGGAAACATTTATTCATTCTGAATGCATATGTCACCGCATTGTTATCGTGCTATCAGTCAACTGAAGCGTCACCTCGAAAATACGAGAGTCGCTACAGTTGGAAGGGCATAGATGAAAACATATATATATATATATCTGTGAAATACGATAAGTATAAGTTGATGGAAGCAATATTCAAAGCAAACTCCCAATGATAAAATGGGCAGTTCATATAGACGTTTTTTCGCTTCACCAATTGAAACCACATCCTCATCCATCCAACACTGAAATTTCACAATTTCTGTGACAGTAGGAAAGTACAAGAAGTGGTCGTTGCATATGAATGAGTTGTTGAAAGTTAATTACACGCCTGATATTATCATTACTTCACATTCATCGGTGAGACGATTGCTGATTCATTTGTAATAATATGGAAAATTGAAAAGTCAAACACTGTCATCAAGATAACTGGGCAGTTTTGAATATGAAACCTGATAATTGACAATATTCTAATTGATAAAGTAGGAAAAGGACGTTAGATTTAGATTAGGTATATCAAGAAATCGTCTTCACACACTAAATGAGGCTCAATGGTTACAATCTGAGAATATTTCAGCATACGCCCTTCTCTATTTGTGAATGTATTGCGGATGATTTGTGTGCTTAATCACCGTTAAATGCAAAGAGCAATCACTACACTCTACGAATGCGTGTCCACACATGTAAGCTGGTATGCGATATTGAACATGATATGTAGAATGAAAGGACATATTAGAAAGGATTATCAGAGATGCTAAACTCGCCTATTTAACTTACTATCAATTCTAATTTCTTTCTTTTATAATAATACTTTACCTGTCATACTTGAAAGAGAAATTTTGAAAGTAACGAAAGTGCCTTGATAAATGCAGTCAAAAATAAGGTTCTTTTTACTCATATAATAACTTTCTGCTATCCATCAGTATTTCTATATTGTTTGGAAACATTTTCACTCTTCACACATAGTCGTTAATTTCCTTTTCTGTGTTAGGTAGAAAAGGGGGTTCTGAAATGCGTCTGACACCGCCTGAGTCACTTAGTTGTAAAATTAAAATGCGCTCTCATGTAATCAACTGACCACGAAACAACTTTTATAAGAGATGCGTTGAAAAACAATGGCTGCTGAAAATCTGTCTCCCTCTGATCTGCGATTTTCAGCACTATTTAGTAATATGCAGGATAAGGAACAGACGGATGACATTCATATTATGTGCTGGAGACATTTACATTCAGGCGGTTTTTCGGAATCGAATTCTCGTTGATGTTTTCATCCACTGACTTTTGCCTTATATCAGTAGATGGCAGAATTCGGAATTAATTAGCCCTTATTTTTCAGTCTAGTATCTCACTGCTGGATGAATACTGCCCATCACCACTGGATTACTTAATGCTGGTGGAGTCTGTTTTATGGGTTAATGCCTTCGCTGTGAACATTTAAGTGGATTCCAGTGATGACAGTTTCTATTATTCATCCATAAATGTTCATCTACAAATAACGTGGAAAGAAAGTAGCTATATATCACAAATTTGAGGAGGATTTGAGACGTTTAAGTAGTTGGTTGACAACAGATCAATAAGTAACCGGGGACACAAATGGAAATCAGATTGCGTAATCGTAAAAAACAGCGTATTTATAAATAAAATTGAAACTCATTAGGCAATTTATGATTAGACAGTAACTTCCTTAACCCCGCACGTTACATTCAATATCATATACCAACCCACGTGTATAGACATGCATTTATAGGGTGAGGTAGTTGCTATTTGCACGTAACAGTGATTTAGCCAACACATCAGACACAATACACCAAAAGCACAGATTGGCGTATACTTGAATAGTCTGAGGCTACAATCATTAGGCCTCATTCTGTGTGCAATGGCATTATAGTGCTAAATTGTACCTGCCAATAAATTCCTATCAAATTATTTTCTCTTTTGTATTCCTACATACGCCATCATCTTGTTGACGATAACCTTATTTTCATTTTTCCATTCACACGTAAATGAATAATAAGCACATGCATATACATTCAGGCATATTGAATCTCCTCTACAAATTTCCGGAAAAGAAAGTAGTTATTCACCACTAAATTGGAAGAAGATTTGAGACATTTTGGAAGATGCCAAAGAGTAGATCACTAATTGACCGGTGACACACATGAAGACAGGTTATGTATTAATATAAAACAAAGAGTTTAGAATTGGTTGTTCGTTAAATAGGCGAGTTTAGCATCTTTGGTAATCCGCTCCTAATATGTCCTTTCATTTCACATATCATGCTCAATATCACATACCAGCTTACATGTGTGGATACGCATTCGTATGGTGGAGTGATTGCCCTTTTCATTTAACGGTGATTTAGCAAACAAATCATCCACAAAACATTCAGAAATAGAGAAGGGCGTATACTGAAATATTCTCAGGCTATAACCACTGGGCTTCATTTTGAGTGTGAAGACAATTTCTTGATATACCGAATCTAAATTGAAAGTCCTTTTCCTGTTTCATCAATTGGAATATTGTCAAATAATATGCTTCATATTTATAAAGCTCAGTTATCTTGATAACAGTATTTGGCTTTTAAATTTTCATTTTGATACAGATGAATCAACAACAGATGTGTGATCATAGCACTTGAAATACCTGCAACTTATTTTTATTTTTTTTTCCAGATAAACTCTGTCTTGTAATAATACCATATGAAATTCATTGTTTGCACAATTTCTCTACATTGATTTTTGCGTTCGCTTCAGCAAGCTTGACGGACAAACGAAGAAACTTGTTCAGTCCCTTTACCGTCGAACGATCCTTGCTTCTCTTTAAATCACGGAATATACACATTGGGTCATAGGAGTTAATAAAAAGACAGTTGCAGCGAAGAAAATTTTCTTTTCGACGAAGTCATCATCTAGGCTGTACATTCGTGTATTTATATCAAATGGATAGGAAAGTTCCAGAATAATTTCTGGTTAGGGGTCAAATTAATAAAAAATTACAATTAGGAATTAAAATGACATAACAAACAGGGGGGATGGGTAAAACTCGAACAAACTAGCATTATAATAACTAAGAAGATTGACATTGTGCAATTGGGGGTTAGAAATGTAAAAAAAATAACAAAATATACAGGATGTTTGGATAAAAAACTAATATGATGAATAATTGTTTATGCAATCAGGGATTAAATATGTAGAAATAGTAAAATGACAAAATAAACAGGAAGAGTGGGTATGAAAATATGGTAGTGTAAACAGGGATTAAGAAAACTTAAAATAACATGAATAAACTTCCTGTTTATTCATGTTATTTTAAGTTTTCTTAAACCCTGTTTACACTACCATATTTTCATACCCACTCTTCCTGTTTATTTTGTCATTTTACTATTTCTACATATTTAATCCCTGATTGCATAAACAATTATTCATCATATTAGTTTTTTATCCAAACATCCTGTATATTTTGTTATTTTTTTTACATTTCTAACCCCCAATTGCACACTGTCAATCTTCTTAGTTATTATAATGCTAGTTTGTTCGAGTTTTACCCATCCCCCCTGTTTGTTATGTCATTTTAATTCCTAATTGTAATTTTTTATTAATTTGACCCCTAACCAGAAATTATTCTGGAACTTTCCTATCCATTTGATATAAATACACGAATGTACAGCCTAGATGATGACTTCGTCGAAAAGAAAATTTTCTTCGCTGCAATTGTCTTTTTATTAACTCCTATGACCCAATGTGTATATTCCGTGATTTAAAGAGAAGCAAGGATCGTTCTACATTGATTGTGAAGGAGAAATACAATCAGTAGTGTTTTTTACTATCTCCAACACATTTGTGTGCAACAACCACTTCTTCTTCTGTCTCTCTGTCGTAAAATTTGCGAAATTTTAGTGTTGGAGGGATGAAGATGAGCTTTTAATTAATGGTGTGAAGTAACTTATACATGAATTGCCTGTTATGACAATATGAGTTTGCTTTGAATATGACTTCCACAAACTCATACTAATCATACTCCACAGATATTTATGTTTTTATCTATGCTCTTCTAACCATACCAACTCCGTATTTTTGAGGTGACGCGTGAGTTCACTGATAGCAAGATAACGATGCGACGACATAAGCATTCAGTGTAAGTAATTGTTTTCTTCAGTGATTTGGATACATTTATTTTTCATGCACAAATACGATATATTTAGAAACTGAATATGTACATGCAGGCTTTCCATTATCTGCATCCAACTTTCTGATGAATACCAACACAAAATATCTTCTGTCTTGTGCTTACTTTAATATATCTCGAAACTTACGTTATTTCTGTTTATTGGGTTTACTTTGTTAGCTTTGAGTGATTGAATTATTTTTTCTCATGATTGTAATGTTGTGGATTCTTATTAATTCATTATCGAATGCGAATTAATTGTGTTTTTGAAAAGTGAAAGTCATGCTAATGTGCTCCTCTTGTCACAAGATTCCACACTCAATTCAATGAGTTGGTATCAATAACAGAAGAACTCGACCAATTGAATGAAATCCCATGCACGTGTTGTCACACGGAGAATAATATTTTCAAGTGAATTTATTATTTTGGTGAGTGCATACGATATGAAATCTGGTAAATATTGCACTAAACCTCGCCTATTGTAGTATGTTGACCCTAGATAATCCTACTCAGATTTTGTATTTCCCCTGTTGAAAATGTTTATCGGTAGAGAATTTCACTTTATTTTCTTCAGCACACTTACGTTATTCGGTAAGTAAGTGAGATCATTCGGGTAAATGTCCAAAGAGGTTTTTTGCGTAATCACTTCTGTTGATTATTACTGTTGCTTCTCTCTTATCTATTTTAATGGACATGATTTAGTTTCATTTTATCAAACCTCTAAGAGCTGCATATTATTAGCAAGTAATGTTAGAGGACACATTTTCGTTTCATTGTTATGGTATGTTATAGTATTTTTTATGCACAAGTTCTTTCCTTCGAAGGTAATTTCTACAGCAAGTAACATATGAGTAGTATTTAATGGATTACTAATTAATTCTGGCAATACTAGCAACTTATTGACAAAATGAGATGCAATTTTTAGTAAGTATCTTGTGTGAAATTTCGTGTTTAGTTTATCTGGCATATTTATGAGTACCTTTACTTCCACTAGTGTCAAGCTATTCTGTATTAGCCTTCTTCTTGAGAAATAATGGAACCATGACTCTCAACATTCAAGTAAATTGTGAAGGTATTTATTTGTATTCATCACAAAAGTGTCTGTTAGACATTAATCCATGTTTATATTTATTCTTTGATAAATGCTGTTTAAGATTCATTGGGAAATATGCATGGAAATATACATCTGGCGAACCACGTATGATGACATTCACATGTATTGCATCACTAACTGACCCGAATTGTGAACACTGTGACTCCATATCAGGTCAGTACATTTCATGCACGAAACAGTTTACAAATAACTGGATGAAGTTTCGAGCACATATCTAGAGGGAAACCACATGAGTGTATTCACACTACTTTCACACTACTGGTACTTAGATATATAGGGTGCTCCATATCACTCGGTTTTGAATATCAGATAATCTTCTCCAGTATAGAACTATATTAAACCATTGTACCTATTCTCCATTCTAACATTAACTCCACCACGCACGTTTTTCAATTGACTGTATAAAGTGGATCATTCATGTTAATGCGTCATGGAGATCAGTAAACTTCATCACTGTTAAAAAATATAATTAACTGATTAGTCCTGACTTATAAATTCTCTAAAACCGCACTTGCATATTAGCTGGCTCAAGATGAGATTTCAGAATTTACTGAAATTGTGTGCTGGGGACTACTGTCCTTATATGAATTTATTGAGTGTGTATTACAATATTTTATTCACAATGCGAAATGTATTATTTCAGGCTTCATTACTAACTTGATCTTATTTAGTAGGCACCAGGAGGTCACACCATATCTGCGTTTTCATATCTCCTTGCTTCCCTGAGTTCATCTTCCATGTTGAAGCAGTTGTGGTTAAGTTCAACTCGATTACTGTGAAAATCTAAGCGAGTGTAATGAGACTGTCCGCAGAATATCCAGCCTTATAAATTTTCTACAATTGTTTTTACTACTTACAAGTAGGTTGAGCCTTAAGTCAGTAAACGTTTGGGTATTGAGGAATAGATCGAATGAAGTGGAAGTAACTGATTAGGAATGGAAACGAATGTATAGTAATAAAATCTTATGAAAAATGTTCACATTAGATTCCATTCAAATTGATCATAAGCGCCAAATGGATGAATGCTCATGCAAAAGACGGAAGTAAAGTAGGAAAGGGCGTCGTATGTGTGTAAGTGTGTGAGTTAACAACTGTGATTTAAAATGAAAACTAAAGGTTTGTTAATGCAATTGTGGTAACGAGGGTGGTTGGAACTGTTCCTTCTGCATAGAGAGCACTGGTTGTTTTAAGCGAATGGCAATAGCCACTGCTGTTTGGAAAGTTCGTTACATAGATACTTTTGACAGTCTATTTGGTACCTGATCGATGGTAGAGAAGGCTTCTCTATCGCTACATTTGTTGCCGCCGTGTACTAGGTGGTCTCATATTTAACTGATGATGGTTTTTACTACACCTGTATTTAGCTACGCTGGTAGGCATTCCTGAGCACCACGTTTACTGCCCTGACGTGATATGGAGTCCTCCAGTTCATAAATGACTTGCAATTTCGGCCTTTTATGATATGGCTCTCCATCCTGTACATATGAATACTCCTGTCTTTGTCATTACACTTGCAATAACTGACCCTTTGATTTCTTACTTAAGCGTAGTTGTTAATTTACACACTGACACACATGTAACGCATGTGTCTCACTATCCGGAGCTATTATGAGCATTTGTGTGCAAAGATTTATACTCCAAACGTCAACCAATTGACAATATTGAATCACAGTGTGATATTTGAAATCACTTATCTAATATTGAATTACATGTTACCACATATGTCTGCTTTGGCTTTATATCTAATTGCAATGCATTTGCAAATAAATTTTGGAATTCTGGGGCGAGTGATTCGATGCTGCTGTTTGAAGATTACTGATGTTGTCAGTAATAATCATTCTTTCATTATTATGAATGCATATATAACTCTAGAACCGGAAGATGATGTTATCGAAAGGAATATTCTTTATTTATCATTAAATCATTTTTAGGAAACTGAAGCCAAATTATTGCTGTTCAGAACACAGGATCCCTGGCATAATAAGTTTTCTTGATAGCTATATCAAGTCTTCATTTGACTGCTTCTTGTACACCATCACCCTCAATGTGAACCTGGTACATTGAGCCTTCTTCAAAACAATCAGAAAAGTTTTACTAACGATGTTTTCTTTAGAGTATTTAATCCCGAACTTTTTTGGATATCCATTCTTGGATAAAGAAATACTTCGGTGTCATCATTTCACATTCATTTGTCCAGTCGGAACAACTTCTGGTGTGGTTTGCTGAAAAATGTGTTATGTTGGATTGGAACAAATCTTACAAAATGTATGTACTTTCCCGTACTTGAAGACTTGGTAAACATCAACTATTCCATTTTGACATCAATATTTTCAGAAAGGCATCATCTGGTAATGTAGTAGTACGAACTTACTTGTGTTGTATTATGAAGTCAATATTAGGATGATATAAGTTGAATTTTATAAATAAGATTGTCAGTTACTAGGCTTGATAAAAATAAACCTGAAAATTGTGGTCCCGAAGGGTTTCCCACTGCAACACCATTTACCTGACAGAATGAGCGCTTGTCTAAATTAAATTGGGTATTTTCAATACGTAGCTGCATGTAGAGTAATCAGCTGGATAGTCTTACCAAAATTTGATGAATTCTTCAAAATCCTGCTACATAAACCCGATTTGCATATTCGAAATTCGTATTAGAAATGAAGCAATTTCAAAATCAGTTTCGCTTGTAAATGTAGAGGATGTAAGTGCAATTTATGTTTTCCACCGAACATATGATAATCGAGAAGACTCTTATGATTTACAGAAAATGTATTTAAGAGGCTTCATAAAATATTGCGATGTCACGAACGATATTATGCAAGGTAACTGGGAATGCCTTCATAAATTAGTGGTTGATGTAGTATGAGCTGCACAAATATCACACAGGTAAATGATGTTCAACAGCAGGAACTGGTCTATGAAATATCATAAGAACTATTTAATCGAATGTACGTAATTGACCTTGGCGGCCTGTTTGAATTTTTGGGCCTGCTACCATAAAATCTACATATTGCATCCAACCTACCATTTACTCCATTCATTTATCACCCAAATATGAATTCCAAAAGGATGATTTACTCTCGCAACTTTATCATTCACTTACGACCCAATGACTTTCATATTCCCAAGAAACCAAGGAGGAAGCATCGTAGTGGCTGGCAAAGAGCTCTTAAACGTACACCAATACACTTAACCACGGTCCCTGTCATAATGAACACCAACTGCCGCTCTCTGCCTAACAAAATTATGTACCTACAATCCTTGATGTCCACTGACACTTATCACAATACTGCGGTAATCACATTACAAGAAACATGGTTACACGAACTGTACGATGACAATCTCATCTCTCTAAAGGACTTCATCCTATTTAGACAAGACCGAATATGTTGTAATAAGAAAAGTGGGGGTGGAGTTGCAACTTTTATTAACTCAAAATGGTCTATTTCTAATAATGTTTGCTTCTCATTCTCAAATGACTTCATAGACTGTATCACCGTCAAATGTCGTCCCAAACATCTCCCCAAATATAAACACATCTTTATCACAAACATGTACATTTCTCCAAGTTGCTCACTATCTGATCTTTCAAATTTTGCCGATGAATTCACCATGTTTGCTGCCGCCAACTTCGACAACTCTCTATCTGTTATTACTGGGGACTTCAACTCGTCCGATTGCTCCTTCCTTGAAGCACTTGGTCACTGTAACATTGTCAAATTTCCCACTCGACTAGACAAAACACTGGATTTAGTTTTTACAAATGACGAAGGAATCTATGAAGCACGTAAACGTGCTCCGATCCTCAACTCTGATCACTCTATTGTTCGTGTTCTAACAAAAATTTACAGCAAAACACATATTAAAGTCTTCTCGCATCTGTCCATGAAAGCACAACAAAGATGCTACTCATCCGAAAACTTACTCAATCTAAGATACATGTTACAAAATACTAACTGGGATTTATTCCATGAAAGTTCATTAGATGACACAATCGTCAATATAACGGATTATCTCAAGTTTTGCCTTGATATATGTTGTCCCAAACAAACTCTATTCAAACGTCTCGACCGCTTCTCATCTCCTTATCTCAAACAACTTCGCAGGCAAACAGAAACATTATACAGATCCAAAGATAAGTTAGGACTCAAAAAGATTAATGCTCAGATCAAATCTGAAATCAAAAATCTTAATGCTATCTATAATGATACACTTTTATCATGTAAATCTCCAATCAGTATGTGGAAACTTTTTAATGAAATTACTGGTAATAGTAAGCGTTGTAATACTTTTCTCTCTTATGATGTTAATGCTCTTAATCAGTCTTTTATACGCTGTCCTTCTACTTTAACTACTTCTAATGTTACCTATCATGTAGCTGAAAACTTTCATGACTTCAATACTCTCGATGTTCTAAAATGCCTTAAGACACTCAAGCCCTCACGTAGCCTAGGTCCTGATGGTATACCTGCCTATGTTCTAAAACAATGTGCAGATGTGTTGTGTTCTCCACTAACCAACATCCTAAATGCTTCTTTCTCCAAAAATATCGTACCTGATGCATGGAAAGACATCAAAATTGTCCCTGTCCCTAAACCTGGAAACGGCAAGAACGTAAAGTTCAGACCCATTGCCATCACTTCCCCGTTCCTAAAGCTTATGGAAAAACTAACACTTCTTAAACTCGAACCCTCCCTTAAAAACTTCGAAGACCCCAAACAATTTGCCTATAGACAGGGTAGGAGTACATTAGACGCTGCAGCTGTCTTACACAGCAACATCGTCTCATCATTAGATAAAGGTGCTAAATACGTCCGCTGCACGTTTCTTGACTTCACTTCTGCTTTCGACTCTGTTCCTAGATGTCTCCTTCTAAATAAGCTCTCTTTGACGAAAACTGAGTCCTGGGTCACTAACTGGTTGCATTCCTACTTCTCTAACAGAAAGCAGTACACCGTATACAAAGGTAAATCATCCTCTGCTGTACTCACTGAAGCCGGAGTCCCCCAAGGCGCTGTACTCTCCCCACTTCTCTTTTCTTTCTTTCTACATGACTTACCATCTTCAAATGACATTAATTTTGTCAAATACGTTGACGATCTGTCTGTATCTTTGCCTATCAAATGTCAAAGCGACTGCTCTAAACTTAATGGCTTTCTGTCAGAAATCAGCCAGTGGTCCAAGGAAAATGGTCTTACCCTAAACCCCTCCAAATGCCGAACGGTCAATTTCACCTTTAGGCATAAATCCGACCTAAACAAACTGTTTGGCTCTTACGAGGTATGCAACATAGACGGCACTGAAATATAAACTAAATCGGAAATTAAATACCCAGGTGTCATTCTATCTGCTGATCTCTCCTGGTCGTCTCATATCTTAGCAATTTCTAAGAAAATATTCCGTCTTACCTTCTACATTAAGAAGTTAAAACATTCTGGTATAACCCAATCCTTACTCCTACAATTCGTTAATTCTCGCATTCTGCCTATTATTCTCTATTGTTCCCCCTTAGTTTTTCCTGGGCTACTGAAGAAAGACTATAAGATATTACGCAGGATGTTAAATGTTGTCAGCAGGGTAAGCAACGTGCCACTTAACCAGCTTGCTAATACTCTGGTTGACAGGCACATGGACTCATGTGAAAAATGGGCTAAGTCCATTTTATCTAACTCACACAACCCTCTTCACTCACAACTCTCCCCCTGCATCTCATCAGGTAAAACCAGAAGCCAATATAGAAAACTATATGCTCGCACCAGCAAGTACAAAAACTCAACCATACCCTACTTAGCTCGCGTTCTGTGTGACAAAGAAAGCATTAGGCGTGACACCTATAATTCATTAAATAGTCATTAGTACAACTGGATCTCATCTTTTCAACCCACTTCATCAATAGGTTCAACATTTCCTTTCTTTCTGTTCCTTTTCTCTCTCTTCTTTTTCCGTTATGTGCTGCTTTGTCTCTTTCTCTTGCTTACGCCAGTTAATAAGACAGCTCCCACTTTTCTAACACCTTCAAACACTGTTTCAGCCTTACCTTTGCTACTGAACATGCCAATATGTTGTTGTCATAATGAACTGAGATTTCCTCAATCTATGTAGAATTCTATTTATTGACAATGTACTAATTGGATGCAATACTGTAGTAAAAATGCTGAGAATTCCATTCTGTATCACAAGTACTGTTTTGGAATAAAGCAAATTATTATTATTATTATTATTAAAAAGTAATGCAGCTTAACACGCGAAACTGGTCTTAGCGTTCAGGTAAAACGTATATAATTAAATGTTAAAACGATGTGCACAATATGTTCTTAGTTGTTCAGTTGTCTATCAAGTAGTTCTTGCTAAAATATTCTGAAGAATATTAGAAGGGCATTTTAAGGCTACTAGAGAGGAATTCATATATTTATGAATGGTTTTATATCTTCAGCAGTGATCAGATATATGTATTTTGGGGTTTAATAGACCACCGTGATGTCAGATAGCAGAGTTTAGCTGACTTTTATATTTATACGTGAGTATATTGAAGTGCTAAGTATTCTCGTCAGCCTGAAGAGAGAGGATGCAGCTATCCGTCAACAGAACAATGTGTTTAAATAGAAATGCATGCTCATTTCTTCGGATGATGAGTCACTCATCTCAGTGGTTATGCAGTTATGTCAAAGTGATATTTTTTGTAAATCCGCTGCAAAACTGTAGATATCTCAGTGGAGTTTATCTAATTTACACTACCGCTACTGAATAATCAGGGCACAGAAAAAATGGCAGTATTCTCTGTTGTAGCCTGTAAGACTGCAGAATTTGTGCGGGATTAGTGAAAGAATTCGGACAGACTGTCAGCCGATGCATATGCTTTCGATGGAAGGAAAAAGAAAATAAGCGACACAGTATGTCTGCATTATTCTAATAATAGAGATTTCGCATTGTGGTAGAGTATAATTTAACTGAGATTAAAATATATTTTGATAAAGTCTAACAGTGTTCAACAATAATCTTCGCTAATGACGTTTCGTTCACAATTTATTCCTCCTCATAATCATATCAAGTTACTCAAACAACCTTCCCATCTCAGTCTTATAATTCCATTATTTTTCATCGCTTGACTGGATTGGTGGTAGTATTTTTCATTTTCCGGTATAAGTGATGAGTCACTTCTATTGCACTTGTTTGTTGAAACCTTACTGAACAAGGATTCATTAATCCAACCCTCTCTCTCTCTTAACCTACCCATATTGCTCTGCAACCGTATTGTGTGGTTGTGTGTCAATCCATGCAATTTCTGAGTTCTTTTTAAAATGATTTACCTTCTCAGGATCAACCATTCTTTCCCTAGAAGGTTGCAGCACATTTATCTTCTTTGAAAAACGCTTTGACAAATGTACTGTTTATTCAGAAGCACTATTGTAATATTGCTTCTCACATAATAAATAATGTTAATAATACGAAAACCAATCTGTTCTCTGGTCATGTATCCGTCATGTGTCTTGTGCGGTATATTCCATTTTCCTATGAAAGAGCGTATTTATCTTCAACCATGTCTTCTAGACCATGTCTAGCTGTTAAATTTACCCTCAGTTTGTGAACATAGTCAAATCATCGATTTCACGCTAGCCTGTGTATGTTTAATGCTGACAAAATTTCCAAATTTCCACAACAATTGCACGCCGATATGGCATGTTGTGTTTTGTATTCTAAATTTTAGATTCTGAACATGACTGACAGTTCTCCTCTCAGGTACACCGAATTTAACTAGTTGAATGTTGATGTGAGCAATGAAGTCAGGCGATGACAGACAAATACTTCATTTGAGACAAGTAACAAAGCAGGTTCATTAGTCAGGATTTAAGGAATTCATCGAATTTCGGTAGAACTCGTCAGGTGAATTCTTGACATACACAGATATACATAGTTTTGAAATTACATTGGGAGATATAAGAGTGATAAGTAAATAAACCATATTGAATTATCCATGGAGGAAGATAGGTGCAAATGCTTTCCAGGTCATGTTCAAATAGATAAGGGGAGAGAGGGTATGAGAGATCAAAAAATACGATGAAATTCATTACGCTTCAGTTACATCGTTTAGATAAACAATTAGTCATTAGAGAATATTTGAAGAATTGCAAACAGATCAATAACAGTGGTAACGGTTATAATAACAATAATAATAATAAAAATGTTGAAGTGACCAAAGATAATACTACTAATAAATGATAATTTTAAATGATTCAAGAATTACAATAATAATAATAAGAGGTAGAATAATAAGTAAAATCTACCATGGTAATATGTTTCACTTATTATCCTGATACAAGGTCAGTCGAGAGGTCTTCTTTTGATGAAATCATAGGTAAGGTCAGGGATACATAATGTTTACACTGTGTTTGACGCTGATAGGGCCGCTAAATTTGACGCTTTCCAAAAGAATAAATAATTTCATATCTACAGGGTCAGAAGAAATCATTTGCCAACATCCGATGCTTTTCACTAAAAATAACCTAACAAAAATAAATTTCTCGCCTCTTCTTGTCATCCACAGGGTTCAGCTTGTTACTTATTATCTGATTTCGAGAAAGTTCATATGTTTGATCGATTGCTTGTATACTTGCTGAATTTTCTCTCACTTTTTTCATAAGAGCGTTTTATGAAATGTGACGCCTTTATTACACTAACTCAATGATACCTATATTGCTTCTCTGACGAATTGTCAAACAACTGTGTTTTTATCCAAAACTGCTCTTGTTAGAATCAACCTTCACCTTCCTAAAGCGATTTCTCTCACTTTTCATCTTAGTCAGTAACATTCATGGGTTAACTTGAATAAGGTGGTTATTTGGTCAATGATATACACAACCAAATGTTCACTCACAATGAAACTGCATAAGTCTTATGTCGCATACTGAACTTTGTGATGAAAGTGCTTCATTAGCACTGTCGTCACAACTCTAGAAGCCTATATTTCCGTACAATTTGAATAATAAATGTCTAGATATTGTATGTGAATAATAAATGACCAAGGAACTACTCATGAGTAGTATAAATGGGTAGTGTGAATTCAATTGTACAGTATACATAAACATTGTGGAATGTGTAAGATGTCTTACCTTTTTCATTTTACTCAACAACAAATAAATCTAACTGTCTCACAAGCATCACATTTATTTGGGAGAATAAATTGATTTTGCAAAGGCTTCAATAATACAATTACAATTATATATTTCGTAATTTTTGATTTGGCGCTCACTGTATTCATGCAAATTATTCTTATTATTCTAAAGCCTTATCACAACTATATCAAGTGAAGCCATTATATTTAGTACCATTACCATGAAGCTCGCCTACACTCGCCTTCAGGAAATCTTATCCAATGTGATTTAATCATTAAGGTGCAAAATGTATTCAATTTCACTGTCATTTGAATAGTTCAAAAGAATCACTACATTCCCTTCATGAACTAACCATGAGGAATGTTGTAGAAAGCGTATAGAGAATGGTATTCATCGGTGTAACATCTTCACGAATATGCCAAAAGTAGTTGATTTTACAGCATTTGAGAGTGAGACTCTCCTTCATGGAAGGTGAGATATTTCACAGTTTATCTCTGGCAATGATTAGCTTTTCGTTGTATCATATTCAGGCATGATGAAGAAGAATTTTTTTATCTGGAGAATGATCTCAATGTAGTTGCTTACTTTGAGTTAAATGGTTTATTGATGCGGCTTTCATTTACCAACCTGGTGACATCTTCAGCACATAATCTAATTTTCAGTTCAGTGAAATCATAATGTAGACGAGATGAAGTATGCATTGGTACAGAGGGATGTAATTCGTTTATCTACTAGAACGAAGATACGACATGGACAAATTGAATTAGCCGCATCAAAATTCTCCATCTGAATACTTTGCATTCTGCCACATTATATGCTTCCATTGTCATCATGAAATGCGCTATATATATGATGAATAAATTATCACTCTCACGTGAGTAACATTTCCTGCATTAGAGGACACATTTCACATGTTCAGCATGATCGTAACTGATTGAGAGTTCAATGTGGACGTTCACACGTTCCTTCTGTTACATCCAACTTCTTGAAAATTTAATGTCGAAGTGTTTTCTGTCCCATCTCACACCGTGAAATTTCTTGAAAGTTTTATTAATTCTCTTTCCATTGCTGAATCTGGCCACTGCAAGAAATTCAAGCAGGTTCGCACATTAACTGAGAGGTGTGGACTTGATTACTTTGTTGGAGTCCGGAAAATAAGAAAATGAATTTGACACAACTTTACATTTTAAGTCGGAGCTCATTTAACGATAATTCTGAAGAAGTTCACAGAGTAAATATGAAATAACCAGAAACGACGTTTTTATGATTCACGTTCGAATTTTTATCTTACATTAAAGTGATGTCATACACCATGATAACAGCTCCCCTTGGCTATTTATCTTTGAACGATTACTTAAATCTACTCTATAAGAAAACATTTCACGATACAAAGTAGAAAAGTTGAAATAAAGAGAAACGATTTGTTAAGTGCTTTGAAGGCAAAACACAAGTAGTTTTGATTAGTAGATAGCGTGTTAATGCCTACACAAAACCCACAAGTTCCTTTATGATTTTCATTTGCTCGATTCAAGCTTTCCTATTTCTATCTCATGGAATTTTCCATTTTTCATACAATCGTTCAGTTCTTCTTCACTTTTTCGAGAGATGTCTAGGTTAGGGGATTGTGAAATACGCATTATACCACCTGACATCACTCCATTGTAAGACAAAATTTTAATGTGAATCAGAGAAAAAGACGCATCCAGTAACCTCCTATTTATTCTGTAGACATTCTTAGAATTACCATGAAATGGGCTTTGACAGAAAATAAAAAAGATCAGATATTTACTTCATTTGAAGAATAAGACATAAAACAGTAAATGAAATTTACTTCAGACCTGTTGCACCTGAAGATTGTTTGAGTGACTCTTTTACTTTGGAGTATGTGAATCATTCGAGGAATCAAAGCCTTTTCACTTTTATTATGTACTACACTGTCGAGTTAAGTTGCAGATCCTTTATGCAAACTTGATGAATTCAACGTAATAGCGAAGAAATATGCGTCAAGGTCGTGAATTACAATCATTGAGGATCAGTTCACAACACGCTACACCGTGAATCAGGACAATTCATGAATACGCCATCAACTCCTTCTAGTTTCCAGTAGGTAATGAGTTGCTTAGTGGATAATTGATTGATTTTAATGTGATGCTCGTCAGAAAGCATGGACGATTGGAGAAGCGGAGTTAAACAATCGGTGATGAATATGTGTCTTAATCTGGACAAATGTAGCCTAACCTCCAATGGATTAGGTAAAGTTCGTGTTGTGCATGTTTTGTGTTCACTCGATTGCTGAACACTTTCCAGTTGATACCAATACTGAGAATTTATTTTTTCCATCTAAATATTTTCGCCTACAAATTGCCTAAAATCAAACTAGTTCTTCATCGAAGGTTTGAGGTAATTTTCGAGAAATCTTGATAGTTCGTTGTCAACAGATGACTAATTGACCAGCAATATCCATGTAATGCAGGTTGTCTGATAATGTACGAGGAAGCAATTTCAAATAAATTGAAACTGATTAGATTAATTTAGGTGTCAGTGGTTTTTCGATATTATTATATCATTTCATTGCATACGTTTGAAAGTTTACATGTGTGGACTTGTACATTTGGGTTGGGGTAATCACGCTTTGCACATGACAGCGATTTAACAATGAATACAGCTTCAAAACCTCCACAAACACAGATGGGCATATACTGAAACATATCCTGAAACCGTCAAAATGAGGCCTCGTTTTGTGCCTAGCAATAACGCGTTCCTATGCTTACCCTGTATTTATTGACTGAATTTCGGCAAAACTCTCCAGCTGAAAACTTAAATAATGGGATATATCAGATATATCCAATTTCAAATCCATGAGTACGTATTCCGTCAAGTGAATTCTGTTGCAATGGGGATGCCCTACGGACCATATTTCGAAGATCAGATACTGTCCAGATTAGAAGCCAGTATTTCGCAACAGCCTTTACAACGGAAGGAATTCTATCTAAGATATGTAGATGATATCTTTATTGTTTGTGTAAGCACATCAGCTACAGTGAGAAAATGTTTGATACCCACATATATCTCAACTAGAGTTTACTGAAATTGAATGTCTTAGTTGATTATTCAGACACGATGGATAGGTCAAATTCTATGTTAACAACGTCGTGGGTAATGAAACAGAATCAAGGGGAAATTCAATTACAAAACTATGAAAGATTGATAAGTTTTGACATAGTAAGTTTGTTTACTTATATTCACATTATCGCCGCTCTCGAGCCAGTTGGAAATGAACTGAACACTGTCGGTGAACTCAGAAGCAGGATTGAGTTCTCGGTCGATGGAACAATATTAGTCATTCCGTTATGTTCAATCTCCAGTGTATTCGAATTTCAAACTAAAATATATAAACGAGCGAATGGGAAAGCAATAGGATAATCAAAATCCTCAACAGTGGGAGACATATTTATGTATAGTTGGGAACGTAAGGCTCTTAAAATCCGTAATCCTGCTCCTGATTATTGTGCAGATATGTGAGTGACACATTCAATGTGTTGAAATCTGACTGTATCCTTCAGTAGTCGATGGAATCCAATTCGCTCTTGATTTAGAAAACGAACAGGTTGAGTTGGCCATGTTAGACTGTGTAATTTAACGAAAACAAGGTGGTGGGTGATTAGAAATCAGTATTTATAGGGAACTGGCACAATGTAACTGGAACAACACATTTAAGCGAACAATATTGTTTTCAATTAGATCTCATCAGGCTTAACTCTAATATATATAAGTTTACAAATAAAAATTCAAATATAAGACAATCATGGTGTTGTGTTTATAGGATAATACGATGGTGAATATAAATTGTGCAATTAGTCATAATAGTAGTGATAATAATAATAATAGTAATAATAAAAATGGTCTTATCAATAATAAGGATGAAGAAGTGAGGCAATCTGTGATAAAATTAATAATGAAAAAACAGTATGATTAAACAAACAACTATTCAGGTGGAAGTAGTCGATACAAGCCAGTAAAAACAAATGAACCGATTAAGTAATGTTGTAAGAGAAGGAAATGAAACACGTTTATATTGAAGATAA
>OX235273.1:124649943-124814972 GCA_944472155.2 Trichobilharzia szidati | reverse complement strand
TAGAAGGAATAGGTGTTATGAATAATGGATTCGACATCCACTCCTCATTCGAGATGTTTAATAATAAACGCATTAATGATCAACTGATCAACAGATAATATCGAATCCCGGTGGGTGCGCACTGTGAAGAGTCCCCAAACTAGGACGAAACAGCAGTCCAGTAACTCCCAGGGTTTTCCAATGGTACTCTAACCAATGTCAGCTCATGATGAAAATTCTGTAACCAATCAAATCTCTACAAACCAACACTTGAACATCCAAAAAATTCCTGACAGATTAATGCGAAAGCTGAATACGATGAGGAACACTCACCATTGCATACTGAAAATAAGTAAGTATATTCATAGACAAAATAAATTAAAAGATTTGCATTCAAATTATTAAAAATTGCTTCTTTCAATTTAATACTAAAAACACAAAGGAAAAAAGCTAAAGGAATTCCTGAAGCAGCTTATGAATGACACGAAGTATTAGCGGATAATATGAAATCCCCCAAGAAGAAGAATTCTGCCTTAGGGGATACAGTTCTAACGACACTGGTTACTAGATAGATAAGATAGGAATATCGACTGAATTTTCCAAGGCTTCATTTCATCGAACATTTTACTGCTCAAAGTAGACAAATCAGCATTATTGATGATACTCAAAAGACGACTGAATAATTCATACACTGTGCAAACAAATTTTCTCTCTGAAATAGTGCTAAGAAACGCAGCTCCTCATCAGCTGTGTTTAGTTTATATTTATACGTCACAAAGAGAATGAAAATTATAAGCTGCATCATTTCAAACATACCACCTATTATAATCGAAGGCACTGCTGTAGTTGCAACGATTTTGGGTCAGAATAATTGGAGCAAACTTTAACTTGTAAGTAGGAAGTATTCAGTTATCCACGGCTAAGCAAATATAACAATAAAAATTGACTCTGTCGGATAACCCTTCACAGACGTGCGCACCTTAGATTATTTCTGAATTGAAGGCGGTGTGTACATGTATGTGGATTTACACAAAGCGACAGAGAATTCATCCAGTGGACAAAAAAATGTTGTATAGACTCGATCTCAATCTCAACAAAATGGAGAAGTAACCTTTAAAATATAAAGTTGATAAAAAAAGTGAATGCTGTCTCTGACCACTATCTCATTCAAGGAATATTCAGTGTCATAGTGAAGACCTTGAAAGAATTTGGAGTTTGACCACAATTCAGATGTAACACACTGAAACCAAAGGAGGAAACTACGCAAGATACATTTACTGAATCCATCAGGGAAAATAATGCGACACTATGTATAAATAATGAGGGAACCTTCGTAAGTGAACACTGGAAATTCCTGAATTCGGTGTCAAAGGAAACCTGCTCAGTCATCTTATAAAGAAAGAATATGCAAGAAAAAGAATGGCTTTCTATAGAGACCTAGAAGCTAATTGCGGAGATAGGAATGGTGAAACAGGTTATGAACAAATGAAAGGTCGATAATGAGAGTATAAGCACTGAAAAAAGAAGACAATACTGCATCGAAACGGCGACTAAATCAGAACAGACCACAGTAAGTGAGAATCTCGAATCACTATGACATATAACCAGGTCGCAATCCGGGAATAGGTCAACGCAGAATAAACCAACGAAATAAAGTGAAGGGAATCTGCATAATAAAAGAGAGATACAAAGGAAACGATGAGCTTATCAGTTCAGTTGTCGCTTGAAAAGAAAGTCACCTGCAAGTCACGGAAACTTGACAGCAGTAGCAGAAACAGAATAGCCGCTGAACACCATTTACTTCAATAAGAGCAAAAGTCTTGAATGCACTAAAGATACTGGAAGCCAGAAAGGCAATATAACTAAATGGAATTCCTCCTGGGGGCATTAAAACGCATCGAGATGCCTCATTGGACATGTCTACACCGCTAATAAAGACAGTTTGGAAGAATGCAAACGTACCCACTGAATAGAAGAAGGTTTGGCTGTTGTGGAATCATGCTTCTATCCATGACAAACAAAATATTAAGCACTATCATCCCAAAGGGACAAAAGGATGCTCTAAACGTAAAACTCCACATGGAACAAGCTGGATTTTGGAAAACAATAAGTCTCAAACACTACTGATGAGAGGAATCTAAAAGAAGTCATCTCTGCCACTTTTATTATCAGCGTCGTTTCAACTAAAGGTGACAAATAATGAATATACCAAAGGTTGGATCAGGAAGGCAAGAAAATCTTCATTATCACGAAAAAAGTGTGGAATATAATTCGGATCGTCAACTGTAATGTCGAATCGGTGTTTTCACGTGGTTCAGTGACTTAGCGTGTCACAAGAGGCAGCAACAACAGGTTGCAAATATTTTTCAACAACTGCCTGCCCTCTAAGATGAATATAAGATGGCCAGAAATGATATGCTTCAAGCTACACGCGCAACAAACCAAACAAGAAGCTACTTCTCAGCTAATATCTTGAAGAAGGATAGGACATAGACTGACTAGGAAGTCGAGGAACATGATGTACTGGGCTCAAAGTGGAGGATAAATGAGAAGCAGGACACAAGATGGGTATGAACCCGATAGGGACATACAGGTGACTGTATGAGGAGAAAATGAGAGACTATGGGGAGTCGAGTTAAGCGCGACTGTCGGCAACGAGATGCAATGCCGATGTGCTCCTTCCTTTCAGTTGTCAGCTCGAGACCTAAAGGAATAATAACAATCTGCAGAAATGTATGTGTTGAAGAGGAAATTGGTTGGGTTGTTATTCTTCACATCAAAATATCGTAATTCTTGTGCGCCTACTCGATGTGTAACAAACACGTTTTCAGTCACATTGATTTCCCAAACAGTTATGAATCATTGATTTTGTGAACACTGTAAAGAGACTAACATTCTCCTCGACTGACGAACTTCAGAATAGTGTCGAATTCTGAATCTGATATGACGAAGACAAACTCGACTTGATGAGATATCTGCATGAAATTGATTGGATTGTTCAGAGGTTGGTGAGAGCCTAAGTGGCATCATATGATAGACTTTCAAGTGCATCTTAAATGTGAAGGGACGAGTTGATCACCTAATAGTGATGAGGAGAATATCACGTGAAGATAGATTGGAAGCTTGCTGGATGAATTGAAGTTAAAGGTGTGTTTACGAAGCCATCTGTTCCATTTGGAATCCCAAGTACTAACACTAGTACAAAATAAAAATAGTATGAAATTAAGTTGGATAATCGGTGAAAATTTAATGAATGAAACAAATTTACAGCTGAATCTGTTGAGACGTTTAGCACTCACATCATTGGAGACATAAATTACATCATAAAAATTTATTATCAATTTTATGCTTATACGAACATACTTTCAAAAGCTGAAGGTCATTAAAAACACTGAAATGTATTATATGACTTTAAATTTATTAGTGATTCAAATGGGTTGAACAGTCATTGTCACTTCGGCATTCTTTTTACTTGCAGCTTGATAACCCTTATTCTCACTAATGTGCACGAAATAATGTTACGTTTATCTAAGATGGTAGATTATGGGTGTGAAACCAGAATACAAGCGAGATATATCCGGAGAAACAGAACCCTGAAAGATTCACCATACAGTAGCCCTAATCACACCCCTGAAAATTGTTCAACAATGTCAACGTTATATGAAAAATGCTATAAAAATCCTTTACCGAAAATACCTCAAGGAATTACTATATTTGTTGGTTGAACCCGTGGATAGAAAAATTTCCCATTTAGGCAGTATCGAAGACAAAATGATTGAGCTATTGAACAATTAAGAAAGAAATAAGTGTTCCGCTTGAATACGCATTAAGCAAGATGAAACGATCAAAATATATCCTTGTGTCTTCCCAATGTCTAAATAAGAATGGTCTACATATTCCTATGTTTAGAGCAAACGTTTGCGTTAAATCCTCTCAGTGAGCGCCTGAATTCCAGTGTAAGGCTGAGTACCACGGGAAACGCTGTGGACTTGCTTCTCAGGTGCACTAAACCCTCACTCAGTCCTATGGTATCTGTAATTATAACCTAAGACAGAATATGCCTACGGAATATCGATATACATTACTTAACTCAGAATAAATGGAGAATCTTCACTCACAGAAGCCATCTAAATTGGCATGCGTATCCATGTTAAATCATGAAAACAAATAATGACTTAATTAATTTCGTGAAAATGAATAATTTAGCGTCAATAATAATTTTCCGAAAAAAAACACACATTGGGAATGATGTGAATGTCTTCAATTTAAACAGATATAACTGGCAATTAAAAGTCATATCATTTCAAAATTATTGTCCATCACTCCAATAAACATAAATCACAAAATGAATGAAAATTACAAATTATATTTCTTCAAATACACTGTCCAATGATATTTCTTGTTAAACAATATTGTGGCATGGTGGAAAATCAGCCATGATTTTTACTCACATGAATTTGAAATCATCAAACATTCGCCGGTGTCAATATGGAAGCCCAATAATGCACTAATTTCCACTTCCTTCACGTTTCCCAACGGAACATAGGGCTTCACGCTAGTGGCTTGAAGTTTCTATTGCAGTGTTTATTTTTACAGGATGGGGTTGCTAGCCTCATGCCCAACCTTTCCTCTTCACCAGCATTTTTCTGGCTTAGCGAGGTAAAGGAGTGCGTCGGCCGGCGATGGAACCCCGGACCATGTGTATGGTCGGCGAGCGTCCCAACCGCTATACTACCGACGCACGAGGCAAAGTGGCAGGACCCGACGGAATTATTCCGGATGTGTTTCAATATGAGGGTGACATACTAGTATATAGTTTAACTAAGGTACTAGGTAACGTCTGGGAATCAGAGACGGTTCCATCAGATTGGGATAAGTCACTTATAATACCAATATTCAAGAAGGGAGACAAGTCCTTATGTGATAATCATAGAGGAATCAACCTGACGAACATAGTCTCTAAAGTCCTAGGCTCAGTAATCATGCACAGACTAAGCCGAACTCGGGAGGAACAAACGAGGGAAAATCAAGCGGGCTTTAGGCCAGGTAGAGGGTGCATAGATCATACATTCACTCTACGACAGATCCTAGAACATAGACACACTTTTAGGCGTCCAACAATTGCCATATTTCTTGACTTGAAGGCGGCCTTCGACTACGTGGATAGAGAGGTTCTATGGCAATGTTTGACTGTGAAGGGAGTGCCAAGAAAATACATTGCACTAATCAAGGCAGTCTACTCAAACTCACGTAGCTGTGTAAGGGCTTATGGGGAATTGTCATCTGAATTGATAACAACCAGTGGTGTCCGTCAAGGATGTCCACTTTCCCCTTTTCTGTTTAACTTTATCATAGATATGCTAATGGATGTATCCTTAACTGAACTTAACGACTTAGGAATCGACTTGTAACCAGGGAATAGTCTTATGGACTTAGAATATGCAGACGACATAGTCCTGTTAGGGGAGGATGCTGACAAAATGCAGAGTCTTCTGAACACCTTGAGCAGCAATCTTCGTATGTTTGGCATGCGATTCACCCCTGTAAAATGTAAGATGCTGCTACAGGACTGGACTACGTCAACTCCTAGCTTAGTGATAGGGAGTGAAGTGAAGTGTGCTCTTTGGAACGTGGCAACTCTAACTGCTGCACTTCGGTGCCAAGTTCTTTGTTGAATCCAGCCAGCCAGCCAATTTCCACTTCAACAATTTCGTCATAAATGGATAATTAGACATTCCGTCATGAAGAATGTCACTGGTGGGACAGATATCTAGATAGCTAGGAAATCAATTCATAATGGTTGCTTTATTTCACTTAACATACAGTGACACTCACTGATGAGCAAATTTTTTCTCGTGTCAAATAAGAAAGTTGAGTGAGGTGCAATAACTGAAATATTTCATTCCTTACAACTCCTGACTGATTACCACAAAGTTTCGATTTACATGGATAGGGTCGTCACGTGTGCTTTCCATGACACGTACAGCAGATATGGGTATACCAACCGTATATATTTCGTCAATTCAAATATGGCGTCATGTGACACCTGTTAAGATTCACTCATTTCTATACTGTTAACGGGATTCCTGTTGACATATACAAATCAATCACAGGGCAATCGCATATCATCAAACAGAGCCTGAATTTGCGGTGCCTAGCATCTCTCATTCTCATCTGTGCTAATTGTGCTCATACAAAGCGCGTTCACTAATGCACAGAGGTTTACAAGTCAATTGACAAGTGTTGGAATGCTTGTAGTTAGTGCAGTATCTCAGTTGAGATTTCGTAACTGCCTAACTGTTTCTCAAATTGACGCAGCTGAAATAGAAATCCACTCTGAGTCACGAAACAAATGTGGCATTCGCGAAGGTTATCTTCGTAACAATACTGTTGTTCATCTGCACGGTGAGTAGTGATCGTTTGTTATGCATGTCGAAATTTGTCGATGAGTGAAAATATCGCTGTGTAAGAATATTTGATGGATGACTACGGAATCCAATTGGATTGGAAATGTAAATGAAACAAAGCCTAATGAACGAAGGCATTTTCAGATGATGGGAATATTTCACACATTTGGAAGGCCGAATATGTGGATTTATTAGGTGGAAAGTTTCCAGATTGGTGAGCCAGTCTCAATTAAATGAGTAGGATGTTAGAATATGAAAATGTGAAATGAAATGAGACAAACGAATCGAGCTGCACAGTACGAAGAAGAGTCAGAACGTTTTTGAATCGCATGAGGAAATCGAATTCAAGTTAATGTAAGTGGGGGACAGAAAGGTCGCAGTTAAATTTTACTTACAAAATGTGCATAATTCCTGCGTGTGTCTGTGTTGGAAAAAATGCGGAATTTTTTCCATGGCAGCTTTCTGTGCACGTCTTTTAGAGCGCTATTTCAACTTTTGTGCACGTTGTATCATCAATACCTTCATAATGCAATATATATGCCTGTATCTCTTTGGCACTCTGAGAAAAGATGAGATTTTGACAACGAGTAACACAGGTTGCACAATGATTTTGCATGATTTTAATTTTCGAAATATGAATGATGTGAATAAAAGGATAATCGTTTATCAATATGTTATCTCAGTCCTATGGATTAACAAGAGATTGATATCATGTGCTTGATTTCATCTGATTATCAGGCATATTGAACTAGTTTTATTGTTTTAAAAATTATCACTTACAGTGATCTTTTACGTCAAATGTAAAAAAAATGAATTTATATTCCGTTATATTAAAAGCCATAAATGCAACGAAATTTGTATAGTGAAATATCTTTGTGTATGATTTTGACGGTTCTGTTTCGTTTGTAAGCTCCTTCATTGAACGATATGAAGAAGATTGTCATTTTCAAACTTTAAACCATTGATATATCCCATGTTAGAAAGAATACTGTGCAAGTGCAGAGTATTTTAAAACATTTCCGCTGTTATACGTCATCCATGCTAGAAAGGATGCAGAAAACACACTCTCAATCACACTTATACCACTTTTACCCCATACCATGAAGTGCAACAGAATACTTTATGAGACTTTCACACTCTGTCTGTCCCAGATATCTGGAGAATTCTACTACCCCGAAGACAATAAATAAGAGAGAGCAAATAAAACTATAAAACTCAAGTTGCAAAATCGTGTGATTATAATTGGTATGATTATGAACAATAAATAAATAGTGTTCAAAACGTCATTCAGTAAACAATACTGTTTCACTGTGTGATACACCCAATAAACAAACTTATATTGTATTACTTACTACCAAAGTGCCCAAGGTTTACACATAAATTGAAATTGAGTGGATTGTGAAGACGTCGGTGGGAGCATTTAGTGGTATGAAACGTTAGTCTTTCGAGTATAGCTCCGACTGGAAGGCACGAGTTGGTCGCCAAAATGGTGACATTGAGGATATCATTTACGAAGAATCGTTATCTTGCGGATAGAGTGGAAAAAAATAAGCTGCTTAAGCCCTCTGCTCCACCAGAAATCTATTGGACTAGTATTAGTGCTGTGAAATAAACACGGTGAAATGGAGTTTACGTAAACAGCACGTATATTGATACCAAAGTCTACTTTCCTAAAGAAATTATTATTACATTTATTTAAAAACAAACGGAAAAATCACATGAATTGCTTCTTTTTATGAATTAATCAACAAATTTTGGCTCACCTCTGAAATCTAGAAATTTCAAGAATCAGTTGGAAAGTATTCGGTCGATGAACACATGACCAGAAATTTAGCACTCAACAAGGAACTTTGGAAAAAGGTATTTCCTTTTAAATAATATTACCGACGCACCTGAAATGACTGACATTCATGATAAGCATGACCAAATTAATTTCTAAGGTTCATTGCAAAGCTCTTATCCATAATTGAAGGCAAAATTAACTAAACTGGCCATTACATGAAGAATGGAAACGTGTTTGTCTATTTCGATAGTAGAGCATCTTGTTAACTAAGAACATTGAGCTGCATTGGAGATATCCTTGGAAATATTATACAAGAATCGATCAAATTTCTAAGACAAAGTATAATCAAAGATGTTTGCACACCCATGAATCATGTGACCATTCAAAATCTCATCTCCACTCAATGTTATCAAAATAAGTACGCTCAATGTGTGAGTTATATTATGTATCTGAATGCAAACCACGTCATTTCTCTATCTATGGAAAAGAAGCTAGTTAAACCTACGTCAAAATACCACAGCGATTTATTTGCAGTCAAAGAAAATAGAAATGAGACGGTTGGTTTCCAGTGATATGGTTGATTCGATGGTGGATCGCATGACGAATCAAAACAAGCAACAAAACAATAACACACAAGAGGAATTGCATACAGACACAATTCAAGAGGGACAGGACTCATTGCAGCACTCCCATATTAAGGAAAATTGAAGAAAAATATCTCATGGATGTCTTCCAAAGGAATGTATATCCACGGAATTTCGTCAAAAGACATATACTACCAAGCCAACATATCAAACTAAAAGCCCCAAAAGGAAAGCACAAAGAAAGTCATCCTACCATATATAAAGATATATCAGAAATCACTGCAAGACTCGTCAAACCTTTAGCGATTGACTTCGTACACAAACCAACAAAATCACTTCACTCAGTTTTATGTCATCCAAAAGGCTCAACAGCGAAGGAAGATGAAACCAACATCATCTACAAAATAAATTGTAACAACTGCGAAAAACACTACATTGGGCAAAGTGGACGTCCCCTTCGTCTTCGTATCAACGAACATAAGCTAGCTGTCAAAAGACATGATATCCACTCCCTCATATCACTACATACAGACAACCACGGGCATCAATTCGACTGGGACAACGTTCAAATATTAGACAGAGGAAACAACAAGAATGCTAGAGAATTTTTAGAAGCTTGGCATTCCAGTGAATCATCAATCAATAGACACATAGAGATAGACAAAACTTATCAACCGATAAGAAAGAAACCTCACACACAATGAGTCAAAGTTCAAGTCGAAGAAACAGTCAATTCCAATACAAGTAGCCTAGAAGGTGTGAAAATACACAAAAACAAGCAATCACATCAAAGGTCACCAGAAGAGATGATTAATAAACTCGTGGAGAAATCTAAAAGCTCACTTCAACAAACTGAAGTATGCACTGAAGATGTCACCTAGTAGGGTGATGAAAGCTTTGCAAATTAACTATCCAGCTCAGAGAACACAACCATATCAAAATCATCCAACTGAGCTACAAATCTTCTCCATCATATCTGAATCAAAACCATATTAGTTTGTTTATTAGATATATCACACAGTGAAACAGTATTATTTACTTCAGAAAAACACAAGTTTCAAAGTTGTGTGATCAAAATTGATGTGATTATGAACAATAAATTTTGTTGGAAACGTCATCCAGTAAATAGTGCTGTTTCACTGTGTGATATATCTAATAAACAAACTAATATGGAATTACTTACTACCACAGTGTCCAAGTTTTACACATATATGAATCAAAACCAGTCATAGAAGCATTGAATATATCAGACTGCATACATTATCTTGTCTAATTTCACCGCATTATTTTAGGGTATTTGGCAATCAACTTAACGCTTATCTTCTGAAATATTTTGCCTGTCATCGCGATTTCTTTCGTTAGTATTCATATTACTTCAACACTGAACACAACCAACTTCCATTCCTCGGTGTTACAGCAAAGAAGATTATTCACCATTGCACATTTTCATGATTTCTGGTAAGCGACCACCACATTTCTCGTAAAATCAATGTTATAACTCCACGAATACATCAGTTATTAACACTTCGTGATGTACCTTGATCACCTCACCAGTTAATCGTGAATGAATAAAAACTGTCGTCTGATTAAAACATGATCGAAATTGCAACACCAATAGTTGATTTAGTAAACAATGGAATTTGCCCAGTCACTCACATTCGCAAACTGAAATAAGATTAATATGATTGTGTGAGTGTGCATGGGGAAATTGTTTCAAGGAAGTTTTTTTAAAAAAGGACATAATCTGTTGAAGGACTCAAGTAAACGTCAGAAGCCATAAAATTACAGGAATTTTTTATTTGTGCAGTACCCGAAATAACCGAGTTACAAGGATGACATTAATCACTATTCCGTTATTCAAAGCGACACCTAAGGATAACATCAAATTTGTCAGAAAACATTCTTAAAAATGTGATTTAAATACACATTAACGAACCATGACGCTGCATTCGTGAACTGAACTGCAGACGATTTCGATTAATGAGAAAACTACTCTCCGAAGGAGGAAGATACCAGTGAATTCCCAATCTTATGGGATGTTTTGTAGTCATATTTTGTACCCGAAATGTGCATTGAAAATTTTGATATTCAGTTCGATGTAGATTAATGACAATTTCAATTTAAAAACATAAATGAAAAACACGACGAGAGAAAAAAGCAGAATTTCCTCCTGTATGCCCACTCTGAAATTCTCCTGTCCAGTTAGAAAATCTTAAAATTATGTTACAATATCTCACAAGAGCCATATTCGAACAGTATGATATGACAAGTCAAGTTTACACATTTCGTTTTAAGAAACGTGCAATTCTGTTTCGCAGTTCACGTTAATTCGCCCATATGCCATCAATAAGCCTCAAGAAAGCTTCAACACCTACATCACTTATAAGTGGACCCAAGTTTCATGAATATTTAGATATCATTTTACTATCTTCATTCAGCCTCACTTGAAAAAAGCGGAACTTGTTGCTTGGATGCGTTCTTCCTGTTCACAATGTGAACAGAACTATCGTGTTTTTTTTAGCGGCCGTTTGTTTTTACTCTCATCCATTTGGTTCGTTTTATATTGGAAATTCTACTTGTAGTGTTACTCATGTTGAAAAAAATTTAGAAAGTTATATATATGAGTATTCCAAATGGTTTTTGCAATCGTCACAGGGTGTTTTTAATGCCGTAAAGGTATTGTGACACCAAATGATTGATGAGTTTAATGTCACAGTTGGCCAAAAATATTTATTGCTGGCTCATTCAATTGATAAAATTTCATATCACTGCCAGCACTAGGTGATTTGTCAGGATCGATAATCTGTCATGGAATTAGTAATATACTTCTTTATCAGGTGGTTCTTTTTAGTGTCCATTTACGATTGATGTTAAGGATGTTATCGACTTGGTGAGATTTAATTTCACGATAAGAGGGTCGAAATACGTCAATAAGGATATACCAGGTAACAGACGATATGTTAGACTGTTTTCTTCCCAATTATCATCGGGAGCGTAAATTAATTTTGATGTGATCCGAAGACATCAATGGGTATTCGATAATAAAACTCAGATGAGTGACGCAAGGCTATGGAATATTCGCATGTGACGAGTCAAAAGTCTAGTCTGTGCAAAAGAATATTCTTTTGAATAAATCACTTTCAGGCTGCTGAACTTAAAAGATAAAATATTTGTTATGAATTCAGTGATGGACAGGTATGTCTGCGAGAAATTTTGATGTGGCATTCGATAATGGATTTAAAATCAGATTAGTTCTGAGTGATGATTTGGTGGGATAAATAGTCCTAGTGCACACCATCAGACGGATCGAATCCCTTCCTCTCATAGTAACATGGAAGTATATATATTATATTTTTCCCTAAAGGTTAATATAGTGGAGCGAATCAACTCATCTTGAAGGCTATTTAGCTAACTATCACTCAGCTCACAATTTCTTCCAGTAAAGTGCTTATCACGGCTCAAATGGAGGTGGTACCTCTAGGTCCTACATTCAGTTATAATGATAGTAAGGTTAGTCAGTTAGACACAGATACACAGTACGGTTTGAAAATTTGTATTTACAATTGTCTGACCTAATTCCATCATCAGATAATGAACTAACTAGTTGACAGCTGCCAACAGTAAAAGAAAAAGTAGACACTCAGTAGATAGTCTGTTATCTATATCAACACAGACAAGCTCTACGAGAACTAAGAAGGAATGAAAGCATAATTGTAAGAAAGGCAGATAAAAGCCATGGTGAATTGTTTTTGGATAAAGACGATTACTTCAAATTTGTTGCCAAATTCTATGGTGTGTGGACCTGTCTCTGATGCCTCTTCGAGGTTGTCTGCTCCAAGTAGATTTCTTGGTCACAACTACAATTGCGATTGGATTGTTCGAAATCTACTACACACAGATATCATGTTATTTATCAACCATATCCGAAAAATTATCACTGGTTTGAACAAATCTTGTTTTACACGAGGGTGATGATTAAAAAGTGAAAAAACCAGGTCGAGCAATTAATAGAATATGAAATCTGATACGTTTCAAAAGCATGATAGTTGTTTTACGTGTACGAATTGCAATGAATCTAAATCATAATTATTGTTCACGAAGGCATAAAGTGTCTAAAAGGCGGTCAACCAAAAATTCGAAAAGGGCTAGGGTTCACCAAAGGGTAATAAGGATCGCAACCGTTGTCGTTTAGACATGTTTACAATCGGCGATATAATAAGGAGAGAAATACACTGAATAAGCTATTGATACACAATATCAGGCAAATCATGTACACCAAAGAGTCTCATCTTGTCTGTCCAACAAGTCAAGGACAATTTCATGCATCAGGTTACCTTTCACACTGTATAATCTAAATTCAGGAGTAGTTTTCCGGATCTCTTACAAATTCACAGCTTGGAAACATCAGATTCTTCTTAGTATTTTGAAAGAAAATGCATCGAGTCTAGATGTGGTCGTCGCTGTGTAATATAGAGGAAATACAGCATTCAGAAGGTTGTTTTAGAGAAAAACGGTAGAAGATTTCGAAAGTAACCCAAAAATCAATTCAAAATGAGATCTATTTTCAATAAAACACTAGTCTTGCTTATCCTCACTTGGTGCAATGTACATCAGGAATAACAAAATCTTATATGTAACAGTCAGTGATAAAGTTAAATAGAACCACTCAAAAAGTTAGCTTTTGTAATTTCATATATGCATTCAATCAGAAGTTAAACTTAAAAGCATCAGGACTTACATTCAGCACTTTCAGTGTTAATTATTAGCGTGAACAAGCAGTAAAGAAGCAGCAATGATATTTTCATGATTGTATAATGCAAATGATGAAAATAAAATGTGAAGACGAGCTGTTTTTACGACTATTTATACTGATTCATAATTCTTGTGTTGAATGCGACCAGCGTATCTATGCATTAACATTTACCAATCATGTTGAAGAAACACAAATGTGTGTGTACTAGACACGTATTCTGACAGACATGTTCAGTACATAGGCGTTTTCAGTTAGATCTTCTTCAGGCTTTACTCTTATATACATAGCTCTTTGTACTTAAAAATGTTATCTAATGTCGGCGATTCTGTGGATCAAGTAAAGACCATGATAATAATAATGTCTTGAATGTTGCGAAAATCATTATTAACAGTGATTAGAATGATAACAAAATAACAAAACTAAGGTCTATGCAAGTAGCGATAAAAAGAATAACCAAGGTAGTTATATGTCCATATGTAGACAATTCAATAAATAAATCAGGTCAAATCACCGAAGCTGCGCATTACTAAGGGTGAAGTGGACAGATAATCAGAGTTTAAATAAATACCATAAAAGTACGAAGGATGTAGAACATAAGAAAGGCTGGGAGGGATTGTGATTAGAATTTACCCCCTAGGCCAAGGGAGAGACAAAGGTAGAACAAGCTTCTTCTCTATGCACAGACTTTAATTGTTCCTTCAAATTAATTCCCATAGCTTCGGCTATTTTTAAAAGGCGGGTTCGAATTCCGTTCGAAAGTCTTGGTAGTGTGCGTTAGATAACTTTCAAGGCACTTGATGACCGCTATCTATCAAATGAGGAAAAAATAGAACTTCTTATTGATTTTATTTGGCCTTTTCCGAAGGATAAAGGAAGATGCTCATTAATGCGTTTGTTAAGTAGTCTAGTTGTTCGCCCTATATAGCTCTCTGTATAGAAGCAACTAAATTTATAGGTACACTTATAAGTGGTACTGCAATGTAACTTTTATTTCGTTGGAGCGATAATAATTTGTCGGCAACTGGAAAATGACAAACAAAGGCGTTTCTGGGTATGCGAACTCTTTTTGAGAAAGAATAAACAAGTCTCATACTGCCAGTAAACCTAATTCAGAGTTTACAGAATAACGTTTGATGGAGAAATGAAGAAACCATAATGCAACAGAATTAATATGTAAAAGATTTCAAGTAAAACTTTAGTCCATCCTCATTTCAACTAAACCAGCTCAGTTTCAACTAGATTAAAATATGTGCGTGTTGAATGCAAGTCACATATCAATGTCATAAGCAACAGATCTGACAAAAACGTATGAAGATCAGTTTCAAATGAAAATGGAAATCTCTTCCAACTCATCGTAGATAGTTGTCACACTTACCTGCAGGCAGATCGTATTCTTATAAACTAACAGCTGCGCATCACGTGTCTGTAAATATGACAGCGAACTCCATTCAGTTTTTCAAGCATGAGTTTACTATCCAGCCACTAGTGAACGGGATTTACTTGTTTTATAGAAGTCATATTCAAAAATTCCACCACTTTGTTTCTGTTCAGTAAAAATCAGGAATTCGTGTTATACGCATAACTATTAAGTGAGCTCAAGTAGAATTTGTTTTTATCCTTCAGGTTCCCCAGTGGAACATAGGGCTTCAAGCTAGTGGCTTGAAGTTTCTGTAGCAGTGTTTATTTTACAGGATGGGGTTGCTAGCCTCATGCACAATCTTTCGTCTTCACCAGCATTATTCCTGGCTTAGCGAGGTAAAGGAGTGCGTCGACCGGGGTTCGAACCCCGGACCTTGTGCAAGGTTGGCGAGCGTCTTGATCGCTATGCCACCGACGCCCTGAATTTTTGTTAGTAGATAGTATTATCTGAACTGATGTGAACAACACACTTCACTTGAAAATATTTTGATGGGAAAGTTTTCATTTGGAAACTCTCAGCTAACTGATACGTCTTTGAAATGAGTCTTATTCAGAAAGAGGGATAAGGATTTCGAATGAAACATAAGTATAGCAGTACAGTGTTTCTGAAAATGAGATAAGGCCTCGCAGTTGCGGAATCAGTAGATCTAAGTATACGTCCATATATGTTGGTGAGGGTTTTGTAGCTGATTTCATTGTTAAAACACCGTGAAATGCAAGAAGGAAATTACTCCATCCCTGTCTGTACATGTGACTTGGAATACCCTGTTGAATGTGAGATACACAATGAAAGAACATTATAATAAAGTTTTTTGCATTTCCCAATGAATGAAAAATAAAACGATATTGCTTTTACTGACGTTTCGCTAATTAAGGCTTATAGCTTTATCAGTGAATGAAAGAACATTTATAAAATTATATTTGTAAAATCTCAGCGAAATTGAAATGATTAATTCCAACGTTTCGTTTGGCAATCTGGTCCGAACTTCTTCAGGGAAATTAATCGAAATTAACATGACGGAGGTTTATATATAAAAGGAACAACTCTCGTTTTTTAAACTTTGTCCAATCATTTATTTATTTATTATACATGTTGATACCTGTTGCATGACTCATGATTGGACAAAGTTTAAAAAACAAGTGATGTTCCTTTTTATATATAAACCTCTGTTATGTAATTTCAATTAATTTCACCGAAGAAGTTCGGACCAGATTGCCAAACGAAACGTTGGAATTAATCATTTCAATTTCGCTGAGATTTTACAAATATAATTTTATAAATGTCTAATTCTTACTCAGTGCTCAATATTTTGCAACTATCCGGTCAAATCTTGATCACAGTTCATATGAATCAAAGAACATGTTGATAAATAATTTACACAAATAATTAACACTGGTAATCAGAAAATTACATCCAAACGCTTCATTTTGAGCGATTACCCAGCCTGTTTTTCATGTATGTGGCTGATCAAATAGTGATCCGTTGTTAACTAACTACCAATATTTATTGAATCTTCGTTCAAGCTCATAAAGAATCACTACCTACAATGTAGGTGAAAATATGTTGACGGAGAATATAAGTTATCAATAATGAAATCGAATCGACTCAAAAAAGTAACCCTAAAACCTTTCACTAATCCAAAGCAGTCAAGGCAGGTATTGTAATCATTTACAGGTTTGGTCGACAAAGAGTGGCTCATCCATTAACAAACTCAGTCAGCTCGCCGTGTAAGACCACCCTCAGTGAAGTTGGAATGCATGGATGCATGGAATCTTAACAAGCGATTGAATATAATTGTTTAAATGATGTAGCTTGGAACAAAACATGAGTAAAATGATGCGATCTATCACATAATCTAAGATCACAACAAGACAGATATCCATCATCCTACATTTTTCACTCAATCTCAAACACACCCTTCGATTTGTGATGAGTATCACAAAAAGAATTAATCAATTATCAACTAACCAACACTTGAGAATCAATCTACTACAACATATGGAAGTTCCTGTAGCTTTCACGTGCAATCACCGACCATTAAATAGCGTATTGTGAACTGATGCTCACTGATATTACTTCATGATATTGATGTCATCGTTGAATTCACCACGTTTGCATATAATACCTTCCCTGTGATTTCAAGTGATTCAACGAATAAATCTGCTATTTACAAAGACACTCGCATTCTACAATTAAACAAATCCTATGAATTTGTAAACGTTTAGTAGCTGGCTTCATTTTAAAATCATTGTCACTTACAAAGCTCCATTACTCCACCTTATGTATACAGATCCAAACATGTTAATTTTCAGAAGATATTGAATCCAACGCGTGCAGTCATGTTACATAATAATATCCAGATATCACTGATACCTAACCTAATCGAATGAATTTCAAATCATTCGTAAATGCTTCCTCTTATGACTATTATTATACAGTATGTTTTCCATGTATATTGCTGGTCATTTGCTGATCTGTTTTCAACATTCACGCAAGCCTTAGACCAATTATTAGTTTCATTTCATGCAATTTGTCAGTGGAAATATATACTTAGAACAATTCGTTCCTTTTATGAATTTAGAGAAAGCAATAAGAAGACGTACCTTACTTATCTGAATCGTGTAATGTATTTGCGCAACACATTTCGAACAATCTGATCACACGGACGGACTTGTCATAGGAATATATATGAAATTAATAAAGAGGTAAGAGGTAAGAAAATAGACTTAGGTCAAGTTTAAAGGACATATCCGAGGTCAAAGTAACAATGAAGATCACTAAACCAAATAACAGAGGTAACAGTACATCTGCTATGGTATCAAAACAAAATTTACCAAGGAAGGTTTATTGTGATGACAAATTGTTTTTGAACGCATAAAGGTGGCTTAAACTTTCTAATTGCTAGGGCTTCCACAAACTTTAGGACACGCCCCAAACACGTCTTACAGATAGGTTTAAGAGATCTGTTAACGTCAATTTTATGTCATGTCTCTGTGATATGTTTCGCTTTAAAAGAACCTGTTCTCACAATTATTGGGTTCTTAAGACTCCATTTATTTTCGGAGCCATTAAGGAATATGTTGTGAAGCCAGCTTTTACTTGCAGAGATCGATGAGTCCTCCCTATGTATGTGTGTCCACACGTACATTCAAATTGTGACATCTTTTTCGCATGTTCTAAGGGCTTAGATAGATATATTGGCTTTACATTCTCTATTATTATGATATTAGCTGCTATGATGCCCCATATGGGTTAGCTTGATATACACGTCCTTCTTAGCGGCGAGTTGGAAAGTGGGACTCGGTGTTCTGACTACTTTATATCTCCTGATGAACTTGTCCGGATAATTGTTACCAACCAGAGTTTGTGTCAGCTTTCTTTCTTCTTCATCAAGTGTGTCTTCAGTGCATATTCGTTGGATTCTACTGAAGAGTCACCTCAGACCAACCACCCAAATATAAATATTCCTGCGTAATGACAAGCTGAATTCCACATATCCATTTTTTAAGAGGTGAATTTCTGAGTTCTACTCAATAATCTAGAAACTCGATGGGATAGATATTCTTCACCACAAATTTTCCCCTGGTTCTCAAACTGACTGTGCTTTCGGATGAACGTCACATCGACATAAATCACAGTTACCGAAAACCAGAGGGAGTTGCAGGAGTCTTGACGACTGAATCTGATCGATTGTGTGGAGTGTGTTGAAGCGATTCTCACGGATGATACTAAGTAAAATCGATTCATATTTCGCCGCTTTTCTGTTAATTTCATCAAGTACGCATCGTGGATCTGCCATTTTTACCTTGACAGTGTAGTACGAGATGGAAGTGGGAAAGCCTCGACTAATTCTTGACTAATTTAATGAATGTATCTGCCATTTGCAAAGCCATTCATTCACATTCTCCGAAGTATAAAACTTACTAAAAATACACATTTTTTAATGCCACACGTTGACAATAAAATGCGCTTATCTTTTCATGTTTGACTCTCCAAATGAAGCAAATACTTCATGTTTGTTATTATTCTCAGTCGAAGAGTCTACAATGATCATCCTAAGAATGTCAACAGAGTCACTGTGAGATTACTGAGTGCGTCCTTTGTTTTCAATTTGGATTAGAAAATGTATTTAACAATGATGTGAGTGATGTCAGGCGATATAAGACCCATGTGATGGCACACTCAGTCATTGTTTATCTGAGGACTGTTTACACAAATCTAATCTACAAACAAAATCCATTTCATGATCAAAAATAGATGAAAACATTGAAGTTACAACAAAAACAATTTGGTAAATGCGTTCAAAACAAAAAGCAAAAATATTTTGCAGTAGTAGAAAGCTGGTAGATACATCTACAAAATTATTGGTAGTTTGTCTTTATACAATCGATTTCATCTTTTCTATTTCTGTTGAGAAATTTCTTCTCATTTTTCATGCTGTCGTTTATAACATCTTCTGTTTTAGAAATACTACTAGGCAGCTGAGAGGGAGATTGTGAAATATGTCATATGTCGCCTGACATCACTTCTTCATAAGATAAAAATTCTAATGTAAATCAGAGAGAAAGATGCATCCAGTAATCTCGCATTCACTCTATCGATATTCTTAGGATAACCATAAAATACATTTGACTGGCAATGTAAAAATGAGATATTTGCTTCATTTGAAGAGTAAAACATAAAACAATAAACGAATTTTACTGCTAACGTGCGGCGAAAAATATTGTTCGAATAAATTTTATACTTCGAAGTATATGTGAATTGCTTTGCAGATAGTCGATTTATTCTTCGAATTCGTCGAAGGATCAGAGGTTTTGTCATTTTCATTTCGTAGTACAATTTCGAGTTAAACTGCAGACTCATCATGCAATTCAGAGGTGAACAAAGAAACATGAGTCAACGTCTTGAAGTACCATCAGCGAGTATCGGTTCACATCATCTTGCGCCATCGATCACCTCTTTTCGTCTAGACTCTAGTAAGTCCCTCTGTTTTTCAGTAACTTAAGAGTAGAAGATTTGTTCTGCAGTTTCGGTTAGTGGTTAGTTGATTGATTGTAAAGTGATGTTCAGCAAAAAGCAAGGTCAGTTGAAGAAGTGGGGTAAAACAGGTGGTCATGAATATTTTATGATTTTTCCCCTTTATTCTCCTGTATTCTACGTTTGGTTGTTGATATTGCTGAATGTTCCATTGTCTACTTCTGCATACATACAATGAAAAGTAGACGGATGTTGAGACTTATGGATATCACATAACAACTAACGCTTTTCAGATTATCTCTGTCTTCTGTTATTACCTGTAAATGGCGCATCCACGCACATTGTTGATCCAAAAACAAAATATCATTCTTGGTGTATCTTGCTATCCACAACACATTTATGTGGATCAACCATCCCCTTATTTCTTCTTCGGGTTTCTCTCAACGTTTGAGAAACTATACAATTTCAATGTTGAAGTAAAGACATTTGTAATGATCATATGAATCGACCAAGGTGTTAATTGCTTATTGCCATAATGTCAGTTTGTTTAGAATTTATCATTCGCTTACACTTAGTGGTCTGTAAAAACTCGAAATCTGCGACACATTTCCCGCAAACCATACTTGTCGTGGCATTTATTTGTGAGGTGGTGTACACAAATTAAGTATATATTTTCTCCAGATGCAAAGTGAACTAATTTTGAAATGATTTGTGTCTCAATAGGAATTTAAAATATAAGAAGATTGTGTAAAACTTAGCATTCAATGAACTCAACGAATTTCGATAAAACGCTTCTGCAGAATATTCTATGGACGGCTATGTACTAGGAATAAATATTTTCAATTCCACAATTGTGTATTGTGTTAAGTTCGTTTTGTTGCAATGAGAGCTCCTATGGACCGTTTTTCAAGCATCTTTACCTGTTCGGTTTAGAAGCTGATATTTGGTAAAGGCATGTTGAACGAACCTAATTATATCTAAGATATGTGGATGACATTTGTGTTGTGTGTGAAACCAAATCAGCTAAATTGAGAAAATGTTTGATACTCATGTAATCTCACCTAAAGATTACGAAAAATGAATTTCTCAAATGATTATCCAGAGACGAGATTGAAAACTGAAATCCACATATAAAATCAGGTGCCCGTTGAATATCACGATATCTTGGTTCCACGGTGAAAGCATGTGTGTAGGTTGAGTAATGAAAGATCAGTAAGTGTTCATGTATGTCCTCACTGCAAATTTGCGCAACACAAGTGTACTTTTATTGTACTGTTTATCCGACATTAGAGGCTGAATTGAATGCAATTTACTGAGAGCGTGTATCGTTTAAAGATTGTTCGAGTGAATTTTACACTTTGGAGTATAAAAAATGACCTTGCAAACAGCAGATTTATTCATCGAATCAGTCAAGGAATCAGAGGGTTTCTCACTTACATGTCCCGCTACACTTTTGAATTAAACGGCATACTCACGATGCGTCCTTGATGAATTCAACAGAATAGCGAAGAAATATGAATAAACATCAGCGAGAATCACTTGACAACACGACACACAATCAATCAGAATTATTCGTAAAGACTTCAGTGATATTGAGCGGAATTCGCAGTATTTTTTTTAATATCGCACCAAGTTTAATGGAATAATATTTTTTTAAATTGTAAATATATTATTACTGGATTATTCAATGCAGTTATTCTTTGGTATTTTTAGTGACAGTGAAATAATAAATATCCAAACACTTTTGAATATAATAATGTTAGTAGCTGAGATTGTCAGTTATTTGCGATAGTGTCACCATAGATTCCTGAATGGACATAATAAAAGAGCCAATTTTAATGTTATTATTGTTATTGTTTACTTTAATTCCTAGATGAACGTAGGGGTTAAGCCGTGCGTCTCCATTGCGTTCGGTTCTCTGCTAGAGTCTTCACCTGGCTTCAAGTCTGCCCACATGCTTTCACCTCCTCATCACATGATCTCCTCCAGGTCACCCTTGGACGACCAACTCGCCGCTTCCCTTTCGGGTTCCACTCGAGTAATGGCTTGTCTAGTGATGTCACTTGATGATTTCCTCAGAATATGGAAAATCCATCTCCATTTCTTCCAGCCTATTTGTTTCACAATCGGTTCGTGGTTGGTTCGCTCTCAGCGATCTCTGTTGCTGATCTTTTCTGGCCGACTATCTGATCTTGAGTAGTATTGAGTTAAGAAAACTGTTGATGAAGGTGTGTAGTTTGTTTGAGATGCTCTTTATGACGCGCCAAGTCTCTGATCAGTATAATAAGTAGAACTGACTTCACACTGGAGTTAAAAATTCGGACCTTATTTTTCATACTGAGTGCTGTTGACCTCGAAACAGACCTGAGAGTAGTGAAAGCTTGTCCTGCTTTTCCGATTCTTGTTTTGATGTCCTCGTCATTTCCGCCTGTAGTTGAGACGACTCTTCCCAGGTAGGTAAAAGAGGTTGTTTCTTTCAGGTTCCTCCCATTTGTGCTGATTGTTGTCTGTTAGTGTTGTTGCTGTTGGTGGTGTTGGCCAGGAATCTTCATCACCTCTGTTTTCTCTATGTTCACCTGAAGTCCTATCTTTGATGCTTCTTCGGCCAAATTGTTGCTTTTCACTTGCATATCTTCCATTTTGTGGGAAATCAGACATATATCATCGGCGAAGTCCAGATCCTCCAATTTCTTTTGTGTGAGTTCATTTTTTGCCTGTTTCCTCATTGCCCGCTCTTTGTCACATTATCCAGTCTACTGCAATCAGGAAAATCACTGGCGATAGTAGGCAGCCAGCTTGTCTTACTCCTGTCCTCACTTCGGAGTATTCCACAAGTTTCCCGTTGTGGATTACTTGGCATGCAGCATTGTTGCATAGCTGTTGGATGGAATGTATAATTGTCGGTGGCACCCTGTAGTAGCGAAGTAGTTTCCAAATCACCTCTCGATCTGCGATGTCGAAGGCCTCCTCAAAGTCGATGAAGTTGAGATAGAGAGGTGACTGCCATTCCAAGCTTTGTTCAATGATGATCCGTAATGTGGCTATCTGATCAATGCATGACTTGTTTCTCCTGAATCCAGCCTGTTCCGGTCGAAGTTTTTCATCCAAGGCATGTTTCATTCTCTCCAAGATGATGCGGTTTAGTATTTTGCTTGGGATGGACAGGAGCATAATTCCGCGCTAGTTCTTGCTGACTGAGTTGAACACCGTCCACTTTACTGATTTTCAATTCATTCTACTTCTCTAGTTGTTGGTTTTTATAACTGGTTCGCGGAAATCAGGATCAATGTGGCACTGTTTAAGTGGGTGTTTGAAAAGTTTCGGTGGTTAATCAGCAACCAAGCACAAACTGACCAGCAGCACTCTTGAAATGCAAATTACTCAATAATGTAAGGGAAGCATTTAGAAGTAATCTAATTTTTCATAAGGTGGGTTAATTACCAGTGGTAATTGGATATTAGCAATTTCTTTCATCTTTTGCATAGCATTCAATATCCTATGCACAAATCAACACGTGCAGCCTGCTTAAATTACCAGTCTACCCAGATTTCCGTTGGACACAATGCATCTTCATTCTTTTTAATTCTTATGCAATCATTTTGTCTGTGGGTTGCCAAACGTACTCATGATTATTTGTGATCGCTGCGCAGTCTGGTGTTGCACATTCATGTGGCAGCAAAAATATACATCGTAAATGACTATCTTATTCTTCAGATTTAACAGCATCGCATCATACGACGCACTGTAGATGGCTGTTTCAATTGAGAATCATAGGCTAAGAGACATTACTGTGCAGTTAACCACTTTGAAATTAAAGCAAACTCTGTAAATGTATTGTGTAGAAGAAAGCTATTGCTATTATTACACTGGGTGAACTAATTGCTCTTTGTATGATAGCTTAGAAATCTGACTGAGGATTGAAAAGCACGCAAATAAATCTGACATAACCTCGTCTAGTTGACTGGCTCACTAGTTTTCTAGGAGGTCGTAAATTCGGAATAAGATAGAGGATTAAGCAAAGGGCCAGAGACTCTACAACGAAAAATCAATCCAACCTCTAGTGAAGCTTCAAAGCACCACAAAAATATAAAAAGCAAACATTCACGACTAGGATTGTAGAGGCGAAATGACGCGGGCTGATGAAAATCTCAAGCAGCCAGTCAGCCTAGGTGTCTTCTTTTGATGAGAGCAGAAATAAATACTGAGACGTGGAATGTGGATGGGAAGGCTACCAAGTCAGCCAAAGAAATGAGAAGAGAGATTTTTACAGACAACTGTAAACGGTAAAGGACAACATCCCATATGACAACATCGAAATTCTTATGAATGATATAAATGCCTGCTTAACTAAGAACAGATAATACAGGAAGAGAACTCAACATGGGTCGACAGGCTGTGGCTCGCAAAAATCAATGAGAATGGAGAACTATTCGCAGACTTCTGCTCTTTCAACGATTTGGTGATCGGAGAGAGCGAGTAAAAACACAAGGATATTCTCAAAGCAACATGGATTTCGCCTGACAGACACACCACAGACCAGACAGAATTTATCTAAGTACTGTTTAAGAAAGTGGTAACGCAACCTGTGGGACACAAAATCGATAGAGGAAGCAGAAGTGGACTCAAAACCTAACCTAATTCTAAAAGCTTTCAAGGTGAAGCTGAAATCCCTCAAGACAACTGAAACAGGCCACTGTAATTCAAGTTCAACATTCAGAAACTGAAGGAGGAAACCACAATGGATGACTTCACTGCAGATCAAATCAAAGCAAAGTCGGTGACACTACGTGGTATAGCTGACGAATCTTGAGTTGAATAACATTGTAACTGAAAGCGTTGTTCAAGGAAGCGTGTACAACCGTTCTTGAGGGAAAGAAGATACAAGACAAAGGTTAGCTCTCAATGAATACCTCTAAGCTAATTGGAGAGAGGAGAAGAGAATAGTGATAGGGAAAACTCAATGCAAAGATAAGCATTAGAAGGAGAAGATGAATCAGTACTCGCTATAATGAATAAAGAAGTAAAGAAGATTGCTAGGTAAGACAATTCTACCACACACTAGCCAGCAAGTGAAGTAGAGCAGGTAGGAAAACAGCACGCAAAACAGACCACAGAACACTATGTCAGATAGGCACCAGGTCTCTATCCTTGAAGAGATCAACCCAGATGATGATACCAATGAAAGATGTTCGAGGGAAGCCTGAGAACTAAGAAGGATAAACAAATGAAAAAAAAATGTGCTGATTACTTCAGAGGACTCTTGAGTCGACCATCACATACACCTTGGCCAGAAATAGCACCAATGGCACACAGAACAGCCATTGGACACATATCATTCTAAAAACGCGAAATCATGATTGCAAACATGCTACTGATGTTTGGCTGTGCCCCAACATGCAAGTAGACGACCAACATTTTGTACGACCAATGTATTCACTCCTAGAAACACGCTCAAAATTATACAAACAATTTGAAGTGTGCATGATTTGTTATAATAAAAAGTAAAAAATAAGTATTGCAAAGAGCCTTTGAGGAGCATATTTTGAGGGGAGTGGAATTATTCGGTGCATTATCTTCGGAAATGTGAAAAACATAAAACCCATTTCTGATATCTGAAGGGGACAGACGATTGTTGACGAAATGACAGACATTTTTGAGCATATTACTGGCAGTGGTTAGCTTTACGTTTTATTAAGTAGAGTCATAATAATGGAGACTTTAAGCTCAGATAGATATGCTCGTGTACTCTGCTGCTGCACACCATCTTCCTTGATTACTTCAATTTGTCCTGGGCTTTTGAAATTCTCCACTAGGTCTTGAGACATCTCTCCTCGTTTTCTACTGCCACCTCATATATTCAGCTAGTCAAATTTGTAGCCATAACGATGAATTGAAAAGGCATGTTCAAGATATCCAACTTGGAAATAATTATATTGTGTTACTTCATAGTAAATAGTATGATGTATAATTTCCCATTGTTTTGAAGTGAATATTTTTATTTCACCTGTTTAATTTTTTTAAATTCCACTAAGTGTGTGTTGAAGTTTGCCAGTGAGTGGAAATAATAAAGTGCTATAATAATACTGGTATATAGGATTATATGAGCCACAAATGTTTGGATAAATGAATGAACAACTAACTAACTAAATAAATAAATAGAGGTCAAGCTAAAGTTCAATAGACGACATGTGTGAAATAGATGATCGGAAAATATACTACATTCGGAAAAATGAATATGTGAATGTAATATGATGGAAACATAGGGTGAGTGAAATGTCAACATAGTGCACTAGACAAAATGTTAAAATATGACACAACAGAATGTGAAATTAAGTGACATAAAACAAATAGAAAATCAAAACAAATGATTCAGCGAAGAGACTCTTTTCAGCAACGAATTTATCATCAAGCTGTAAAATCGAATATACACATATGGCTTTTAAGAAATTATATCCAGTGACGGAATTGAATCACAGGCGTGAATACATAAAATAATATTAATAATAGTATTATGAAATGCAATTAAAACTAAAATGTTTGTGATTATAATCCTAGTTAAATGTCAAGTGGCAAAACAATTTATGTCATACATAGAATAATTCATAGGATGGATAGAACTTGGTGTGGGTTTGAAATAACAGGATTATTAGACGAATCGAATAAAAACGTTGCGTTATATAGTGTGAAATTTGATAACATAGAATTTAACGTTGTCAAAAAGAATTGATTCAGAATGACAAGTGGAACAAGTGAAATAATACCGGGGACAATTAAAACTGAGAATAGTAATAGTAACAATTGACGTAATTAAGAGAGAGCATACAAATTGAATAGACAAAATGAAAAATAGGTAGAGGCAAAATATGATTGGGGATTACCATACTTTAGCATAGAGGGATTAAGACCATGAAAGTTGGAGGGGTTGAACGAACTTTTTCTGTACACAGAGATCTGGCTTTACTGTTCCCATAGTCAAAGCTTCAGCCAAACAGGTGAGTTGCGTACGTGGTGATTTGAGTAAATTACCTTTTCAATGTAGACGACTTTAAGGCGGAGGCTATAGAGATAGGATGATCATTATCGGTCAGATTCTCAATGAACGCGCTTCTTATTGCTCCACTTCCACCTCTTCGTAACTACCGTGCATGATAGTGTTCTTGCATCCTCTTGGACAAAACTCGAGTCGAACGACCGATGTACTTGCCTTCACACGAGCTGATGAATTGATAAACATATATATAGTTCTTCAAAAGCGGGATCTTGTCCTTCAGGTTATTGAACAGTAATGATCGACTAGTAAAGGCTATTCTCAGAGATGCAGCAGGGAATGTTCTTTTCAGAGGCGGTGATATCCTTCGTTTCATGATATTGAAAGCTAAGTCCCCGTTGAATTCCTAGCTCATGTACACTATTTTCTTGGGTGCGGATGTTGAGTCCCGTTATATAGGATTTGAATGGATATTCTTCTCTATAAAACATGGTGGCAATCCATTTTCTTTAGGATTTTCCTCAAAAGATTTTCCTCGTCTTCCACAGTATGAGCGCTTAATATACTCCGAATGCGAGTGACAAGCGACGGACCAGGTTTCATTTTCGGCCAATGGGTACCCAGCTGTAGAGATTTGTCAGTTGACTATTCCGTGACAGCTTTTGATTAATCGATCTCTTCAGAGTTCTATCGGTCCTCCTTGATACGTTCACATCGAGGAAATGAATGCTAGAGTCGTTCTCCATTTCGAGTGTGAATTTTATCGCCGGATGGCAACTACTAAATACATTCAATATATTATTCAAATTACAATCACTATTACAAATAATTGTTGTGAAAACCACTATAAGTTCCATATTAGACCATCTGGTTATAACTAGCAACAAAGCTATACCATCGATCAGGTACCAAATAAATTGCCAACAGCATCCAGCTACCAAATTCTGCAAACAGCAGAGGCTATTGTAATTCGCTTGAAACAACTGGTTTACAGATGAAACAGTTGCAACCAACCTCGTCATTACATATCCATCAACTAACCTTTTGTTTTCTTGTTTGGACGTAATTGTTAACCCACACACTAACACACCTACGACGCAATTTCTTTCTTAACCGTCGTCCTTGACATGATCATCCATCCATTTGAAGTTTACAACCGACGGGAATACCATTTATTATGAAAATTATTTAGGAGGATCTATCACTTTGAATTCGTTTCCATTCCTAATGATTCATTTATAATACTGGTATTTAATTAAATATTACAGTTATACCTATTACCACATATATCTATTTTGAATTTGAAAAATTAACAGTCCATTGGCAAATAACTTTTGGAATTCGAATACCGGTGATTAGATGCTGCTCTTTGAAAATCGCGGAAGTTATCAGTAAAAAGCAATTCAGTGGGAAGTCGTGACTAGTTGAGTTCAGAAGGTTAGGTATGAATGCAAACAATCACCGGAGAAATTGGCTAGTGATCGCTCTGTCATGAATTGGCAGAAGTTGGAATTCATGAGCCGTTGCATAGTGTCCTAGTGGACTAATGCACTACGACCTCACTTTGTATTCAGAAGATCCTGGTTACAAACCGCGGGGGTCTCAAAATAAGACGAAACGGTGGTTGAGTACTCCCAGGACTTCAAATGGTTCTCCAACGAATGTCGAATCATAATGAAATCCTGTAACCCATCAATTCTCCTTAAGTTTGCCGAAGCAGTCTCCATCAAGAGACTGAAATACGATTTATGTGTTCAGAAAGAAGCAGTTATCAGTATCTCCTTGCACTGGTAACTGGATATTTTCACACTCTCTTTCACCTTATTACGCATTATCGAAAGTTTCCACCATGTATGATAACGTGTTTATTATTATTACTGGCATTGTATACACATATTGATTGATTGTTTGATTGGTTTTTGTTCAAAAATGAACTCTGTGCAAGTAGGTTATAATTGTTTCTGTAGATATGCCTAATAATGACCTTGGCCTGTAATCAGACGATGAGAAGTCAACGAAATAAGCACTGGTGTTACCATTTTATTTTGCACAGACTATTGTTCTTGCTTTATTCGCATTATCTTTATCTTGCAATCAATATATTGAGATTTATTATGTGCATCTTTCATCAAACGGGGAATGACTAGCCACAGGTTATAAGCACTTCAAACTGGTTACATTGATTTTGGTGTGTTTGTTTAAGCAAATGTAGAGGTTATACGGTGAAGTGATTACCTACCATCATGATCGGACATGTCCCAAAGTGTTTGAAAATGCTGATGTCACAGTACCACAAAGTATAATAGCAAAGCCTCTTGCAGACTACTGACATTATATTGACCCTCTCAAGTCAGTCACTGTTGTCATGAGAAAAACAATCAAGACGATCTTAGCAACAGTGGAGGCTTTTGGAATTAAAATTTCCAAACGCGGTCTTTGTTTAGAAGACGAAATGATAGTCATACTGTTTTATTTACTAACTGTTATTATCATGGTCATTAATATTTCACTCCACTTTTTATTAGTACTTCTGACTTATTGGAAGCTGTCGTTTATCAGTGCCATTGACTTAACTCGCCTTACCATTATTAATATTATTAATACCAAAACTATTTACGTCGATATTATTTAGTTCGCTATTCCTCATATATTCAAGTTCTTTCTCCGATTCCTGACTATTAACTAAAATGATGTAATTAAAATTTAATCAAATTTAACTTTATTTTCATGAATCAAACTCACTTATTTTTATCTATCTGAAGATGACGTGTCGTTTTCCTCGATGCTTTCAATATGGTTTATTACTTATGAGCATAAGGTTGATGTTAATACTGCATTTAAAATTATTTATCGCATTCCGACTAATCTCAGCTTTGCTCTAAGAGTTCGTCTTCTACAGACAGCATAAGCAATCGGAATCCACCAGAAGAAACCAAGCCTATGTGTACAGAAGAAATTTGTACAGCCACTTTACTTACCGTGGCCATCCTTACAAGACAGGACTACGTCGCCCCCCCCCCCCAATTAAATTATAATTGTCCAAATTATTTTATTTTTATTTTGACCACTTCATCTTAAATTACATGTTATCCTTGTAAAATTAATTTATTCTATCCATTTCTACTTTTTAAATGTGTATTGATTTTCTGCGTTAATTATCTACCCATTGACATTTTGACACTGTTTAATTATTGTTAACAAACATATCGGTGCCACTTGTTTGGTAAATTGTTGTGTATTGTAAAAAAATGCTATATATATTAGAGTAGAGCCAGAGAAGAGGATCTAATTGAAAAGTAAATATTTCTTCGCTCAATCTTTTGAGTTTTATATCTCCCGATGTAATTCTAGCCGTATGCATATTACTGTGTGTTGAGTATTTAGCTGAAGAATTCTACTGAAATTTGATGAATTCATTCAATCCTGCTTTATTTATCTGCGCTGTCTTTTTAAACGTAATTTTGGTCATGCACCAAGTGTTGAAATTACCCGTATTTCACATTATTCTACTAACGCTAAATAAGTAGGTCAAATGTTTAGAAATCAGATTTTGGATAAGTATATGTCTAGATTTCCCATTCATCAAACCTTATCGATCTAAGCTTTCATTAGTGTTAATACATCAGATAGTAGATATGTACTTTCGTAGTGCTCATTACTCGCAGCAACTGTGTTCAGACTCTTTCTCATGGAAATGTGGTTGTTCCATGTGCCAGCAAGGCATTTCAGCATTACATATGTCCAAACGAAGTTCACTTTTAACAGTTTTAAAAATTTGGGCATTGGGTATATGATATTCATTACAATAAAGGTTTTTGTACTTCCCAATGAATGAAAAACAAAACGATATTGTTTTTACTGACGGTTCGCTATTTAATGCTAATAGCTTTATCAAAGTATTATTAAACCGGAATTTACAGAATCTCAGCATATATATAACAAAGAGTTAGGGGGGTGAGAAAATAGACTTAGGTCAAGTTAAAAGGACACATTGAAAGTCAAAATAGCAATGAAGATCACTAAACCAAATAACAAAGGTAATAGTTCATATGAACTGTGATCAAGATTTGATCGGATAGTTGCAAAATAATTGAGCGCTGAGTGAGAAGTAGACATTTATAAAATTATATTTGTAAAATCTCAGCGAAATTGGAATGATTAATTCCGACGTTTCGTTCGGCAATCTGGTTCGAACTTCCTCAGGGAAATTAATCGAATTAACATAAAAGAGATTGTAGGTTTCCGGGCCGTAGGTGTTACGAACTTCCTGAAATAATTTGAGCGCCGACTCAGATTGATTCATTACATAATTATTTAAATTAATCCCATCATGTTAAGAAAATCAAAACAAGATTTTTCTGAACGTTTCGCTGTGTAAGCCACAGCTTCTTCAGAAGATTTATTCGGATTTTTATTAATCATCAAAATATATAGTCAAAAATTTAACATACATTAAAGTCAGTTTATTTGAAGGTCATAACAGAGGTTTATATATAAAAGGAACAACTCATGTTTTTGAACTTTGTCCAATCATGAGTCATGCAACAGTCATTAACATGCATAATAAATAAATAAATAAAATAGTATGTTTATAAATAAAAGTACATCTCTTGTTTTAAATTGTTTGTCCTGTCATTTGAATCAAGAAACAGCTATCGAGAGGTATAATAAACAAAACAAAACAAAATTTTTATATGAACTATGATCAAAATTTGACCTCAGACTTTCAAAATTAGTCTACTTTTGTTAAAATTTATGTGTATATACACATATGCACCAGATTGCCGAACGAAACGTTGGAATTAATCATTTCAATTTTGCTGAGATTTTACAAATATAATTTTATAAAAGGTAATAGTACCTATGTTATGATATCAAAATGAAGTTTACTAACTTGATCATCGTTTGTCTGTCTGGGGTCATTTTTCGTTGTCAAGTTGGTCAATTGGTAAAGATAACAAAGTCAAGTATAGATTGTTGGATTGGATCAGGGTGTAAAATTATAAAAGTTTTTTTTATCCTTCACGTTCCCCAGGGGAACATAGGGCTCCAAGCTAGTGGCCTGAAGATTCCGTAGCAGTGTTTATTTAACAGGATGGGGTTGCTAGCCTCATGCCCAACCTTTCCTCTTTACCAGCATTATTTCTGGCTTAGCGAGGTAAAGGAGTGCGTCTGCCAGGGTCCGAACCCCGGACCGTGTGAATGGTCGGCGAGCATCCTAACCGCTATGCCACCGACGCAAGACTATAGAAGTAGTATGTGTTTATACAGTGAACTTGCTTACTACATTCGTGTTGATTTTGTCACTTCATGGAGGAGGAAGGTGTTGTAACCAAGTCAGATTCTGTTTTAGTCCATCATTCCTATTGAGGCAATTTGGATTCCACTTGATATGAAGTGCTTCTGATATTAGACGTTCTCTGTGATATCTGAAGTTTTTCTCGATTATTTCAATATTGTCAAAATCAATTTTGTGGGCTGATTCTATAGTATATAGACCTATGGCTGATGATTTTTTCAGTTTTTCCAGTTCAATTGGATTTCTTGGTGGTCGAACAAATGCTCTATGGTGTTCATTTCTTCTGATTTTGATTTCTCGAGATGTTTGTTCGATGTATATCGCATCACATTCCAAGCATTTTATTTTATAGACACAATCAGATAGAGAATCTTTAAGGATTTGATTTAAATGGACAAGGTTGCTTTGAAGCGTGTCTGGTGTTTTAAAAAAAATCTGATGTCGAGAATATTGAGTACTCTTCTGATATCGCCTGACGTCTCTTCTCTATATGGAATGACGACCATTGAAGTCCATGTATTCGGAATGCGTTTTCGGCCATACTTAATGTCAGTGTTGATTTTGTTGATGAAGTTCCTTGGGTAGTTGTTTTGCTTGAGAGTTTCAGTAATGTTTGATATTTCTCCTTTTTTTCTTTCTCATTCGTTAACATTAAAGAGTGAGCTCGTCTAAGAAGACTTGAAACAACTGAAATCTTTGCGCTGATGGGGTGAGATGATTTGAAGTCTAAATATTTATTGGAGTGGGTTTTCTTCCTGAATCTGGATACACTAAAATGTTCGTTTTCCGTCCTCTTAACTAGAGAGTCTAGAAATGGTAGTTCACCGATGTCTGATTCTGCTTCCGAAGTAAACTGGATTCTGGGAGATGCACAATTTATTTTCCCCAGGAATGAATTGTGTAGATCTCATTTTAGTACTACAAAAGTATCATCTACATATCTTAACCATATTGTAGGAGTGAGTATTCTTGAAAAGATGTTATTTTCGAATGTATTCATGGAAAGGTCGACGACTATTGAGGGGACTGGTTGTATGCCGAGATTTTGTAAATTCCGGTATAGTAATACTTTGATAAGGCTATTAGCACTAAATAGCGAAACGTCAGTAAAAACAATATCGTTTTGTTTTTCGTTCATTGGGAAGTACAAAAATCTTTATTATTATAAACATTTCGACTTTCTTTATACTCTGTGACCCATCAAAAAATAGTAGCAAAGTCTTTGAGGAGTTTGAAAACTCCCGCACTGCTTAAGAGCAACTAATTCACGTATGCAGATCAGTGGGACGTTGATATCATTTGAAGCATATTTATTCAGTAATAATAATCATCATATACAAATTTCATGTAAAATGATAAGTGATTAGAAAGGAATTATCCTTATTATTCAAAATTTATCTGGTTCCGATACCTTTCATTATTATCATTATTCTTCATTACATGGATTCAGTGGTAAATCTCCAACGAACTTGATTCTCTCCCATCACATTCAAATCTCTCTACGACTGCCAGCGAGCTTTCAATTCCCCTTAGGATTTTCTCATTCCTATCAGTTTCACACAAATACATCTGTATGAAGTGTTTCTAAAACTTTCACAATCAATGTCTATTCAAGCTTGTTAACCACCACATGTCTAACGTCTAACCAAATAGTTATCATTACTAGTAAACTCAATCCTGTATGCGACCATGTAATTGCCAGGCGCTTTTGTTTTGTATTGAATTTCGCTATGAGACTGTACACTCAATACTACAGTAGGAACTCTAGAAGCTTTCAAGTTGCTGCAGTTCTAATGCGAGTTACTGAGAAAATCCATTGAAGTTTTGGAATGAACGCTGAACTACTTATCAGTAGTATACTCAAATTAGGAATTAGAAACTGGATGATGGGATTTTAAATCAGTTTTATATGATGCAATACATACATGCACTTCTGTGTGTTGATGGGAACAAATAATGAAAATTTATTTGAGAAGTACGACAGGATACATATTTTGAGCGTTATGCCTAATGGTGACAATTCACAAAACTTAGGTTTATGTCACGACAATGATTTTAAAGCATTTGAATAGTCGACTTCACAGAAACAGGCAAAACAACTTGAGACACAATTACCCAATAAATGACAAAATTTGTGTTTCTTCATGTGTTGAGCGTCTGACATTGACTTAATTGAATAGAATATGGAAGCGCATCAGAAGTTGTGGGGCCATTTGCAATTGATTCAGAGAGCGAAATAAACCTGAGATATGCTTCGTCAAGTCAGTCATGGACTAGACCAGGTTCACGATGCATCCATAATTTGCATTGAACAAAATAGCATAAATAATCATTTTCAAATAAGAAAATACTATAAGAATCACAACTGTTAGTAGTATGCATCAACTTATTTCAAACTGAAAAACATTCTGGGTCACAGATGCATACAAGAAGAGAATAGAAAAATTTATATCGTTTTCTTCCCCTTAGCAAAATTAACAAACTGAGAATAGTTGAGTGAGTCTGGATACCACGATCAACAAATGGTCATCAGGAGAACGACATTAACCATTCCGATGGATATTACTCGTGATGAAATATCTTTGAAGAAACAATCTACTCATAAACAATAAACTGTTACACACAACTGAAAACAAACCATCTCAAGGAGTCATCAAATTCAAGTATTCTTGAAGCAGACGATGATGGCGACAGATACATCTAAATACACCAAGTCTTCATAACACATTGTACCATAATATTTAAAATCAAAATGGAGTATCGAATAGATGAGAACAAAGTGAATGCAACCACAAAAACCTAATTACATGAGTATCAAAGGAAGCAATACCCCTAAACTGAATCTACCTCGCTAACACCATTGTTCTTTCAGTTTTCTTTACAACTGGATGTAAATGTTGAACCACAAAAGTGAAGTTTTTAACCTGGATAGATGAATTCATCGATGGATTTGAAATATGAATTGTGAAAGGATATTTGCCATATGGATATTTCAAAACTTCGGAAATTAAGCAATATATAAGTCAATATTAACTGTTTGAGTTTGTTTATTGAAATTGTATTCAGTCGATTGTTCTTTTGAAATAACTTCTGTTTGTTGGAAGTTAATTGGTGCGCGGTGACTAGCAGTGGAATCCACCAGAATGCGCATTTCATCCTACTTGGGAGTCATCGTCTGGATGAGCGTTTGAAACTATTGGTGGTGGGTTCAATCCTTGGTGGGGACATCGTCAATTACTGCAGAATGTAGATACATTCGGTGGCTGACGAGTCCCAGATAGGACTAAATGTGCATCCTGGATCCCACCGCTAGTCACCATCCAGCAATTTACTTATTATTACTTGTCCAGACATCGTCGAAGCATCGTACAAGAAGCAGACATGTCGACCTAACATCGAGCACTTCAGTCTAATCATTCGACGGGAAAATCTAAAATTGAATTAAGTAACTTCTGTTTGTATCCATTTCAGAGCCATAGCAGAAGTATAACACATTTAGTCTACACTGAAATAAGTGAATAGAAAGTTGATTGTCGTTGACCATATGTTTGACATTTCTTTCTTATCTTCAGTGAAAAAAAATCATTATAGTGAAGTTAAAATATATTTTTATGTGTAAAAGCAGATTTGTGAATGTTTGAAACTTTACAGCTAGAAGTGAGTAATGTGTGTGAAGTTAACTGGTTGTCACTTGGTTCCATACACGTAACGCAGTTGTTCAGTACTCATATGAAATCAATAATACTTCGCATTACCTTTATCCCAGTGCATCATAAAACAATGAATTAACAAAGAGAGTGGAAAAATAATTAACTTAGAATTGAGAAATCATCAATGGATCTATTGTCATAAAAATATTTTAGTTTTCAGCTATAAACACGACTAAATTCTACTTTGCAATGTATTTACCACACACCTACTTATGAATTTATGGTAAATAAATATTTTCATAAAAGAGCTTGAAGAAAGTTTCTCGAGAAGAACATTTTTCATTCACACGAGGCCTTCATCGATGACACTGGAATATTTCATACTCTGGAATCTGGCATCTGTGTTGTCTTATCGAATACAAGTTGACCTTCTAAGATTTCATCTTACCATAAGTGGAAACAAATTAATCTTGTGTAGTACTGTAACAGGAGAAGATGAAACACCTGATAACTAATCTATTTATTAAGAAAGGTCACATAATATTTGTACATTTTTAGTTACCTTAATGTTAGGCTAGGTCAGCAGAGAATAAATTGTTGTGATTAGCTGGCGATGGGTACCAAGTCGAACAAGTTGTCAATTGAAGCTATTTCTTGTCTACCACCCAACTATATTCAGATTTCAGGAATAATTTCTACCCGTTCCTTTTAATCTGCATCATGGTACAGTGATCATGCGATCATAATCACCGATCTATTTATTTGACATTATCACGAAAACCAGCCCGTTCTTATGACGGTATTATGAATAATAAAAGTATGGAAACTGTTGCCGAAGTCACCGGCTCTAGACTGAAACTGACAGTTCCATCTTGAGGAGTTGATGAAGTGTTTTAGTGAAAATGGTAATGTGAGAGTAATAAGAAGTAATATAGTTAGTTGGAGAGAGATGGGGTTGGTTAATCACTGAAGCTTTTGTTCATTTACTCAACACTGCACAAGTACACTAGGATTGACACAAAGTCTATACTGGAGATATGGAAAAGGATAACAAACAACAAGGGGAAGTTGGATTGACAGAAAAAACGAAAATATATATAACACAAACTTTGAAGCCGTGCGACTAAATTGAGCAATAATTTACGCTTGAAATATCATCCAGTTTTAAATACCACATCACTGCGTGATATTTAAAACAAACTTATCCAATATGGAATTACATTCTTCCACAGTGCCCAAGTTCTACACTTATGCTAACTTTGTAAATTATAAAATAAACCTACTTTTGAAGATACAAAAATGCAATGTTTCAAGGTTTTAGCTGCAGCGATATAGTTATGAGCAACATAATTGTCAATAATTAGTAAATCAAGCAGATGAGTAGTGAAACAAAATGACACTGAGACACAGAACAGTTTTCTTCCTAATGTGCCAAGGAAGTACTCCAAGATGAACTGTACGATTTCAGGTCTAAATTTCACCTAAAGAAAACTCTCTTTGTTAAAGTAGGACTGAAGGCAGTTGGTTGAATCACACAGAGTTACTTCTTAACCAAGTTATCACTGAAGACTTCTTTAGGCATAGTGGTAAAGTATTCACTATCGAACTTCGAAGGTCAAAGAAGAGAACGGATTTCGCCAAACGTAGTCTGTTGATCTAGGCAGCTGGAATGTGAGGATTTGTCATCTAATAAGTGTGTAACTGTCACTTTTATCTTCAGTTTTTGAAAACACCATGTCAATGACTTCATCTCTAATGTGCGCATTGTGTTTTTGCACTCGATATCACTGTGTAAACAGGGGAAATGAAAAGAACGTTAACTTAACTGTCATCTATTTTGAAAATATACTTATTAAAATTATTAGATGTCGAATGTATATGTTGAGAAATACATTTTGTAATGTATACAAATTTACAGAAACCAGTGAGTAATGTCCCCATAATTTTATTTTCATTAACTTTGAAATAGTCTGTTACTTATTTGAAAAAAGCAACAATTCATTTACATCTTGTCATATAAGCCATTTGAGCCTGTGCATCAAAATGACTATCATACCAGCGTTACATGAATCGCTGTTAAAAAATTTCGAAGCACATTTTCTTCTGTCTGTTAGTTAGACCTTTCTAATGTTGCATATTTTCTAAGGGTTTTTAACAAGTCCAATATGTTAAAAATTAAGATTTCTCAGTTCGCACAGTATTTCTTCATTTTGACGTGTCAGTGTAATTTTCCAATCAACTGCATATAAACAATCCTAAGATGACTACAGTCATACATTAATTAACTAGATAATCAAAGCATTTGAGCTAGTGAAATTCATTGTTCAATGGAATTCGTTGTGTGAAATAATGAATGAACCGATGATGAAGTTAACCGATGGACAGCTAATTTAAGTAAGAAGGGACAAATGAACACATTTTTAACAGAATAGTTCATTTGGCAAACGATAACAGAAGAAAACCTGAAAATATCAAAAAAAATAATCTCATACAAGTCAATGGCAGTAAGTTCAACTCTTGTAATATTTTCAAACCTGTAGCCACATTTATTATTCAGTTTTTTCAAATGTTTTGAAATGTTACTTTCAGCATTCCTTTGAGATAATTTCTCAAAATAAATAAAAACTTTCGTGAAGTGTAATGCACAGACTACAAAGCAGGTTGATTAAAATGAAGGTAAATATTCTTGATTTAAAAAGGTTCGCATACCTACCTGAAGGTTCTTCATCTACTCATGTTCGTTTTAGTCAGCCAATGAAGGCTGCTATATCAATCTTGATGCAGAGTCATGTCGTGATTCGAAAACGTACTGCTTGTCACTTATGTTCGTTTCAATTTGCGAAAGAGCTCCAAATGTGAGGTGGATATGCGCAAGTAAGAGTACATCTCGTCAGAGAAACAACATAGTGCAAGGAATACCTAGTGAATATCTATTACAATGCGCAATGATAAATGACATCTCTTATCCAAGATGCCTCATGCTTCTTAAATATTCTAATATGCTAATTTACGGTGAACCTCGCCTAGATTACTAGGTCACTAGTATTCTAGCCGGTCCCAAGCCCGGATAAAGAGGGAGGGTTGGGGCGTGGTGCTAGCAACTCCACCCCCAAAACTTAACCAAATTGCTACTAAAACTTCAACGCACAAATATATTCAAAATTCTAAAATTACAAATAGTGACCTTATTTTTCGCTGGAATCGGGGAAGTGAAATGACGCGGGCTGGTGAAAGCCTTCGGGAAGCCAGTCAGCCGATGTGCCTTCTTTCGATGAAAGCGAAAATAAGGATGGGGACGTGGAATGTTCGTACAATATACGAAGCTGGGAAGGCTGCTCAGGTAGCCGCAGAAATGAGGAGATATAGAATAGAAGTGTTGGGAATCTGCGAGAGCAGATGGAACGGATGTGGAAGGAGCCAACTATCAACTGGAGAGACAATAATCTACTCCGGTCACCCAGAGGACAATCACGAGCACACCGAGGGAGTAGCCATCATGATGTCACCAACAGCGGCTAAAGCTCTCATGCAGTGGGAACCAATCTCCTCGAGGATAATGACAGCCAGGTTCAACTCAAAAGGAAGGAAGGTTACAATCATTCAGTGCTACGCGCCTACAAACGCCTCAGAACATGAGAAGAAGGAGGATTTCTACAGTCAACTACAAACAGTAATGGACAACGTCCCAAAGAGCGATATCAAAATCCTGATGGGCGACATGAATGCGAAACTGGGAGGAGACAATACAGGAAGAGAACTCACCATGGGTCGTGAGGCCCTCGGTGAAATGAACGACAATGGTGAACTCTTCTCAGACTTCTGCGCCTTCAATGATTTGGTGATTGATGGCAGTGTGTTCAAACACAGGGATATACACAAGGCAACATGGATTTCACCAGATGGACACACCAAAAACCAGATAGACTTCATTTCAATCTCAAGGAAGTGGAGACGGAGCCTACTGGACACAAGATCGAGGAGAGGAGCAGATGTGGGTTCAGACCACTATCTGGTACAAGGGACTTTCAAGGTGAAGCTGAAAGCCTCGAGGATACCTGGGGATAGGCCACAATGCAAGTTCAACACTCACAAACTGAAGGACACAATCACACAGGACATTTTCACTGCAACTGTCAGAGCAAAGCAGGAAACACTACGTGGCACCACTGAGGAATCATCCGTGGAAGACCATTGGAACTCTCTGAAGGTAATTTTCAACGAAACCTGTTCAACGGTTTTAGGAAGAAAGAATAAACAAGACAAGGAATGGCTCTCAACGGACACTTGGAAGCTAATAGAGGAGAGGAGAATGGTGAAAGAGAAAATGATTCAATGCAAAGATGGACAAGAGAAGGAGACGCTGAGCTCAACTTACACAGCACTGGACAAAGAAGTGAAGAAGAGTGCCAGGAAGGAAAAAAGACAATTCCACGACAACCTGGCTACTGAAGCTGAGAATGCAGCAGGCAAAAGGGACCTGAGGACACTATATCAGATAACCAAGTCTCTATCCGGGAAGAGATCAACACAAGTGAAACCTATAAAAGACAGCCAAGGGAACCCAATTACCAAAGAAGAAAGACAGATTAAACAATGGGCGGACCACTTCAAAGGACTCTTGAATCGACCACCACCTACAACCCGTCCAGTAATACCAACAACAGCACGTACACAACTGCAAGTTCACACCAATCCTCCAACGAAAGCTGAAGTCATGAATGCAATCAAGCTTCTGAAAGCTGGAAAAGCAGCTGGACCAGATGGAATACCCCCGGAAGCACTGAAAGCGGACCCAGAAACGACGGCAGATATGCTGACTCCATTATTGCAAAAGATCTGGAAAGAGGGAAAGGTACCTACTGACTGGAGGAAAGGTTACCTGGTGAAACTACCAAAGAAGGGCGACCTGGGACTCTGCAAGAACTGGCGAGGAATCATGCTCCTGTCGACGCCAAGTAAAATCCTGAGTCGCATCATCCTGGAGAGAATCAAGGACGCACTGGATACAGAACTCCGACCAGAACAAGCTGGATTCAGGAAAGGCAAATCATGTTCTGACCAAATTGCAACTCTACGCATTATTATCGAACAAAGCATGGAATGGCAATCAAATCTCTACCTCAACTTCATAGACTTTGAGAAGGCCTTCGACAGCGTTGACCGCGAAGTAATTTGGAAACTACTCGAGTACTACGGCGTACCCCAAATATTCATCAACCTTATTCAACAACTGTACGACAATGGCACGTGTCAAGTGATCCACAACGGAAAACTCAGCGAAGCGTTTGGAGTAAACACAGGAGTCAGACAAGGGTGCTTATTATCACCAATGATATTCCTAATTGTGGTGGACTGGATTATGCGTCAGACAGTGGGAAACGAGAAGACAGGGATATCCTGGACTGACGTGAAGAACCTAGAAGACCTGGATTTTGCGGATGACTTATTTTTGATGTCACACAAAATCGAAGACTTACAAGCAAAAACCGACAAACTGGTCGAAGAAGCAGCAAAGACAGGACTCCAGGTGAACATAGACAAGACGGAGGTCATGAAAATAACCAACCAACAACAACAGCAGCAGCAACATCCAGTGCCAATCACCATCAACGGGAGGGATTTGAAAGAGGTTACTTCTTTCACTTATCTGGGGAGCATTGTCTCAACCACAGGAGGAACGGACGAGGATGTCAAATCGAGAATCGGGAAGGCGAGAAACACATTCATCAACCTGAAACCAATCTGGAAATCTTCGTCACTCACCATCAACAACAAAATTCGGATTTTCAATACAAACGTCAAGTCAATTTTGCTTTACGGATCAGAAACTTGGCGGGTCACCAAGAACATTTCCAACAGCCTGTTGTAAACCTTTATCAACAACTGTCTTCGCTCCATACTGAAGATAAGATGGTCAGAAAGAATCACAAACAAGAAGCTATGGGAACAAACGAAACAGGAACCAATCGCCCAACAAATATGCAGGAGGAAGTGGAGATGGATTGGACACTCGCTGAGAAGGCCATTGAGTGACATCGCGCGTCAAGCCCTCGAGTGGAACCCGAAAGGGAAGCGGCGAGTGGGACGTCCAAGGGTGACATGGAGGAGATCGTGTGAGGAGGAGATGAAACAGTATGGAATAACATGGACGCAAGTGAAAAGAACAGCAGAAGACAGAAGCAAGTGGAGACGTGCAGTTGAAGCCCTATGTTCCACTAGGAACCCAAGGGAACAATAATAATAAATAATAATTTACGGTGAAGAAATCACGGGTATTATAAACAATGGAAATAGGAAAATTTAAGTCATCTACTTTTAAACTTATTTGAGATTCACTCAGCATCATTACAGATACCGACTGCCTTTTGTTATATATAATAGATTTCAGTTATTATAATATTTTAAAATGCAGACTTACAAAAATGATCTAAATCAATGTAAAATTTACTAAGCAATTCAGTCATCATCTAAATGAGCTGTCTAGCAGTTCTCGATTGATATTTGATCGTTATGCAAACTTTGCGGAATTAATTCAAATAGAAACCGCTTATTAAATCCTGAATGTTAAAATGAAAAAAGTGAAAAGTTCAGCAGATTTATTTGCTCAAACCTGAAGGGAAAACAGTGATTTTGCAAAAAACTCAAAACAAAAGCCTAAATGACCACACCGTCCGAAATAAGATAGGTAAAGTTGTATCAGGACGCTTTAGAATTAGCTGTAGAGAATCACAGGTTATGCATTTCACATCCTTAGGTGCTAATGAGCTTGCCTCCACAGATATGGCTGGCAGAAAGAATTCGACTACTGGCATGTGTGAATATAGCAAAGTAGAAAAGGCCTGAAATAAAGGAATAGTAAGAGGAGACAAAACGTCGATAAATCACCTGAGAATTTGGAGATAATAGTGATTATTATTTGTAATCGCTTGAGTTCCAAGTAAAACACCGCGCTTAAACGGTACAACTCCATTTCACCCCGTTCTCTGCAGTCCTGTTTAGTTAGCCCACAGGGTTTTATCTCCACCTCCCACGATCTCCTACGATGTCGTCCTTGGATGGCCAACTCATCTTTTCGCATTCGAGTTTCACTCGATATGACCGCATCATCGTGTTTCTGGTCCATCTTTGATTTCTTCGACAGCAGGTTTTTGTTTGGTTCGTTGACACAGTTCACTGTTAATTGCTTATTCCTCCTGTCTTTCACATCTTCAATATGAACTTCAATTTGGAAGATAGTTATTGATGAAAAGTGTGCGACAGGATGCTGGAAATGCTTTTTTTTCCTTCACGTTCCCCAGTGGAACATAGGGCTTCAAGCTTGTGGCTTGAAGTTTCTGTAGCAGTGTTCATTTTACGGGATGGGGTTGCTAGCCTCATGCCCAACCTTTCCTCTTCACCAGCTCTTCAGTTCTGAGCTAGCGAGGTAAAGGAGTGCGTCGGCCGGGGATTGAACCCCGGACCATATGCATGGTCGGCGAGCGTCCTAACCGCTATGCCACCGACGCACGGAAATGCTTTACGTGACGTATCTAGTCTCCAAGCCACTTAGAAGCACTGAGTTGACACTAGTGTTGAGATTCCGAATCTTATTCTTTATGCTGAGCTCTAATTCCACGTCAATGACTGTGTGCCGTACCTTTTCGGTTATGCCCTTGACATCACTACCCGTGTATCCTGTAGTTGAAATAACGCTGCCCAGCTAGGTATGCGAAAGAGGTGATTTCCTTCAAAATCCCTTCGTCTTTCATGATAACTATTTATTGTTGTTAGTTAGGTGACTTCTTCACCTTCGCCTTCTCTATGTTCAAGTGAAGTTGTTTCTCAGATGCTCCTTCTGACGGTTTGTTAGTGTTTTCTTGTAGATCCTTGAGTTTCTACGACATTAAAGATAAATTCTCCGCCAAGTGAAGATCTCTTAAACTTTCCTTGTGCATCCAACTCATTCTTGCCTTTTCGCTCTCCAAGCACGGTGTATCACATAATCAAGTGTATCCCAGTCAGGAATATCATCAGTAGTATTAGAAGGCCTTATCTTGTCTCCAGTCTTCGCTTCAGATGCATTCCTGAGATTTTCGTCATAAATCAGTTGACGTGTGACATTGTCATATATCTACTGAATGATGTTCCTAAGTGTCTGGGTCACAATCAAGCACTTGGAACAAATAAATTAGACCAGTTTGAGCAGTGGGAAATAGAATAGGTGACTAAGAGTCTAAAGCCCTTAGACTAATTGTGAAATGTTACGAAATAAAAGCTGATATATTGAAACTGTAAGGGTGAAAAGACACTATAAATGTTGTCATCAACAATATTCAAATCTCTTTTACTCATTTGGGACATAGGACTACACTTGGTTCCCTGATGTCTCTTTCAAATGGCTCATGGACCAGACACAAACTTTCTATACCTTTCCATGTGACTTCTTTTGTGTCCCACATGGATGCGAAAATCGTCTACTCCATTTGACGGTCGATCCTATGGTCTAGTGTGTGACGTCACTTAAGGGTCTCTTCAGTATATATTCAGTCCATTTCTGTTTCGTTCTGCATACTTGCTGGGTAACAGATTCTTGAGGGATTCGCCGCCAAATATCCTCTTTGCCTGTCCTTAACATGTAGTGTTGTCGCACAGATCTTGACTGAGGCTAAATAATGTCCACTCCATTGTTTAGAGGCAAATTCCAAAGTACTTTGTGGATGATTCCCGGGAGATTTATCTGTCTTTTGAATTTGTTGGAGGTCAAACCAGACCTTGCAATTAACAAATTATTTGGCGCCACATGCATATCTCAGAGTTTGTCTCCCATGCGATACTAAGCGTTTATGAAATCCCCATCTGCAAGAATATTTTTGACTGCCTCACGTTTCAATTCATGGATAATCCCCATCCAGGCATTAATGGAAACAAAACACGTAGATCAGCGAAGAGTGTCTTTTCGGCGAATTCATCTTCTTAGCTAGGGTTTTAACAAAGGTGACAAAGGTTTCACTAACACTTAATTTTGTTGACCTGTATTACCAACCTTCACTTGTTTAGTTAAAATTAACCTTAACCGATTGTAACTTTGTTTGACAAACTTAATGTACACATACATACAAAACAATGCATATATATTTGCGATTGTACAGCTAAGAAGATGAATTCGCCGAAAAGACACTCTTCGCTGATCTACGTGTTTTGTTTTCATTAATGCCCCACGTTTGTTTGTCTTCTTTTAATTTTAGAAACTGAGCGGCCTACAAATAATGGCTTCGTTATAGGTTTCGTATTCACTGGTAGTTAATTGTCTGCTGTTGGTACTTCTGAAAAGTTGTAGGTTGTGATCGAGTGAAGAAATGTCTTCATACTAATACGTGGAACTGCATAACACCAACTTAATCACCAATCAAAGTCACCGCTGAATGGCAGTTTGTTAGTAACTTCAATTTTTATCTAAAGTAGTCATGATATAATTTTGTGCTCCTTCCCGTATACAAACCGTAAGCATCTGCTGATCAGAAACGTCGGGCTGTAACCAGTCAGCCTCTTTGTCTTCAATTTCCTCTTCATATGGTGGTGTACTAAATCAAAATCACAATAGTTATATGTTGTTAAAATATTCTATGAGCTTCGCTGCATCTACCAACACTTTGTCCTCCAGGAAATGTCGTCAACGGTTATTCTGAGTATTTGATTCATTACCAACTTTGCTTCACATGGTTATCGATACTTTTGAAAGAATCATAGATTGTTTTAAGAAAAACAGATTTTATTGAAACTATTCACTCACGTGGATCTATCGAGAAACGAATATTCAGACATTCAAAATAGCACAGATTCGTAACTAATATACAAATTTTTTTAAAAGCAATGGTTAGTCAGTTTATTTAACATGTTCTATTCCTTATTCCTACCTACATGATCATGGATAAGTAATTCTTTGAATGCAACAGCACCAAACGAATGCAAACTTCACAGAAACGAATGTAGTGCATAGCACTTAGCATTGAAGGTAATTGATTATGATTATGCCTGATAAATCGAATCGCCTTTGAGACACTTGACAGACATCTGTATTTGTGACTTTTATTGCTTTGCACTTAACGCTTTTAGTATGTACACCAGTCTGTTTAATAATTCAGAACTAATTTAAGTTATACAGCTGATCAGAGGTCCTTTTATTAGTGACAGAGAAACATTTGAGCAAACATTTCATTGAATGGGTAATTTCACACAACAGTAAACAAGTTTAGTAGTCAAGTAACGTTGATAATAACTACAATATGAAAAGTAACAGCAAATCACTGAATTGTAAGGCTCGGGAGGTAGAAGATGTTTATTACATGATGCCTGCAATATTTAGGGTTCAAGTTGCAATTAGAGAGATAAAAGACCATAGAGACACGTTTTCTACTGCTCATTATTTCTGGCGTTTTGAGGTTTTCAGGTTTGTGGTTCAAGTAGTGTTCAAGCCTTACTTTCTCTCTTTCTCAGGCCTACCACTGACCGGTTGAGGTTCAAAAGTGAAGCATTCGAGGAACCATTTTGATGAGTGGGAATATGATTTCAAGATGATTAAATTAAGATTCATTGAACCAAACGCAGTAGACACGTGTGGCTGAAGCCCTATGTTCCTCTAGGAATTAAAGGAAATAATAATAATATTAATAATAAAATCCGGATCTTATTTTCGATGCTGAGTGGAGGTCAACAGAACTCAGCATCAAAAATAAGGTCCGGATTTTCAACTCCAATGTGAAGTCAGTACAACTATACGGATCAGAGACTTGGTGCGTCGTGAAGAGCACTTCAAACAAACTACAAACTTCGCTCAATACTCAAGATCAGATGGCCGGCCAGAAAAGTTCAGCAACAGGGATCTCTGGGAATGAGCGAACCAACCAGGAACCGATTGTGAAGGAAATAGGCAGGAAGAAATGGAGATGGATTGGCCATACTCTGTGGAAACCATCAAGTGGCATCACTAGACAAGCCCTTGAGTGGAACCCGAAAGGGAAGCGGCGAGTTGGTCGTCAGTGTGAGGGTGACTTGGAGGAGGTCATGTGAAGAGGAGATGAAAGCGTGTGGACAGACTTGGAGCCAGGTGAAGACTCTGGCCCTATATTCCTCTAGGAATTAGAGGAAACAATAATATTAAATAATAATAAATTTAGGTTGTTATTATTATTATTGTAGCAGCTCGAAGAAGTAAAAAACTGAGATCGTCTTTCAGAAACATGACCATAGAAAATAAACTTATCAGAATAATGTTTGCGTTAACTATTTAAAATGGAAATTTTTAAACTGCTGAAAAGAGGAAAAAAGCAGTGTAGGGAAATATGACTCACATTGTTCCGCTGAAATATGATGAAACATGTCACAACATAACAGTAATTATTAATGCTGTCCGTAAAAAGTAATAATTTTTCCTGTGTGTTACAAGACAAAGCAAGAATTAAAGTGAAAATGAAGAAGAGGGATTTCATTAACACATCGGACTAACAAAAAAGCTTCACCTGTAGAAAGATTAGAAAGAGGCCATCAACTCTAGTTACCTCAGTAGCACCGTTGCAGTCTCAGGTGGCACGAATTAGGATGTCAAAGCTAACTACGATCAAGTCGAAAAAGCAAGACAGCAATAAATTATCATCATTTCAGTGTAGGTATGTTCAATAGTCAGCACAAGAACAAAGATTAGAATTTTTGAGAACTATTGTCAACTCAGTGCATTCGTTTGATTCATAGTTGACACGTCACAAAAATGGTCGTCGGTGGTTCAGAGTCAGAATACTCGCCAACCTGTCCATCTCAAGCAAAATACTAAGCCGCGTCATCCTGGAAAGGATCAAACAAGCCCTGGATGAAAAACTTCGACCGGAACAAGCTGGATTCAGGAGAAACAAGTCATGTATCGATCAAATCGCCACACTACGGATCATCATTGAACAAAGTTTGGAATGGCAGTCACCTCTCTATCTCAACTTCAGCGACTTTGAAAATGCCTTCAGCTGACAGCGTCGATCGAGAGGTGATTTGGAAACTACTTCGCTACTACGGGGTGCCGCCGACAATTAAACACCTCATCCAACAGTTGTATGACAACGCTGCATGCCAAGTAATCCACAACGGGAAGCTTACGGAATCCTTCGAAGTGAAGACAGGAGTAAGACAGGGTTGCCTGCTATCGCCAATGATTTTCTTGATTGCAGTAGACTGGATAATGCGACAAACAGCGAGCAATGAGGAAACAGGCATAAAATGCACTCACACAAAGAACTTGGAGGATCTGGACTTTGCCGATGATATATGTCTGATTTCCCACAAACTGGAAGACATGCAAGCGAAAAGCAACAAGTTAGCAGAAGAAGCATCAAAGATAGGACTTCAGGTGAACATAGAGAAAACAGAGGTGATGAAAATTCCTGGACAACACCACCAACAGCAACAACAACAACAACAACAACTGACAACAATCAGCATAAATGGGAGGAACCTGAAAGAAGCAACCTCTTTTACGTACCTAGGAAGCATCGTTTCAACTACAGGCGGAACTGACGAGGATATCAAAGCAAGAATCGGAATACAAGACAAGCTTTCATTACTCTCAAGTCTGTATGGAGGTCAACAACACTCAGCATCAAAAATAAGATCCGGATTTTCAACTCCAATGTGAAGTCAGTGCTACTTACTTTACGGATCAGAGACTTGCACTGCGCGTCATAAAGAGCATCTCAAACAAACAACAGACCTTCATTAACTGTTGTCTTCGCTCAATACTCAAGATCAGATGGCCGGCCAGAAAAGTTCAGCAACAGGGATCTCTGGGAATGAGCGAACCAACCAGGAACCGATTGTGAAGGAAATAGGCAGGAAGAAATGGAGATGGATTGGCCATACTCTGTGGAAACCATCAAGTGGCATCACTAGACAAGCCCTTGAGTGGAACCCGAAAGGGAAGCGGCGAGTTGGTCGTCAGTGTGAGGGTGACTTGGAGGAGGTCATGTGAAGAGGAGATGAAAGCGTGTGGGCAGACATGGAGCCAGGTAAAGACTCTAGCAGAGAACAGAGCGCAATGGAGACGCACAGCTGAAGCCCTATGTTCCTGTAGGAATTAACGGATACAATAATAATAATACACATGTGGTTTGGGGTTCGACTTCCCGCGTATGTACTCCTAAACCTCTCTACGCTGGTCGTAAGGCGGGTAAAATGCGAAGGTTGGGTGTGAGGCTAGTAACCGGAAACCAAACGAATTTGAAAAATTACTGTTAACGAAACTTCCAAGCTCAAGCTTGAAATCTTATTTTTAACTCGGAAACTAAATCAAGAACAAAAAATAAATAACGAAAAATAATAACGTCCATGTAATCACTTTCTAATTGCGTGAGTTCATCAACATGTGCCTTCGCTCAACAGTGAAAATTTAATAGTCCGCCAGGAATTTTAGAAACAAGGGTACTCCGTCAACAAACCAGCCAAGTACCTGTTATCTGAAAAATACGCCGAATGAAATGGGGACAAATTGGATGTACCCTGAAGAAACCAATAAATGATACCGCACATCATTCCATATAGTAGATCTCCATTTGGAGTAGACGAATCGGGCGTTTGTGTGTGATACAGAAGCAATTACATGTGCTGTCCCTGAAGAATTCGAAGGTGATATCAGAGAACTAAGCGGAATAAATATGTGCCACAGAATCCCTTCGGTTGTATAGAATTAATTATGATAACAAAAATAATAATAGTACCGAAAAATTAACTCATCAACGTATTCCATGCAGGATGTGTTTATAACATCTTTTAAGCAATACAATATTTTATCAGACGAAATGTACATTTTTAGAGCATCCCCTATGTGTTTTGTTTCTCAGTGCTAAGAACAACACCAACATAAAATTCCATTTTCTGAGCCAAGTTGCTTTTGATATACTCTCTAATTACAGCTACCTCTTTTGCAGTTTGTGACAGTAATTATTAATTTTAAATTCAGTTTCGACTTTCCCGTTGACTGAGTGGACCGAAATCCGCATCTTGGATCCCGATGTCAGTCACCAGCCACCAAATTACTTCAAGTTAATCTTCAGAGATCATACTGGTACTCATATGACAACAGAGGCCTTAGATTTCGGTTCAACCAATCAGCAGGATAGTCAAAACTGAACTAAAAATAAACTACACGTGTCCTTACCTAAATATCCTGTAAAATGATGGCAATTAGATGAACAAAGAGGTACCTATGGGTCTTTGCAAAAATCACGAGTATAAGTTATTTAAATAACCAGAATATTTATATCACTTTAGAAGGGAAACTCTTTTTGTCAGCTGTGAAGACATAGTCTATGAATCCACCACGGTGATGATCTTCTTGGATAGTTTTGATTCTTTCATTTATGAATTAAATTCCGGAGGGTTTGCATGTACATATACATATTATTTTGTCCAATGGTGGTTGTTACTACGGCTGTCACCGATGTTATTGTCTTTCCAACCGTCGGTTTCCTCAGTCTCTATTTTTGCATCTATTTAAGTGTACGAGAGGATTTCAAGTGGTTAGGTGGTCATAGTGTCGTGTTCTAGATGCTCATTCTAGTCAAATAAGACGAACCTACAACTATCAATATCACTTTGTCGTAAAATATTTTGGTGATGGTGACATACCATATTTCAGAAACATGGTCATAATGGGGACAGTCTCAAGAATTGATTTATGCTGCATTACTGTCAATGCCAGATGCTTCTTTTTCTGTGAGTCAATTCTGTAGTGACAAACGTCCGACATTTCAACTTTCCCCTGTTGTATTGATCTCACTAATTTATGAAAGCGAGTATTCATGTGGTCAGTTGTACACTTTTTGATTTAAAAGTATACGACAGTTGTGTACGAGTTGAACAAACACAAATATTACCGCATTCAAACTTTTCACTCCTTTCTTTGTTACTATGACAACGGATTCATATTTATTGTGAAAATAATTAAAATAATTCTAAAGGAAATAACAGTGAATCACAGTGCATTTGTTTTCAAAATTGTAATTAATTCCTTGTTTCAATTTATTTATTAATGAGACATACGTAATTCGTCTAAAGAGATGCAAAAATCATGCCGCTTTTCTAAATACAGAATAATAATAATAAAGTGAAAAATTTATGAAAACCAAACGAATTTACTAGTCAACTTAAATCCCGACTGATGACTGGAATTTCCTATATATATTTCTGTGGTGACTGCATTCAGGGCTGCAACTGGCCTTTAAAAACATATGACAATGTTATTTTTTGTGTGTTTTGTTCTCTGAGTCAGACGTTTTGCTTGTAAAGCGTACAGTGTTCTTCTTGACAACATTTTCAGTATACACTCTAGTGTGGTATTAATTTTTCCGAATTCCCCGTTAGTGATATCAGTGTCCCACCTGGTGGCGTTGATTGTAGTTAGTTGTTTGAAATTTTATACTTCTTTGCAAGTTTCTCTTAGTGTGGATCTCATTCTTGACGATTGTGTTGTGTGACTGGCTCTTTACTGATCCATATACTTGATAATTATCAGTGTGTTTGTTCTAAGCACCAGGCTTCGACGACTACGTTACCATATTTAGGGATCCCAGCATTTATAATGCTCATATATTGGTATTTGAGCTTTTCTTCACTGAAAATAAAGAATATATTTCACATTTCCCGACGGCTTGTTTCTGTTTGTCAATGAATAGTCAACTACGGGCAGTATTTTGTTTCCGACGGTTGCTACAATTTATCCAGTAAGTGGGGTTTGCCTTATCTTATTTACTATTGCACCTTTGGGATGGATATTGTCAAATGAAGTGACTGTATCAGTTTGTGGTGAGAGATGTCTATTCCCAAGTGCTTCATTAGTAACAGTTATTTCACAAATGGTGAGTGAAATATCTTTGGGTGTCTTTGGGTGAATTTGATTAGTGTGTAGAAATCATTTGATAGATGTGCAAGTGCACACACTTTTCCCGAGTACTATGAAAATATATCGCCCTTATATTCTCTTCTGGACTAGGTTATTATAGTGTACCTTGACTCATTTGGATATTCTTTGTACACAATTTCTTCTGTCTGATATTTGATTATTGCTGTTGTAATGCAGTATTTGGTCTATGTGATTCGGCCATATATATACATGTGTTAATTTAATTTATTTTGTTCCTTTGCGTTCCAAGTGGAACATAGGGCTTTAAGTTGTGAGCTTTGCATTTTCAGTAGCATTGATATAAAATTTTACAGAGTCGGGCTGCTGGTCATACACACAACCTTCTGTCATTAACAGGCTTACTGCCAGATTCGTGAGGTTTTGGAGTTTGTCGGCAAGAGGTCGAACCTTAAACCACGTGCATGATCGACGGTAATTCTAGTACTGAATCACCGAAGCATACAGTTAAATATAAATACATGCGTGGTTTTTAGACCAAGATATTCATGACTGCAAAGCTTTTGTGTGGTTCTTCTTCCATTTTGAATTTAATGTCTTCAGACACACGATTAATCAGTCTGCGATTATTTTCCAAATTGTTTCTTTTAATTATGATGAATGTGAAATCTTTGTGACGTATCCATATCTTTGATTTTACTGTTGATGCAACTATGATTTTCAATATCTACGTGACAGCTTGACTAATTAGTCCCAGTATAGGTGATTCCTCTAGTGTTCCTTTTACTATTCGATCATTTCAATATCTAAGTGGATAAATGCTATGAAACACACGCTTATGGGCTCTATTCAAACTGCACATTATAACTTGGTGTGTTCAAGGAGATGCCTTTACAAGCCCGTATCCATTTGAAGTGTAGAACATTGTGACATCGTAAGATGTTTGTGTGTATCATCAAGTCGAGTGTATTTTTAATTTACTTCACACTGATATGTGCTCTGAAATGCTGTCTTTATAGGCAAATGAAGCTTCTGAATCGAAATACCAAGCCCATAGTTCAGAATCATGCCTCAAAAAACAATAACTTGACCTACGATTAATCACCAAAACAGCTAGTTACAAATATTTATATGAGGAAACACAAAATTAGTGCAGTTTTGCTCAGAAAGAATGGATTTCACAGAACAATAAGCTGTTTTTATTATAGAGCTCACTGTTGCATAATATTTCAATGGTTGCAATGCAATTCTGTTTCATAAATGTGTGTGCGCAGAATACTTGAACGAAATTTCTATCGTATATTCTAACCAAGATAAACTTACCTTTGTCATCTGATAAAATTTGAAAAATGAACACACCTCAGTTAAAGTGAGATGCATTTACGATGGAATTATTGGTGATGAAGTAAAATTTATCTGACAGTAACGTTTTAGGCCTCAACATAATGATTGGCAGCGTCGAATTTCGGAGGGGGAATGAGTTGATCGAAGGATTGATTGTATTTCTCAACAATAAATTTCTAATGGTTGCTGATGTTTGATCTGGCCGTTTAAAGTGGCACGAAAACATCCTCTAGGGCGAAACCTCAGTGTTAGTTAAGTATAAAATCTTCATGCCATTTTTAATTTCCAACAGACACAAACAGTAACGTCAATGACTTAAAATGACTGAGGTAGTATGAATTTTCTCAGGTATCCAGATATGTCTGACTAATTATTTCGGCAATCGTGAGCACCCTTCATGCCACTATTCATGCCAGTTGACTCCTCTTTAGATCTGTAGATTCTAACTTAACGCTTAGCAAGAATGGAATCACTTAAGGCTGAAAATAATTACATGAAGAATTTTTCTGGTTTTAGTTTCTTCCTTTTCCAGTGCATGCTCGTACTTAATTCTTGCAGTAGAAATGCCAGTAGACGGGGAAGGGGGTTTTAATTAACACAAATAAATGATGAAGATAATAATAACGTTTATGTTTCAATGACACTGTCAGTAGAATGTTTAGTCTAAGATACATCTTTGAAAGTGTCAGTCAAATAATCTGAAATAAGTAATTTATGAGGATAAGTTAAATAAAAGGATGCTGCATATTTCTCGCAGGAAAATTGATTGCCTTATTTTCACAAAAAATTAATAATTATAATGAATGAACTTCATGGATATGTTTGATGCAAATGATCAATATTACCAAAATAAAAATGTGTAGAACTCACCGTCCCCAACTTCAGGATGCAAGATAATTCAAAGAGTGAGGCAGTTACTTTCAGCTTCTAACATCTATGAAAACTTTCGTTAGAATTTATTTTTATTTGAACTACGGTGAAGACGATGTTCACCTAAAATTCAGAAGTATCTTTGTTTTCTACTTGGTGTACGATCAGTGACTATGTTGATGATTTCCCTTCTTCGAAAATTAACTCAAAATAATGTTAACATAAAAATTAGTGGGGATGAACTACTAACGCGAAAAGCTAGCTGTAAGTGAGCTTATTCTGTTGTAGCAGGAGACATTCTGTGAAAGCTGCCACAGTCTGTCGTGAGAATAACAACAGTACAATTTATTGTTAGTTATGTTTAAAATTGTTCCCTGGCTTCAACGGCATATTTCCACTCTGATCTATTCTGTGTGATCCCCTTTAGCTGACTTAACTATTGCCTATATTCGATCACCTCATCGCACGTTCTCTTCCATGTCATCCTCGAACCCATGACCGACTAGTAGTTTCTCATTAGGTTCCCAGTAAAGCGATGTTACCCAGCGAACATCTTAACATGTATCCGATCCATCTCCATTTTCTTCGGGATATTCGTTGATCATTAGATGGTTGTTTGTAGAAACTATGGGAACAAACAAAACAAGAATCAATCGCTCAACAAATATGCAGGAGAAAATGGAGATGGATTGGACACTTGCTGAAGAGGCCGCTGGGTGACATCGTGCGTCAGGCCAATGCTCGAGTGGAACCCGAAAGGGAAGCGACGAGTGAGACGTTCAAGGGTGACACGGAGGAGATCGTATCAAGAGCGGTTGAAACAGTATGGACTAACATGGATGCAGGTGAAAGTGCAGCAGAAGACAGGAGCAAGTGGAGACGTCTAGTTGAAGCCCTATGTTCCACTAGTAACCCAAGGGAATAATAATAATAATGGAAAATAAACAGGACACTCAACAGTGCAATTTATGGAATAATCGTTACCAGATTAAAAACGGATCAATCTCAGCTTTTTGCGTTTGAGTGGCTTTATATGAATTAATTCTTTTAGCAGGGGAAATTTGGATTCTCTTGTTTGTTGATACCAACAACTGGAGATGGAGTAAGCAGACTGTGTCTTGATTTAACTAGATGTCCATCTATTGCTCTGGTATGCAACTGGGGACCTATGAGTTTCAGGGTTCTTGGACTGCGTGCAGTGGAAAGAGCGGATGCAAAACTTTCTATCTTTTCAATATACTTCTTCTGGAGCCTACATGTGAATTCCCGAGCTCACTTAAATCCAACCTTCGATGGGCATCTCTCTAAATTTGATTTATGAAAAACATAAGTACTGCTGTAGACAATGACACTTTTATGTGTCAGATAATTTGAAATGAGGTCAATTCTTAGTTCTTCCTTCATACGATGTGAAACTTTGAAGGCTTCTTCACAACTTAAGAACATTCTTTACATCGCCATAATATCTTCCATATCAAAATAAAATGTGCACACTATATTACTGCGGAATAAATTAAGAAAACATTTAGCTTGCTAGTCATTCGATTAACAATAAATCTCTAGTAATACTGAATGTGTTAACTGACATTTTAGAATGAATCAACTTGCATAGTGCTTTGGCAGTGTGCCTCAACTTTTACGTTTCCAGTGGGACATATGGTTTCAATCTAGAACTTTGAAGTTTCGGTAGCAGTGCTGCTCAATTTAAGAGGATGGGGTGGCTAGCCTCATTCTCAACCTTCTCTCTTTACTATTTTTATCATTAGCCTAGCTAGTTAAGGGAATGCGTCTGCCGCGGATCAAACCCCGGACCACATATGTGGTTGACGAGCATTCTACCACTATGCCACAAACGCAGGCCTCAATCTCTTAGTGTAAGATTAATTTTAACAGAGTTCATGTATCTCTGCATAAATAAACTATGTTTGCATTTTCGCTTATTATTTTCAATAACTTTACTACTTTTCATTTAAGATGACCAATGTAAGTTGCCTTCAAAACTATGAGATCCTTTACTAGATATGTTCAACTAGATTATCTAACGTGAATTCTACTTATATTTCACTGTTGTGTTTCAAAGTAAATATATGCTAAACCGTCCAGTAAAAATGTATCATGATATACATTACCCGTGAAAATATTTACATATAGAATTATAGTGGTAGGAAATCCACAGCTGATCAGACGCCAGTTAATAACTAGTGTCCAATCAAAAGTATCCAGTACAGTCCTACAGTAGGTCAATTGCGAGCACAAATAGCTCAGTGATAACGTCTCTGACTGTAGCACTGGTTGACGTGAGTCCAAATCCCAGAAGGGATATATGTTCCTTCAAGGTCGCAAATACACCTTGCCCTGACTTGTGGTGCTAACTAGCACGAAACTTAGGTCCCAAGTGTGCTGCTGATCGCCTCCAACCATCCAATATCAACAATTCGAAATCCATTTTCCCTCAACTTAAGTAAAATGGCAAAGAGGTATCCCCTGTACACAAAGTATCTAAGAGATGGTGATTAGCTCTCTTAGTTTCAGTGAAACTCACGCAAATTTATCAAGTTAAATTCATTGTATTCTCCGAAGAGTCCAATACCAATAATTAAGGCCTCAATGACTAACATTATCTAAAAATTTCCATTGTATCAGTTGTGCATATTAATTAGCAAGTGCATCCTCACAAGCAGTAACATTACGCAGTTTAGGAAAAACACTGATTGGAAGTTGAACATAAGTGCTAAGTGTTATTACATAAAAGTAATCGGATTTAAGAATTTGAAACCTTTTAAAAAACGAAAATATAAATTCTAAACGCGCAAATCAGAAATATTCTCTTGACATACAGAAATCTTTGAAAGATCCCTTTAAAGTGACTAGATAAACGCAAACATCAAATGGGATCTGTATCCTGAGTTCTGTTAACACTGAAAACAGTTATTTTAAAACTAAATTTTAAAGTTAAATTATGAGATTAGTACTTACGAAATACTTACGGTGATGCATAGTTCACATAAATCTGAGAAAGGTATGAAATCGGAGAATAATGGGAAATGAGGTGTGCGATTCAATGGAATTTTCTTCCTTGAAAGCGCAGACTGGGCATGATCCAATTTGAATCATACTGTATGCATACATACTGTGGTTTTATGATACAAGCAATGTGTTCCAACGGAATATTATTATTATTATTGTATCCTTTAATTCTTACAGGAACATAGGGCTTCAGGCGCGCGTCTCCATTGCGTTCGGTTCTCTGCTAGAGTCTTCACCTGGCTCCATATCTGTTCACACGTTTTCATCTCCTCTTCACATGACCTCCTCCAAGTCACCCTTGCACTGACGACTAACCCGCCGCTTCCCTTTCGGGTTCCACTCGAGCAATGGCTTGTCTAGTGATGTCACTAGATGGTTTCCTCAGAGTATGGCCAACCCATATCCATTTCTTCCTGCCTATTTGTATCACAATTGGTTCCTAGTTGGTTCGCGCATTGCCAGAGATCCCTGTTGCTGATCTTTTCTGGCCATCTGATCTTGAGTATTGAGCGAAGACAACTGTTAATGAAGGTCTGTAGTTTGTTTGAAGTGCTCTTCACGACGCACCAAGTCTCTGATCTGTATAGTAGCACTGACTCCACATTGCAACAGACAATTATTCTCACATATTCCCACAGTTCAATACTGCATTGCCAACAGAATACTATATATACATATGTATTGATATGAATATATATATCTATATATATGTAAATATATTTGAAAATTTTATTTGTTGCTAGAGTCAGAGTGTAACGACACAAGACAAGGGACAGGCAACAGATCGTTTATTGAGGAAATCAAGAGATATTTATAGACTTTTATGTAGAACGTGTTCTAATTGTTTATATTCTTGCTGAAGGTTATTCTATACTGCTTGTGACCGTTTCTCAGAAAGTTAAGCCATATATCTGCGAATAGTATTTGTACACGCCAAGTCTGCTGTGATTGGTTTGTGAGCTCCTCAAGGTTACGCTTTGTTATTGTTTCTTCTCATGACTCCGATTTGGGATGTAACATTCATGTCAATGTCCAGGTCTAACTACAGTGGACTTAATGCTGTCCTTAGAAGACTTTGAGTAACAATGTGCAATAACCAACGTGAAAAAACAGAACACCGATTGGTGACTCGAGAATCCTTTATTCTTGCACCAATATGGAACCAACAATTAGGTTATTATACACAAAGTCTAACAATAAACGTCATAACAATTAATCACAATAATACTTCTGATAGTATTTCTCCGTCTTCTAACGAACAGCGTATGATGGAACGATGACTGTAGTATCGATGACTCCCGCCAAATTATGGAATTGGTTTTGAGTAAACAACCATGAATTGATCGTCCATTCTTCAAGTACATTGACGATTGATGTAAATTGCTGTCTTCAGTTTTGGCTTGCGCACAGCTCTCGCCATAAGAGAATTTTCCCACAGTTCGGTACTGCATTAGTAACAGAATAATATATGTATTTGAACATTCCATTTCACGTCGTTTAATGTAAACAAAAATCACACACTCAATGATTGTTTATATTTATATCGTTTTGATCATTTGAAACTATATACTTTGCCTTCCGTGTGCTGCTTTTCGTTGTTACGATACGTTTTCATTTTAACTCTTGTTGATGAGAGCGATAACTTTTATCAAAAAATATCTTTCTTCTGATTTCAGACGTGGAAAGTATGCCACATTTCAATCTTTTACCTGTTATTTATTGAACGAAATAAATCGAATTTGTTCTACTCTTTATTGGTTTTGAAAATATTTAACTAGTTAATTAACTATTGTGTTTCATCAATCACCTAATTTATTTCAATTGAACAATAATTGAAACGATGAATTTGTTGAAAATATTGACGCACGTTCTGAATGTTCTCCCTTGACGCTTCGGTTTATTCAGTGTTGGAACGTGAGTACTGCGTGAAACGAATATTTGTGTTAGGTGTAATAATATGACATCACCTGCACCCACCTGCATTATGTTCTAAGATTCTTGTATCTAAATACAAAGTCTTATGCGCTGTAATTCTACGTGGTCTGTTCGATTGCGTGGAAATTGGTGAAAACTTGGCCTCCTGTTTTGATTAGACACTAGTAACTAGTATGCTGTGTTTAGTCCTCTCTTTGGTGCAAACTGAATTCTATCAGTTCCTTAAGGGTACAGATACGCCTTGCTGACGAGTGCCAACTAGCACGAAACCTAGGTCCAAGGCTTCCTACCGTTTGTCTCCGACCATCTAATAACATTAGCCTTCCTCGATTTCTCAAATTTTAAGTATATTTAATTTAGAACTTTTTATCAACTGGACTGTAATCTGCTGATTGTACTTTGAAGAGGTGAAAGAATTTGAGAATTTGTTTCAGTCAAGCATCGACATTCAGAGAAAAAACAGACAATTCTTAAAGGCATATGATATCAGGATAAAAATAATGAAACATATAACAGTTGAGAAACAAAGTCTTATTAAAATGAAACCGTACGCTTCACATCTCATGCATTCAACTGTGTTTGATATGACCGCGGTCAGTAAAAACGAAGCAGAACTGCGGAAATGGTTTCATTCATAACGATATTTTAAATTTAATCACATAGTCTGTGGTAATGAATCTCTTCACCCTATTAACACTTGAAAGTTTATAGAGTCAACTTGGTTTAGGAGCGCTTTATTCACGAATATCAGCCACCATTTTATGTTAAAGATTCATATTATATTAGTGTTTGACAGTCAAGAATTTGAAGATTACATAGGCATGTGCGTACGTCACATAGCTCATTATAAGCTTAACATGAGATACAAATATTTTTTAAAGTCATTCTGGATGAAGAATATTCTTTTCAATAATTTCTCCTCTTCAGGTTCTTACAATTATAAAATATAATATTTGTTGTCGTTACAATAAGGCCAGTTATGCGGCAGATACATTTTTTAACGTAGAATAACAGATTAGTAGTTATGGGGTGTCAAAATAAATAGTCGTATTTGTGTGACAAACGTCGTGATAGGCTGAAATCTATTACAAAATATTGTAAAATGAGAGACAATTATTGGGGATTCGTCATAATAGATTTGTAGAGTGAGGTAGGAAAATTGACAAGTAAGTCATTTCGAGGCCGTAAAAGTTTTCAGATGAGTGGCTAGTACAAAGTGGAGATGGTAGGACTGCAATGAGAGGTTCTTCATGAATTAACGAATTTCTGAAATGGATTGAAACGGATTAATGATTCTTCTTCTCACGAAGAGTGCTTCTTTCCCTTACCCCTCTTAGTATTTTTTCTTTCTTTCTTTACTAATTATCATTATTATTCGTCATAATTCATTCCCTTCATGCAAACATTCTCTCAATACTATCGAATTTTCCATTTATACTATCCCGACTTATTAGTGATATTATCTCTTTTCTCAATATATGCCTCTACCTGTTTCATTTCACATATTCGTTATCTCATTATGAACCTCCCATTGCAGTCTTACTATCTCCTGTTTAACACAGACCACTTTGTACTAGCCACTCACCCGCCTAACACCTTTTATGACCTCGAAATGACTTACTTGTCAATTTTCCTACCCCACACTCGACAAATCTATTATGACTCATCGCCACAAATGTCTCCCATTTTAAAATATTTTGTAATCGATTTCAGTCTAGCACGAAGTTTGTCACACAAATACGACTATTTATTTTGACACTCCATAACAAATCTGTTATTCTACGTTAAAAGTGTATCCGCTGCATAACTGGCCATTATTGTAACGACAGTAAATATTAGATTTTATAACTGTAAGAACCTGAAAAGGAGAAATTATTGAAAAGAATATTCTTCTTTCAGATTGACTTTTAATTCATAATATGGGAATATTTCACACTATTGAAACAAATATTTGTATTCGCTTCAATTTAGATGGCCGTGAGTTGTAAAATAATACGCAGAAAGTGTTTACAAAAGTTTTTTAGTGGATTATTAACGTTTTCCATTTTCACAAATGATGTATTTAGTGGAGAAATTATGAGAATTCATAAGGGTGGGTGGGATTCAGGTCTGTTTACAACGATTAAATAATCTTAAAATAGAAACAATAAATTTGTGATATTTAAATAAGACATTGAGAAGAAAAATACTTTGAGATGATGTCATTCTGTAGTATCTCCACAGTCGCCTTTCTTTCAGCGAACATCTTCTGAATTTTATTGATGGCCAGAGCAAAGTGAAATTACCCATTGAAAAAGGTAGCTCTCTTACCCAAATCCGTTGTGATCATGTAGCTACCAGTAGTTCTGATTCACTACTGATGCTACAGCACAAACATTACGCGTGGTAGAATTTTCCAAAAGATAGACACCTTTTGGTCAGTAAACCAAAAACACTGTTTAGCTAATATGGGTGTAAAACTTAGTCACTATGACGGCGTGTAATTCCACATTCCACCTGTTACAGCTATAGAGATTCACATGATTCACATGTTGGTGGTTAATAGCAACTCCAGACGAAGATTCGTCATGATGCATTTTCAGCCTATGACTTTGGCTTTTCAGGATTATTCAGCCCTAATGCAATTACCTTGTTCTTCGAGCTATGTTTCTTGAATATATCTGCCTGCTCTACTTGATATCTCCAATGAAATAGACGTTAAAAGCTAGATGATAGGAAACTGACGCTTTCTATTAGTTTAACTCTGTGAAGCATCAGTGATTTTTCCACGAATCGTATAGACTTCCACTTAAGAAGTGGTCACATTAACCACCTCACTGGCATCAAAGGTTCCATAAATTTTGAGCTATATGTCACCGACTATTCTAAGTGATTCAGCTTCTGTAAAGAGATGAGCACGGATTCTATGCCATTTATTCTTTCCTGATTGTCAGTTATTTATTTCCTATTGTTAGATTACAATCATGTTCTTCGACATGAGCTGCATATGTAAAAGTGGCAGCTAATGTTTACAGTATAATTCCATCAGAGAATGATTTTGTTCGACGAAAACACAGTGGCAAAGCATATATGCTGATGATTTCTCTAGCACAAGGCCTTTACATAATCATGAGAAGTAATTTGTGCTCATATTGTCGTCAGTGAATAATTTTGCAACATAGAAATTATTCTCTGATGTAACATGCTCTACTGCAGTGACCAATTCATATTATTGCATCAGTCAATATGTATACAATAGTTCCACCTTTCAAAACCTTCCTACTTATTTACTCATTCTCTCCACTTTCTCACTTATTTGTGAATAATAAGCTAACAAGTGAAGATGAATAGCGATCCCGATCGCGATCTCCTGATTTTTCAAAACTTTGGATTCCTACGGCGTTTGAGTTATCAGAAAAGGTTATTCACATACTAGTATTGAGTAATGACTTTGTGCTTGATTTCATCCATCGATAGTGTATTTTAGAAATCCTGAGAAATGGGTATTTCTTATGGAATTCAAATGATACATAATCAAAGTGGAGCCAAAGAAATTGATCACTACTCCACTTCACTTAAGATTCTTGATCTTCAAAACAGGCATGTAAACACTGTCCTAGACTAGACTGTGAAAATCAAACACTCAAATCTACAGTATAGTCACTGAGCTGAGTACTGAAACACTGCTACACATTTTGTCAATCTATGATATCCAAAGCTAAAAGAAAAATTAGTTTTTAAATTTTTTTTCATTGCTTAATTCTAATTTTTTGTAACAATATCTGCATTCTGACTAACGCGCCAATTGTTTGGGAAAATAAATACTTAAAATCGTCTGAAAATATAGAAACTACACTTTCAGTCTCCCAGGTAACTATCTGTCCTAAGAAAAATTGAGTTACAAAAAATAAATTAAGCCGTAACAACGAGATGGATTTCATCACATATGTTGTGAAAATTAATTTGTCCACTGTAATTCCACGTACTTGTGTGAAGAGGGTATGAGAAAGTATAACTATTTAAAATGCCATACCAAGATCATGAGAATAATTTCGGCATTCCAGTTAGCCCTGGTGAGTTGCCAACTGTGCTTTTTCAAGCCATTTTACTCTTATGTCAAGTGTATTTGGTTACAAACCAACATCACTGATGCCAGAGAGCACGAGACTGAGGCTTCATGTCCAGTTATGCACAGTCAGCATCCGTAATTCGACCGGAGATCGAATATGCCACTTTCATATCACGATGTGGGTATGCGAGCCACTATGAATGCATGGAGATGATCCTTTGGTTATGCTGATTAATCGACAGTTTCGTGGCTGATCGGTGATAGATGATTTAATGACAAACTGATTAAAGTCTTCACCAATTCGCTAGCGTATTACTTGTACAGAATAATTGTTGTATTGGATTAAGTAATCACTTAGATGGCTGGAGACTTGCCTCATCCTGCATTACTATCGCAGTTCTGCTAATAAATATTCTTTTGTCATTTTCACTGCATATTTGGTTTTACTTTGTTTCCAGCCTTCATTCTCTTTTCAACTTCACTCTTGCTGCCTTTCATTCATTCTGAATATTTTGCATGAATTCAGAGGGCATAAGTATGTTTATATTTGAGAATGTATTATATGATGTAATTTGCTATTTTCTATACAACTGTATAGAAAGTTACTTCAAGAAAATAAAGTCACAACTATTATTATTGTTTCCTTTATTTCCTAGAGGAACATAGGGCTTTAGCCACACGTCTTCATTGCGTTCGCTTCTCTGCCAATGTTTTCATCACTTGGCTCCACGTCTGCCCACATGATTTCATCTCCTCTTCTCATGACCTCCTCCATATCACCCTCGTACTGACAGTCAACTAACTCGCCACTTCCCCTTGGGTTTCACTTCAGCGATAGCTGGTGTGTGATGTCACTTGATGGTTTGTTCTCTCAAAGTAAGGCCAATCCACCTGCATTTCTTCCTGCACATTTGTTGCAAGATTCGTCCCTGGTTGGTTCGCTTCCAGAAGTCCTTCACTATTGCTGATCTTTTCTGGACATCTGATCTTGAATATTGAGCGAAGATAACTGTAGATGAAAGTCTGTAGTTTGTCCGAAGTATCCTTCGTGACGTGGTGACAAGTCTCTGATCCATATATTGGCTCTGACCTCACACTGGAGTCAAAAATCAGGATCTTATTTTCATTTTCATGCTGAGTGCTATTCATCTCCACATAGAAATGAGAGCAATGAAAGCTGGCCTTGCTTTCCCAATCCTCGCTTAGATATCCTCATCAGTTCCGTCCGCCTGTAGTTGAAACCATGCTTCCCAGGTAGGTAAATGAGGTCTCCTCTTTCAGATTCCTCCCATTTATGTTGATTGTTCTCCATTGTTGTTGCTGATAATGTAGGCCTCTATATTTACCTCAAATCCTATCTCGTCTGAATGCTTCTTTTGCCAATTTGTTGTTTTTCACTTGTATATCTTCTAGTTTGTGGGAAATCAGATATATATCATTGGAGAAATCCAGTCATTTTGTGTGATGACTGTCTTCTTGTTACCTGCTGTCTGTCGCATTATCCAGTCTACCAAAATCAGAAAAAATCATTGGAGATAGTAGGCAGCCATGTCTTACTCCCGTCTTCACTCCGAAGGATTTCGTGAGTTTCCCTTTTTGTGGATGACTTGTCATTCATCATTGCCATACAACTGTTTGATGAGGTGTATAATTGTTGGTGGCAACCCTTGGTAGTAGCGGAGTATTTGCCAGATCACCTCTCGATTGACGCTGTGCTCGCTATCTAAGGCATTTTCAAAGTCGATGAAGTTGAGGTAGAGAGCCGACTGCCATTTCAAGCTCTGTTCAATCACGATGGGTAGTAGTGCGATTTGATTTATGCATGACTTGTTTCACCTGAATCCAATATCTTCTGGTTGAAGTTTTTCATCAAGGGCTCATTTGATTCTCTCCAGGATGATGCGGCTTAGTAATTTGCTTAAGATGGACAGTAGCAGTGGTGTCATTTTTATTTTTTTTATTTTTTATTTTTGATGACAGCTTGATTCCACATCGTATTTTCAGTACAAGTATGGAATTTTCAGCATGGATATCGGTAGCCCAAATTTACAGGCCAACCATAGATATCGGGTAAGCGCCGGAAAGGGATCGAACCCCGGACCATGTGTATGGTCGGCGAGAGTCCTAACCACTGTGCCACCGACGCCTGCTGATGTCTCTGTGCTCATTTTCAATGCTTCTGCTGGGATTCCATCTCGTCCAGCTGCTTTTCCAATTGATGAACCTTCTATGCGCAAAGTACGAAAAAAACAGTATTCATCAGGAAGAATATTGGTAGGGAAATTTGATATGGTTCCTTCAGGTTCATATCAAAACCTTTCTAAACTCGACTAGCATTTGTCTCAGTACACATTGCGTTTTCGACGCTCTTTATCCGATTCTAATTCGATGTAATCCTAAAATATTCAACTATCAGTAATCACTGTAGCAACCCTCTTTAGAATGTGAAGTTGAAATAAAGTATAATTATATTTTAATAGTTTACACACAATGATAAGTTTTGTTATTGGTAATATTTCGAGCAAAATTACTGCCCGTGTTCACACCAGTGTTGGAATTGTTTGATTCGAATCAAACAATTCCAACACTGGTGTGAACACGGGCAGTAATTTTGCTCGAAATATTACCAATAACAAAACTTATCATTGTGTGTAAACTATTAAAATATAATTATACTTTATTTGATCTAATCCACAATGCTCAAACTTTTTACTGATATTAATGTGAAGTTGCTTTTACTTCTCAGAGAAAACACGTAAGAAAAATAATTAATCATCTGGAAAATATGAATTTCGAAAAATATTCTTACTCTGCATAAGTGAAGAGGCAGTAAATCTTAACATGTCTGCCAGAGTTCAGCCATGAAACCAGTGAATACTAAGCTGGTAATCCACAAGACAATTTTTGGTACTCAAGAGAGAACGTTGTCTTTAACCAGCACCAAGAAAATGTCGAGGGATGAAAAATTGTAATAGGAATGACAATTAACTACGATTCAAGAATATGTCGTATTCTGATAGGAATACAGATTCTTCTGCGTTTATGTTACGTCATTGCTAAGCAGAAGTGAATACTTGTGGTGTCTACTGTTTCGTTGGTAGCATCCATGATGATTCTCACTTTAAGGTATCCAGTGTTACGCTTTTTCAATAATATAAATGCTCTTATCAAAGGGTTTCATTGATGTCCTATGTTATTTCAGTGGACAAATGTAAGTCGGCGTTCATTTTGTTTATTTAGATTCTGCAGATCACTTTGAGGCGCCTCAAAATTCAAAATTCTATAAATTAGTCTTTTCAACAGTCTTCTCACTGTGTAGCATACTAAAAGACTTTACACAAAATGATGTACTCTGTTAACTTTAAGATAAAACCGTTTATACATATTAACTTTATTTGAAAAAACTACACATGTAATAAATTCACCTAGTTCATGTGACATTTTTCGACGTCAGCAACTTCGATGTGGTTTCTCTCTATTATCACATAGCATGTTTGTTATACGTCGTCACTCCTGAGAAATGCACAACATAATATCATGACTTCTTAAATTCAAACTGCACTTAGTTCCATGATGGTGATGATGACGGCAAGTTCATTGAAAACATTTAGACACTGCAAAAGTCGAAAATGTTATGCAACCACTGTGAAACAGTATTATTTACTGGATGACGTTTCGAACAAAATTGATTACTGTTCATAATCATATCAATTATAATCACACGACTTTGACACTCGAGTTTTATAGTTTTCTTTGTTCTCTCCTATTTGTCGTTTGGGTAGTAGAATTTTCCAGATATCGCGGACAGGTGATAAATATACAAACAAACTGAAGGAGTTGTCATGGGATCACCAATATCCCCAGTGGTAGCAGATATATTCATGGATAAGTGGGAAAACATAGCGACTGAAACGTTCACCCCCACCCTAAAAGTATGGCGGAGGTATGTAGATGACACATTCACTGTACTTAAAACACAAGATATAGATAGGTTTTTCGAACACATAAACTCGAAGTTTGAAGCAATTTAATTCACTTATGAATTGGAAAATCAGGAACGGGAGCTCCTAATGTTAGATTGCGACGTAAAGAGGAAAGAAGATGGGAAGTTAAACGCTGGTGTTTACTGGTAACCCACAAACTCAAACAGATATTTGGATCATCCCATCATATGTCAGTGAAGAAAGGATTGGTGAAATGTTTAAATGTTAGAGCACAAAAACTAAGCAGTACCAAAGAAAATCTGAAACAGGAACTGATACACATAAAAGAAGCTTGGAACCTAATAATTACCCGGATAAATTAGTCAAGAAATATGTAAGGAAATGTAAAAATAAAATAAATAATGATAGTAGCGATAGTGATAATAACGATAATAATGATAATAATAATAGTGATAATAATAATATTAATGACGACACCAATAATAAGGAATCTAAATCATCGGTAGTAATTCCATACAAGGAAGGAACCTCGGAAGCCTTATGCAGAATTCTTAACAAGGCAGGAATAAAAGTGGCTGGCATTCAAACCCACAAACTCAATTGTAAGTTAACGTATCCTGTAGAGCCTTTAAAACAAAACAATTCAGTTTATCTCATACCCTGCCTGCAATGATTGTCAGGTCAAATACATAGGTCAAACTAGTAGAACAGGGGCAGTCAGACTAGCTGAACATAAAACCTAGCAAAATCTAGACTGGTTGACCCGAATAAGATAAGAAATCTAGAGAATAGTTCAGCTATAGCACTACATGCAGTTACACACAACCATACAATAGGATGGGATAGGATGACAGTTTTTAAATCTAATGTCACAGGGTATAGGAAGAGATTGATAACAGAAGCTTTGTTTATCGAATCAACTACAAATACATGTAATAGGAATGATTCATCACCTGTCCCCGATATCTGGAAAATTCTACTACCCAAACGACAAGTAGGAGAGAACAAAGAAAACTATAAAACTCGAGTGTCAAAGTCGTGTGATTATAATTGATATGATTATGAACAGTAATCAATTTTGTTCGAAACGTCATCCAGTAAATAATACTGTTTCACTGTGTGATATATCAAATAAACAAACTAATATGGAATTATGCAACCACTATCGAATGTTATTACTCCTACATGTGCTCGACCATGTAACGATTTTCTTTCATATTTTCTACGAATAACTAGATAGTTTTGTATTTTGAAACTGTACTAAGATGTTTTGAATACTAAGTTTAAGCCTTTTACATTCATGTGAAAAAAATCAAGAAACTGTTAAAAGTGAGCTAATTTCGCAGGTTAACTTTGACCAATTATTTTGTAGTGAGAAAGTATTCAAACACCTGTGAGTTAAGTAGTTAATTGTTTTCTTGACACAATAACGTTCCATCCACACATTTATGCTACTCAGAGAAGGTTGATATAAGGCCAAACATATTCTCTCTTGAACTACACTTATTTCACCACAATAGTATTGTAATAGTAATAATAAAAAGAAAGAATAATCATTATATCGACCAAGTTAGTGTTATAACAATCAGCATATCTCAGTATAGATAAAAGATGAATACTCTTCCCCATAACCTCTTTATATTCTACAGGATGAGAGGTTATCAAAGAGAGAATTACTTGTTTCTCAATCAGTGTACTCAAACTTATGATGGGGATGCTTGAAAACAGAATCTCATTTGAAATGCATTCATTTGCAATGCGGAACAATGCAATCGGTAAAGTTGAACTCTAAGCACCACTAACTAACAATCAGCAAATGACCTTGAACACACCAATCACGTAAAGGAGGCATTTTTGTTCATGGAATGCAAATATTTATGAAACAAAATGCCTAAAAAGTGTAGAAAAGTGTTACAGAGGATACCTTCCTCTCACATTTGATAAAAATAGCTCTCAATTTTAGGTTGGAGTGGTATCAACAGAGTATAATTCCATTGTGAGTAAAATTTATTTTGATAGAGCTTCTTAATGATATGCAGTAATGTTCACTGAGCGATAAATTGTGCTCGAAACGTCATCAGTTAATATTACTGTATAACACTGTGAGAATTTATCAAAATAAAATTTATCCACAATGGAATTATACCCTACCACAGTGCCATTCTTACATCAACAGAGTAATTTAACCACTTTATATGGGTGTTATTATATAGGTCTTTTAACCCTAACAATAACCCTAATCTCTCCTGAACGCAGACCTGATGTGAAAATATCCCTTAACTAACTCTAATATCGCCCAACTTGTCCTTGGCTTAAACCGTAACTTAATCTTCCTCAAACTTAAGCTAAAACTTGCCAGATATCCCGTTTAATAGGACAACACTTCGATGAGCATTTTTTATGGCTATTGACAAGATTACTTGCCAGGTTTCACTGAATTTCTCAGTGAGCGTTTCAATGTTATTGGTGCGGTCACACTCCATTGGTAATTAACGGTGCTTAAAGTTTAACATAGTCATGCAATCCTAAGTCTTTATTTTTTTGCCTCACCTCATATGCATACTGAAAGAATCATGTCTGCGATATTATGGATTAGAAAATTAAGTCAGTTTACAGGTCTAAGTGCATCTTATATTTGTTGACCTGATAAAAATTTCATTGGTTACACAGTATGTTACAACACACAGTTAAATCGATTAAAAAAGCATTAGGTATAAGTAGTACAGTCATTTCATCGTTGTTCAAAAATGTTTGACATTTTGGGGGTAGTACAAGTCCATGATCTCCTCCAGACGAGGTATCAGCTAGCAAAACACAGGCTCATGTCGCTAGATTCTCACTACATCATCTCTTACTATCATTAAAGCTGACAATAAACATCGTTTGTTGAAAAATCTAAGCAAAATATGAAATCTTGTTATTTCCTTTTAATTATTAGAAAAAACGGAATTCATGAAATCAGCTATTCTATAAAAAATTTCTATCATTTTTTAATTGACATCAGACAATGATAAAATCTCATCAGACATATTAGAGTTTCAGTTAGCAAATGTCATTAGAACGTATCATTTATTAGTGATACCTCTATCATTCTCTACCTCTATAGCATCAGGTGGTACGTGAGTGTTTGTACTACGACAGTGTATTTTAAATCATCTGGTTTAATGTAAAACCTAAACTGTTTGTCAGTTCACTTTGTTTAACGCAGACGCAAGAATGTTGTTTGGGCACTGTGTTAGAGAACAAATTCAGTATGATATTATTTGAAAACATAATTTTTTCATTAGAATGTAATAACTATACAATAACCTCACATGCTCCAATAGTTTACTAGACAGTCCTAATTCACGAAACGAAGAAGGTTATGAGTGAGGCTAGCCACCCTGCCATGGAAAATCAACCCAAACACTACAAAAATTTCAACGTACAGAAATTTTGTACAAATTCAACTTACATTTACATCGAATACGATAGACAGAACGACAGGGACAGATGGAAGCCTCCAGAAAACCAGATTGTAGATGTGTCATCTTCCGCATGAAAGCAAAAATAAGCATCAGGACATGGAATGAACAGAAAGTATTTGAAACTAGAAATACCTCTGAGAAGATACGGCGTACAAGTGATCGAAATCTGTGGGAGAATATGGAATATAAGTGGATACTCCAATTTGTTAATTGGAGAGTCAGTGTTCTACTGCAGTCAACCAGATGGCAACCATGAGCATAGTGAATTGAAGGCTATCACTGTGTCACCAACACTATTCGAAGTGGAAATCAATTTTTTTCTAGGATACTAGGATACGCTCCTACAAACAACACAGATCAATATTTGGAAGACTGAATTCCACAGGCAACAACAAACATTAGTGGATAGCATCCGAAATGACGACAACAAAATCCTAATGGACGTCGAAAATGTGAAACTGGAAGCAGACAAGTGAGGAACAGAGCTGATCATTGGTCGAGAGATATTAGGTGAAATGTGTCAGGATGGCAAATTCTTTGCAGGCTCTTGTGTCTTCAATGATTCGATGATTCAAGGCAGTTTGCGCAAGCATCAAAATCTAAACAAAGTGACATGCATTCCACCTTGTGGACAAATGAAAAATCAGGTCGACTTTATATTGACCTCAAGAAAGCTGGAACACAGCCTGCTGTACTCAAAAATGAGTAGAGGAGCATATGTGAGATCAGACTATTATGTCGTGCATGTTACCCTCATGGTTATGTTGAAAGCTTTCGAAGAAGTTGTAGATTAACTATAACGAGTATAGATTTCAGAGCAATGAAGCGAGACCTATGAAGTGAAGACATGAATAAGATAAGGCTTACTAATAGGACAGATGATACTCCTGATTGCGGTAGGCTGGATGATGTGGCACATCGTGGGGAGCGAGGAGGTAGAAATACGTTGGGCTTATAACAAGACCTCAGGAAACTTGAAATACGCGGATGGTTTATGTCTAACGCCAAGTACACTCCAAGAACGACAGAAGAAAACCAATAATCTAGTAGAAGAAGCAGTTAACAGGACAAATGACTTCAAGTTAATATAGAGGGGACATAGGTGACGAGATGACTTGACTAACAGCTACATCAAGCATGAGCCAGTATCAGTGGAGTAATTTCGGAGATGGTTACCTCTTTCACTTACGCGGTTAGACAGTATCATTTCAACTACAGGAGGCACGGACGAAGACCTCACATCCAACCAGGATTAGACAGGCAATACAGACCATAATTCAAATGAAATTAGTGTGGAAAAAAGCCGCATTCAACATAAAGTACAAGATTTGTATTTTGCACACTGATATCAAATCAGTTCCGATATACGGTTCAGAAATTTGACTAGTGTACTATAAGTATTTAGAATAGGCTTCAAAACTTTATAAGCGGTTGTTTCCAAACACTAATGAAGACCAGATGGCCAGGAAGGATTAACAACAAGGAACTTCTGGAACGAAACAACCGACGGACTGTTGCTTCGCAAATCTGCTGAAAGGAGCTAGAGACAGATCGGTTGTACACTGACGAGACCGTTGGTTGACATCATGTACTGGGCTCTGGAATGCAACTCGAATGGAAAACGGCGATTTTGGCTCTTGGGAATGACATGGAGGTAACACGAGCCCTCACAGCTTCTTCAAATAATCTCGTTTATGTCAGCTTCGGAAAACCAACTCGCCACTTTTCAAACAGCCTTCACTCGGGGATTCAGGTAATTTAGGTAATGGTTTCTTTGGTTAGTTCTCTGGACTGCAGACTTCCTCATCACTTACTCTTTTTAGCCACTTACAGGATCTTAAAGTATAAAGTGAAAGCAGGTGTTGATGAAGACATCTGTCTTTAACATGGATACTTACGTTTGAACTTCCAATCTAGGCATTTGTGTCCAGTGCTATGGATTTTCGTAAAGATTTCAGAGTAATGAATTATTTTATTAGTAGTGATTGGTTTTGATCGAGCAACTTCATCATAGTTTTATTTACCATATTCGCTTTTAGTCCTGTCTCTTCTGAAAACAAGAAGCTTTTTGCTTGTGTTTATTCCGATTTTCGAAACATGTGACACGGATTATCCACAAAATTCTGCTTAAATTCCAATAGGATGAATTCACGTTTGTTTATATTGCATAACTGCTGTCAAGTCAACGAAGCCAACGATGACGTAGTTGAAATATTTCAGAAATCATGTTGAATCTCCGGTCTATGAAAACCAATATGAACAAAATAATGGAAACCAACTAGCAATGATAGCTTATGTGTAAGATTTCCGGTATGGTGGATAACTACCATACTTAGTCGACAATAAGGCACATCTTAATATTTGAAACAAGCACACGAGTAATAAATGGAAGAAAATGACACCCATAGAAAAAATCGTCAAAGATATGTAATCGGATAACCACCGATCTATGTTTGACTAACGCTAATGAAATCTGTGAATCGTTCGAATTTATTTCGATAGACATTTTTCATCCCATAAGATGTACAATTATTTTGTTCAAAAATGAAGGTCAAACTGACGGTAATGAAAAGAGTAAGTCTCTTACCTAAAGAGATTTGATTTCGTGAGTGAAACGGAAGGTCCAAAAATTCTTTTTGTTTCTTGACGTATACACAAAGAATTTCAGTTCGACATACTTAACAGTATTTTTCCTCTTAAACTGCACATATACAATGAGATATTTGGACTCAAAATGTCGACAGATGAAAACAGTATTACACTAATTTCACAAACCAACATGCGACTATCCAAACCCAAATATCTTTGTGTTTCCCTGAGTTATATCAAACAAATAAATCCATTTTGCCAAATAAAAATTTTGACTACCACCATAATGAAATTTCTGTGTTTTTCAAAGAATAATCGCTGCCAGTGTTCAATCTGGTGCAGGTTTCACAAAACTTTGTTTCTGGCTTTATTCGTTTATTCCTGCTACTAGTGAATTGTTCAACAAATCGTACACAAATGTTGATTCTCACACCACCGTCATAACCGAGTAAATCACATTGCCAGTTTAAAGTACATACAATCACGAGATGAACGTTCTGCCTACACTATCAAATATGCTATGCCTTATTCTAGTAGCTCCAAAGAAACAAGAAGAACTGTTTCACAGGTTGTAGTTGAGAATTTCTCATCCGCAGCTAGTGTAAAACTGTGACTGTCGGAAAATATTTAGCAAATAATATTGCACATAGGCGAATTCCCAGATAAATTGGGTGGTTACCGAAAAAACGGGGAAGTCTACATAGTTTCAGTTGCAAGTGTACACAATACTGGTGAGTAGCATTTCATATAATGCAGCATATATAAGAATGAAATCTCCTAAACGACGTTTTCTGCTTTCTTGTTTCCATTTTACGATTTCATCTTCAGGACCGAAATATTATAGTATGTAGACATACTTGAATAATTTTCTTGTTTTTTCAAGAGTACCTGCAGGCGTTATAAAAGTTTCTATTTTGTACTTTACATATCGATTCATGTTTGGCTGAAATTAGTGGTAGTTGGCTTATTCAATCACTTATTTATGTTAAGTGAATTATATTCACAGAAATTGTTTGGAACAGAACTTTAGAGAAACTCTCTGCTCAGAGTTACACTTATTCTCTCAAATAGTTAAGCAAAAGAAGCCTGAAGAGGGTTGTTAATGTATGTGTGGAACTTGTATATATATATATATTTTCTCTATATTCCATCTCTCCAACTTCCCTTTAATGTTTGTTGCCACTTTCAATATCTCCAGTTTAGCCATTGCGTCATTCCGATTGCACGTGTGTGGTGATAAATCGACAATCAAAGCTTCAGTGATGAACCTCTCTCTTCAACTAAATTTATTACTTTCTAATTACTTAATTAATTACTTTCAGCCTGTCCTACTCTATTCTTCAATTACATGCAACTGGATGCAGTGCGATGGCTTAGTTTTCTTCTAGGTTATCAGACCAAGGCAGGGTCAATTATTCTGGGTTTAGACAAATTTTTATTTTTCAATAATCTAGTTGACTCCGATCTACTAATTTCAGTCATATACATGATAAAGATTGTGAGAAATAAATAACTTATTCTCGAAATGTCATCCAGTCGTTAATACTGCGTCGATGTGTGATATTTCAAATAAACTTATCCAATATGAAAAGGGTTATGCATACAAAATGTCGGTTTAACAGGTCACTGAATATTCTTGTCTTCAAACGTCACAGCACTCTTGTCGTACATGTTTCACTGGTTCTCATGCTCTTGAATTAATACTACTTTGATTCCTCTAGTCTCAGAATGTAATTATAGATAAATTTAACTGTAAAGGGGGTGTAAAATACGCCTTTACAAATGTGGTTATTTTTAGCTCGAATCAATGCAATGCAAATTTGGTGTTTCTTGTGTGATTTTCATAGTTAGACTGTCCATTCAAACTGTTCAAAAGGATGAACGTAGATATTATAACGAATGCACTCCTCTATTTCATTTAAACGTATCCTTATGAGGTACAAGTTCACAATATTCAAGGCTAATATTCGTCGGAACTGCTGTTGTTCATCGTGTGTCAAGAATTACACACGGCTGCAAGTGATATAGCATCTTAATACATAAACAGGTGACCAGGAAATGAAATGTGATTTATATCGCTCATGAACATGTTGGATAGTACAGTCATAAAAATGAACTCATCAGTAAACCTTCGAGAAGCATTCACTTTGAAAGTGTGAATGCTTTATTGAATTGCAATAATACAAATTTGCGTTTTTATGGCGCAACTGTCGTCAAGTTAACGAAACCAAGGATGACATGGTTGAAATATCGAAGGAATCATACTGGATTTACCTTCTGTGGAAACCAGAATGACTAAAAGAATGAAAGTCTAAATGGAAACCGACTAAGAATGAAAGCTTATGTTTGAGGTGTCTAACGTGAATCACTATCATACGTGTTCGACATTAAAGCATACCTCAATATTTAAAGCAAGGAGACGGGTAGCGAATGAAAGGAAATAACTCATATACGTAAAATTATCAAAGATATGTAATCGGATAAGCACCAAACTGTTTTTTATTAAGACTAACAAAAGCTGTGAATGGTTCGAATTTATTTTAAAAGTAATCATATACAACTGCATTTCCAAAAATGAAGGTGAAATCGATATCAATGGAAGCAGTAAGTCTCATATCTAAAGAGATTTGGTTTCGTGAGCCAAAAAGAAATCTCAGTGATTTCTTTTGTTTCTTGGTGTACACCTATAAAATTTCATTTCGACACACTTGACATTATTTCACCTCTTAAACTGCACATATACGATGAGATATTCGGACTCAGAATGCCGAGAGATGAAAACAATATCGGAATAATTTCACAAACCAATAAGAGGCTTTCCAAAACCAAGTACCTTTGTGGTTACCATTTCTCAAATGAACCTCATTACAAATGAGACTTTTGACTACCACCATAAGAATAATTCCTGAAAGTGTTTAACCTTAGGCTAATTTCAAAAAACGCTGTTCAAAGTTTCATTGGTTTACTTGTACTACTGATGAACAATTCAACAGATCATACAGGAATATCGATCATCACACCGACTGTCATAACATATTGAGTCACAGTAACACTTTGACGTATATACAATCAGGAGATGAAAGTCCTGTCTACAATAACAAAAATGGCGTGCTTTATTCCAGTGGTTCCGAAGAATCAAGACGAACTTTTTCACAAGTTGAAGTTGAAAATTTTCCGACCACATCTGATGCAAAAATGCTATTGATTGACATAACACTGAGAGGAATTAGCTGGTGATGGGCCAGATGATGTCTTTGAGGGGGTAGGGATATTTAGCAAAGGAAACAGTTATAGAAAGAACAATTCTCAAGCTCTTTAGACATAAGGAATTTGGAAACAGATAGATGTCAGTTAAAATAAGTGACAATAACATACTCACTTTCAAAGTTGACATAAGTGATTCGACAGTAGTTATGATCAGTTGAGATTATGAAGATAATAGGCCTGGTATTATGTCGTAAGTAAAAAGCTATTTGAGAGAATTTCTCACCCCACAAATTCTTCAGAGTGAGTGGTACTGAATAACTTCTAGACTGTTGGTTTGTTGCCTAGCATATATCATTCTAGGATGATATTTGGCACTAGTGAACTACACAAATCATTGTATTCTATAAGTAAGATATTTCGATCTAGAAATGTCACAGTCTATACACTGTCTATGCAGCATTATGCTACTTGAGATTTGAGCCGTGAATGCAAGCTCACTCAATCTACGAAGGTGCCCAGTGAAATACTTTATAAAGCAATCAATCTTACTTAACCTTTGAGGTTTCCAGACGCCATGAAAAGTATTTACAGACAGATGATCAGCTGCAGCGAAATCACAAACATGTTTTTGAACACTATTCATAAAACACTACCATTCATCTAAATAAATGACAAAGTGGTTTCTTATATGTACACATTTTGCCACCTGAAACAGGTTCAGTCTAAATGACTGCATTCCACAGGCACAAATATTATAGTTCAGAATAGCTTAGGGAATTATATTCCATGAAATAAGAAGGAATAACAACCAATACATTCAAAGCGAGGATGCTTAAAACATCATTGATGATAGTTCTGTATAAACAAGTCCTGTGAAGTTTAACTTGAAATAATACTGTGTCATGATTTCTAAGTTCTCCTAATGAAATTCACTCAGCAGTTTCTTCATTTCCAGACATAAAATGTCGCAATCGTGCCTCGTAAGTCTGACACAGCACACTGTTCGTCATTCTCGTAATTTTACCTGTTGTGTTCACATGAATTTCACAACGTTTGATGCAGAAATTAGTTACCGTCTCATTTCTAAATTTATTAGACAGTTCAACTAAACAGCTCAATTTCTGACAGCTCAACAAATCACCGCTAGCAGTAATAATGCTGAGAATAAATCTTCCTCAGTTTATCCACTGATGCTTCAATCGAAGCCCATTCGGCATATTCTGTATTGATGAAATCACTTGAAATTAAACAGAGTGAGATCAATTTAAGAACAGATGTCGCAAAATACTAAAAAATCTGCCTTCAGTACCTTTTTAGAATTTCAACTCTGATATCAGAAGCTTTATTTATCAAATCAGTTGAAAATACATGTAATATGAATGATTCAACATCTATCCAATCAGACGTTTGTAAATTTCTACTACCACAGTTTTACACATAGATTAGTCTGTCCACCCTACTGTGTGGTTGTGCTTTAATCTATGTAGCGTAATTTCTGAGTCAGTCATTGTAAGTAATTTAGAAAAAACACTCAGCGATTACACTGTGTCGATTAACACACAACGATAATAGAATTAAACACAGTTGAAATTCTAGATAACAATATGGGTAGGTAGAGAGAGAGAAAGGTTGAATACTGAATCTTTGTTCATAGAATCTACACCCAGCAGATGCAATAGCAATGAATCATCATTCTTACCAAGAATATGGAAACTATAACTACCTGTCGAATCAAGAGGTGACAAATAATGTAATTATGAAAAGGAGATCAGAAGGTTGTGTGAGCAACTTGTTATTATTACGAACAGTTAATTGTGCTCGAAACGTCGTTATCAGAAAATATTACTTTGTAAAAATAAAGTTTTCCCTATAATGGATTTCGACTCCACCAAAGTGCTCAAGTTCTATTCTTATATCCAATAAGTAATTAATTTTAGTGCAGTGGAAGTATGTGTGAGGGTAAAGAAAACGTTAAGAATTTATGTGAATTTGTATTAAATATAGAGAAGGAATTCGCCCGCGGGGAGTATCAACACACAATATTAGATGTATTCATAAAAGCGTAAATAAAACTCACACCTATCAAAATGTTCTTTCGTTTCTTCTTGTAGATTGGGGTTTTGTGGGCAAACCTGATAACTGATCTGCATGTTCATCAACTGATGTATTCGAGACAGGGACTTCACACTTTTTTCGTCACTGATAGTTTTTCATTTTACGGCTCTAAGACTAGTGATTTCCTGTCTCTTAGTTTGAATATTTCAGACACAAAGCATTATGTATGCTGCTTGGATTTTGCATTCATATAAAGCTTTTCAACACAATTTACGCTACATTTTCTTAAATTTTTGTGTAAACGTGAATGTCTTTTCCTCAGTGTTGTTAGTAACAAATGTTTATCATTATATATTGACAAATAACCCCTAAAACTTGAAGAACAACATGCCAGAAGAATATTCTATTTTCATTAAATGGTGTATTTATAAAAATAAAAATTTCTTTGAATTGATATAAGACATAATGAATGGTTTTCTGACCTGAAGGACTTCATTTTGTATGTTGCTTACTTTTTGGAGAAATGTGATGCAAGTGGAAATTTGCGTTTGCCTATTTGAGATTCGTCAAATGAATTAGTCTACTTCAACTTTCCTTCTTGTCATAGCCAGCACATAATTTGGACAAAGCCCTTAACATTCTTCTCAATGATGACTACCTCTGTTACTTCACAAAATCTTCAGTATTTCACCCGGTTTCGCTAAAGCCAGAGGTTTGACATTTGTAATAATCAGCGTGCAATCCAAGTGACATCTGCAACCACAGTATTCAGGGACAACTCCAGCACTAAGAAGATATCACTTAACAATACAGACAAACTTCATTATGTGAGGAGAATGTTTTAAGACATGCGTTGTTGTCTGAGTAGTGTTCAGGAACAATGGATATTTTGTTGTTCAACCATAAAGCTTAGGGGTTAAAAGACAGCTAACAAACTTCTGTGATGGTTAGATAACTAATCAAATTCATTTGAAGCGTTTCGTATCACATAAACAGTATACTGCGTAGTATGCTGAAGCAACAGGAATCCGCAGATTGAAGCCTTATCTGCACGTAAGGAATGTTTTTTTTCGTGCACCTTGCATAGCACTAGTAATTTCTCGTTTCATGACTTACCATTTATTTATTTGCTTGTTCCTGTCACCACCTCTGAACATTGTTCATTTTCCTACGTGCTAAATATTGAGGCGCTATCTTCAGGCCTTCAGTTTCATATTTTTATAGTACAGCATCAGAGAACCACTGATGAATTCGCTTTTAAAAAGCTGGTAAATATCTCAATGGTTGCCAACCATATTGTTACAACAAAGATCTCCCTCCTAAGTGCTGATAATATGACACTGAATAGTGAAAAGAATATCTGTCTCTCAACGAAGTCTAATTGATAACACAGTCAAAGAGCTACTACGGCGCCCAGGACAAACAAGTGTTTATGTTATCAGTGAAAATTCTCAGGAGTACTTTGACATTCAATGTGACTTGTGAGGCTACACTTTTTTTTATTACTTTAGTTTCCCAGTGGAAGATAGGGCTCCAAGCTAGAGGCTTGAAGTTTCTGTAGCAGTGGTGATAATTTTCAGAGGGTGAGGTTACTAGCCTCATGCCCAACCTTCCCGCTTTACCAGTCTTACTACTGACTTAGCGAAGTGTTGGAGTGCGTCGGCGTTCTACCGCTGTGCCACCGACGCACTACTTACTGGGACCAAATAGTAAAATACTTGCCTGTAATTAATAAATGAACAAGTATCCAGCAACACTTCATCCTTTTTTATTGAAATGACGTTTAAGCAGAAGCAGCTATTTGACTTGAAAGCGGAAAAGTCACAAAGTCGGATGGAATTAACACGAATCAATAAAAAGAACCTGCCTAGTTTTGTTGAATAACTTTCATCATAAAATTTATCCGTAAACGGAGCAAACATGCCACGAATGCCATGATGAGCTCCTAGCGGAATGAAAACATAATAATATCAACGTAATGCGTCATGTAAGTGCTTAACAGCTTATTATTGTTGGTGTGGAATTCGGAAGCAGATGAAAGTGAACTGCATCTCATCGAAACGGGTTTCAGTACATGTTATAATAAATGTCGATGGATGACAGCATGGGATACTTCTTGTAATTCAAACATTAATCTCAAAATTTTTAATACATTTTATTATTAAAATATAACTGTGGTGTGAAGAGGCTGGTCTATTCATTTCAATCAGAATGAAAATCCTAAATACGAAAAGCGATGCAAACATTAACTGGTTATTGCTTTATGAAAATTTCCTCTTGCTCATTATTTTAATTAAACGGTTCGCACTAAGTGTACCAAAATCTAGTTAAGTTTTCTATGGAAGCACTCATTCAGAGCACATGAGTTCATTTTTCTTCTTAATCTGATGACTGTTTACAAAAATCTCATGTATGATATTAAGATAACAGAATATTTCACGCTTTCTTTAAAGCCACAAAACCATTTGAAAAAGCTTGATGGTAAATATTGATTCACGAATTAGCTCTTGCAGAAAGTCAGAAAGTTAAACATCAACACTGTCAAAATTAAAGCAGATATAAAGTTAAATATATAAATTTGATATATCATATGTAACAGTAGATAAAATAAATGACTCCTATGATTTTGAAATTTGAGCATCTTTTATAAGGAGTTATCCATAAAAACCACTTCAAATATCTTGACAATCCCACAGTTAAATTTAATCTCATCTATGTTTAAAATAAGACCACTCCCATACTAATTCTGCGTTTATTGTTTCACATCTTTCAGTTTTTTTTCACTTTAATGTATCTCAAAATTCTAAGTATTGAAAGTAGAAACTTTATTTATCACTGAAACCTCTCACACCCTCAGACACTGTGAAATTGTACTTTTAAATTTTTTCATCAGATTTATACCGTTAACATTCAAAAGATGCTTTTTATCAGTAACTCTTTGTCAGTGAGATAAATGTGTGTCCACGCCTTTCTGTAGTTGATATTTTATGATATTGCTTAAATTATAAACAGTTGAAACAGTTCTCTAAATATTAAATAATAACTCTTATTATCTTGCTACATATGTGGTACTTTCCTCGCCCAAGTTACTTTGTGGCTTTTGGTTTGTTTGATCTCTTAGCCGATTTATTTAATGGCGGAGCTTCCAATATCTTTCTTGACAACTTCTTCAGCACAAACCTTATTAATATAATATGAACTTTTCTGAATTCGCCATGAATGACGATATAATTATATCTCCTGACAAATATTGTTGTGACTGGTAGTCAATTTAACACTGATTATTTTAATTAACTTGAAATTTGAACTTTCTTAACATTTTATTTATTCTACATTATTTCGGGCATCTGGTCTGTGGTGATGCGTTTGTTAATCGGTGATATTATCTGGAGTGCCAGGCCTATAGAAGTTCCCTGACTGCAGCTTTTGTGTTTTCTCTGTTTGAAATCTCTACATTCTCCCAATCATACTGCTGTCCGTCATTATCTACATGCATCCATAAGAAAAAATACATATCGTGTGTTCTTAGATTCAGATTCGAAGGGGACGCTCAATCTGACCAATATAGTCTTTATAATACTTTTGTGCAGTTAATTTTGTAAATGGTATTGATCTTATCTTCTTTTACTGTTAAATATTTTGGTCTACACAGTGTTAAGTGATTCTGTTGGCTAGTGTGCTATATCTATTTCATTAAATGGACCAAGTATTCTAGTCGTCAGTTCAGCGATATTCGCCATATATGGTAGGAATGAATTTGCATACCACTTGCAACAGCTAAGTGTTAGGAAAACTAGAACAACACTAACTCATCCACAAACTAGTGATTTAACAGAGATGAATAACAGCACAGAGAAGTAGTGGCAGGCGGAATAAACAACCTTTCTAATATAACTTGATGAAACTGTGATTTGAGAGTACTATACAAATATGTTTTATGCATGTGACGAAGAGTAGATAACTTTCTGATAACTGACACTACTAATTCAACCGTCAAATTTACATTGTCAGTCCAGATAAACTCTTCATCGCCAACTTCAATATGAAGTGAGGTTTTAAGATACATGTGCTTTGGGATAACCATGTTTCATGATAAACTTGTGTGTGACTAGCTGTACCAAGAGGTTTTCTTATCTACTCGTTGGTATATATGATTTTGTTTACTTACCACCTGACTTTCTGTGAATTTGGCTTCTTTTTCACTGGCTGATAAATCTGGTATGTCCATGTGTGTCTGCTCATAGCCAATTCATCTATGGACCCAGTTACAACTACAACAAAACAAAACACATAGAACCTCTATATAAACTTTGTTCAAACGGTCAGCGACAGTTTCGAAAATATCCAAAATATACCTTAATAAATATACCTTAAAATACCTTAATAAATATACCTTAGGATTTCCTAAATAAATATAATTTCAGTAGGACTCTGCTGCTGAATACTCTGCCTCGTACTAAAAAATATCCCGTTTCAATTCCACGGGTGTATCAGCAGATTTATTTCTGTCAGACCCCGAAGCCTCCAATTTGCACTAGCATATATTACATACGGAATTATATCTACGTTATGTATATGATATTTTTATTTTCTGTGAAAGCGAACGTAAAGCTGAAAACCTTTTGGTATAATTCAGCTCAGACCATCCGAAGCTTCACGTCACCATGGAACACGAGGAAAATGATACAATTTGATTCCCAGATGCTTCTCTAATGAAAAAGAATGATGGCATAAGACAAAGATCTGTGCTCAGAAAGTCTTCATGATCGTGAAATTACATACATTTTGAAAGCTATTTTCTGATCCTAAATGAAAAAGACTTAGTCAGAACATTGTTCCGTAGAGCACTCCAGAATTTGTTCAAACAGTACAGATGAATATGAAATAAATACTCTGAAGGCTATTTCATCATGGGATCGAGATCCCGAGAGTTTCATCAAAATATGCTGAAAAGGAAGAAGTCCCATTGAAACTATGCAAACAGTTTCAAAGAGAGCCGTATATATCAGCTTCTCATATAAAGGATGCGATGCACAAGAAGCGGTCGAACAAAGACTTTGTTTATGTTTTATTCATTCCTTTAGGTTTCCAGTGGAACGAAGGGCTTCAAGCAAGAGATTGAAAGTTTCTGCAGCAGTGGTGCTTATTTAAACGGGATGAGGTTGCTAGCTTCATGCCTAACCTTCTCCATTTACGAGTCTTATTACTGGCATGGCGAGGTAGAGAAGAGGGCCAGCCGGGGGTCGAACCCCGTACCATATGCATGGTTGGCGGGCATTCTACCTTTGTAACACCGACACAGTTTCTATAAAGCCATCAGAAGAACGTATTATGCTAGATAACTCGTGCCTCTTTGCACCTGCAACCGAATGCTCCAACCATCTGGCAAAGACCGTTCACTAACTTCTAGTTATTTCTTCATTTTGATTATTGTTGGATACCACACAGTATTTTCGGTGCAAGTATGGAATTTTCAGCATGTGATATCGATAGCTCAAATTTTACAGGCCGACCACTGATGTCAGAGGTGCGTTGGTAGTTGATCGAACTTCAGACCATATGCAGGGTCGGCGAGAGCCCTAACAGCTGTGCCACCGAAAGGCCGAATTTTGTAATTAACTTTATTGTTCAAATTAATCTACTAACCTATAGTAAGACGATCAAGGTTGGGATACGTATGTAACTATATTGTCCATCTACCCAACTGATTCCACTTATTTTTCATGAGTTAATGTGGTATTCCTTGCTATTTTCAGCACTTCTGTCGAGAATCCCTTTATTTTAGTAGTGCAATTTTAATGAGTCCGCAAATAGAGCTTTCGATTTCCCTTCTGCTCTAATTCTCATCATCGAATGCTTTCAGCGGCACGAAAACACCTGAATGGTATACAATTGTGTCATTCAAATATGCAGATCAGTAAGACGTTCTGAGCAAATGAAATCTGTTTATTCAATAATAATAATAAGTAGATACAGTTTTGGTGTAAAACGATTATAAATAAGAATGAATAAACGTTCTTTGTAATATTCATGTGTTTTGGTAGCTACCATGAAAATCACTATTATTATTATTATTGCATACACTCACCGCCAAATCTTCATTCGACTTGGTTCTCTACCGTCACATTCAAATGGCTGCACGACTACCAACAGGCTTTAATTTCTCCTTCACATTCTCTCATTCCCGCCAGTTTCACATAACTAAATTAGTATGAAGAGTTTCCACAACTTGGACAATCAGTTTCCATTTAGGCTTGTCAACCACCACGTAAATAAGTTCTAACAAAGCAATTAATTTTAATAATAGATTCAATGAGGTATATGACCATGTAATTGCAAGGCATTTTTATTCTGTATTGAATTTCGCTATGAGACTATTCATTCGAAACTTCAGCCGGCATTCTAGAAGCTTTCAAGTTGCTGCAATTCGAATGAGGGTTACTGAGAAAACCTATTGAATTATTGGAATGAACGCTGAACTACTAATGAGTAGTATGCTCAAATCGGAAAATGAGTAAATAGATAATGGAACTTCAAAACAGTTTTAAATGACTCAATACGAAACCCAAACACATTTCTGTTTGTTAATGTAAGTGGATGAACTAACGTTAAATGACTAGCACTATGACGTACATTTTGTGGGCCTTAGAACAAATGGTAACAACACACAAGTCCTGAGTATCTATCAGAACAATGATTTCTAAGCACTTGAAGTGTTGACTTCACATAAATGAGCATGAATGGCACAATACAACTTGAGATATAATGACCCCACCAATGAACAAATGTCACAATCGAAATTATCGAAAGTGGTACACAGATTCTCACTTTATTCAACGTGTTTATCCTCCGGCTTTCCACACAACTTGGAGACATTTTTTTCTCTTTTTCTCTCCAAACAGTTGAAGTCTAAGGTGTCTTTTTTTCGGTATATTACCTATCAGCCAGTATCTTAGTAATTGTCTGGAGAAAGTATATCCTCATCATGCCCACAAACTGTTATACTACTCTACTCATAAGTAGGTTGTTGGTTATTATCAATAATCTGGTGGAATTATTAGCATTGGAATTATAGGCTAATGGTAGCTTGTGATGTCTACGCAAAATTCACAAAACTCAATTTGCAATCACACATTTGACTATCTGGCAGTAAGAGAGCAGGCAGTTTCGTGTAATATTGAATATGGGAGTAAAATTTAATTTCTTAGCGGTGGGCTAGATGGTAACATACTGAAATAGATAGCTGTTTTCAGTTCTCCGGGAATGAATTTATACGAGACACATGAAATATCAGTGATTGCAGTGGGTCACACTATCACCTGATACAATTAGGTGCATATGAAAAAGGCACATCTAATAATTTTTTGAAAAAATTTGGTATCGAGTAAGATGTGATATGCCTTTTGCAGATTTCACTAGAAAATATGTAGTTTCGTCGTTTTCATTCATTAGGAAGTAAAAATTTTCAATAATAAGGACACTCATATATCGTGTATTCCATTCAACCTTTCAGTTTTTCCATTTTCACATAAACAGTATTGATACGTGAATGTGCAATTTGATTTTTCTAAATGTATGGCGCACTTCACAGGAATTCGCTATCCGAATGATATAGAGAATCCCGAACAACATAAATAAAATGGTTTTCGAATTCGATTAGTGTAGGTTCATTTCGTTCATGTATTCGTAACCTGATCATCTGGAAGGATTCGAGACTTATTGAATATGAATTTGTAAATAATGCTGTTCATTAGAGTAACACCACAGCCTATTCGACAAGAACCCATATTACTTGAGGTATTCAAGTGTGAAATGGTTGTCAACGAAGTGAGACGAAAGTTAGAAGAGATGGCTGACAGCCATACTTCTCAATAAGTTTCAATTTCTGAAATATACTGATGAGAAGTTTAGTCTGTAAACACTAACCTACTTATTAGTAGTTAGTATAATGATGCGCAAAATCAAAATTTATTTCACCATTCTCGGTGTAAAAAAATTTGTACTAAATTGAGACTACAGAGGATGAATCAGTGATTTTTTGTATTTCCCTTCATGAATTTGGTTTCACGGCTCACAAAATATTCCGAGAAGTTTGTTAATTCCAGAATGCTGACCGTTTTCATGGCATGAATTAAGAGGTATAGAGAATCATTGAGAACGTATACCAAATAAGGCCAGGTGGACGCCGGGGCCTGATCAAGTTTAAATCTCACTTGTACGTGAATTTAGTATGCTTGCGGTCCTTTCGTGACTGTACATCGACGAATAGTTCCAGCTACATTGAGATTATGCTTGAATTAGGTGTACCACCCGATGTTTTAGACAGGTTTATGGAAACCAGAGTGCTTCTGTGAAATCAGATGCCTGTGACTAATTGGGAATGTATGGTTTCGCAATGAAATTCAACTCCAGCTTATTGCATTGTCCGTATGGATGTATATTGTTATGTGAAACACTTGTAATATCTCCTAATGCCGTTTGTTTGAAATCGGTACAAAAGACGACTGTAGTCATCTCTCATAGAAATATGTGTACTTCGTTGAAAGCGTATCTTCATTATGGTGCGCTTTACGCGACTCACCTCATCGTTAATATAACTAGCTGAAATCAATGTTTCATTTTAAATATTCCATATGAAGACGAGTATATTTTGATGAACTTTCCTCCACTCAAATCACAGATGCTAATAGTATCAACTGAAGTATAGGTGGGTGCAGATGTCCATCACTTGCAAAAATATTAACTAAAATAGAATATGGAAGTAACGTTTCTCTTGTTGACTGTATGAATCGTAGTCTGTAAATCGTAGTTTTCATCAGAGTACATTTAACTTGAAAGGCCACGATAAGCTGTGATTTACATACCTCTTTTAAATAATATCAGTTATAACCAGAATTCCGAGAGCATTTTAAGCTGACATCCAGATGTTATTGTTATATTATAATTGTTCCGTTGGGTTCCTGGTGGAACATAGGGCTACAACTGCACGTCTCAACTTGTTTCTGTCTTCTGCTATACTTTTCACCGGCAAACATGTTATTCCACACTGTTTCAGCTCCTCTTCACACGATCTCCTCCATGTCACCCTTGGACGTCCCACTCGCCGCTTCCCTTTCAAGTTCCACTCGAGCACTGGCCTGACGCGCGATGTCACCCAGCGGTCTCGTCAGCAAGTGTTCAATCCATCTCCACTTTCTCCTGGTTCTTGTTTTGTTTGTTCCCATAGTCTATTGTTGGTGATCCTTTCCGGCCACCTGATCTTCAGTATAGAGTGAAGACAAATGTTAATAAAGGTCTGCAACTTGTTGGAAATGTTCTGTGTGACCCGCCAAGTTTCTGATCCGTATACAAGAACTGACTGACTTGACGTTTGTATTGAAAATCCGAATTTCGTTGTGGATGGTGAGTGACGAAGATTTCTAGATTGGTTTCAGGTTGATGAATGCGTTTCTGGCCTTCCCGATTCTCGATTTGACATCCTCGTCCGTTCCTCCTGTGGTTGAGACAATGCTCCCTCCCTAGATAAGTGAATGAAGTAACCTCTTTCAAATCCCTCCCGTTGATGGTGATTGCACTGGATGTTGCTGCTGCTGTTGTTGTTGTTGGTTGGTTATTTTCATAACCTCCGTCTTGTCAATGTTCACCTGGAGTCCTGTCTTCTCTGGCTGCTTCTTCGACCAGTTTGTCAGTTTTCGCTTGTAAGTCTTCGATTTTGTGTGACGTCAAACATAAGTCATCGGCGAAATCCAGGTCTTCTAGGTTCTTCACGTCAGTCCAGGATATCCCTATCTTCTCGTTTCTCACTGTCTGACGCATAATTTTTTATTTTGTTTTTTTAATTTTATTATAGCTTGATTTCACACCGTATTTCTGGTACAAGTATGAAATTTTCAGCATGCGATATCGGTAGCCCAAATTTAGCAGGCCGACCATAGATATCAGGTGTGCATCGGCAGGGGATCGAACCTCGGACCATGTGCATGGTAGGCGAGAGTCCTAACCGCTGTGCCACCAACGCACCACCACCACAATTAGGAATATCATTGGTGATAATAAGCACTCTTGTCTGACTCCTGTGTTTACTCCAAACGCCTCGCTGAGTTTTCCGTTGTGGATCACTTGACATATGCCGTTGTCGTACAGCTGTTGAATAAGGTTGATGAATATTTGGGGTACGCCGTAGTAATCGAGTAGTTTCCAAATTACTTCGCGGTCAACGCTGTCGAAGGCTTTCTCAAAGTCTATAAAGTTGAGGTAGAGATTTGATTGCCATTCCATGCTTTGTTCTGTGATGATGATGCGTAGAGTTGCAATTCGGTCAGAACATGATTTGCCTTTCCTGAATCCAGCTTGTTCCGGTCGGAGTTCTGTATCCAGTGCGTCCTTGATTCTCTCCAGGATGATGTGACTCACGATTTTACTTGGCGTCAACAGGAGCATGATTCCTCGCCAGTTCTTGCAGAGTCCTAGGTCGCCCTTCTTTGGTAGATTCATAAGGTAACCTTTGCTCCAGTCAGTAGGCACCTTTCCCTCTTTCCAGATCTTTTGCAATAATGGAGACAGCATATCTGCTGTCGTTTCTGGGTTCGCTTTCAGTGCTTCCGGTGGTATTCCATCTGGTCCAGCTGCTTTTCCAGCTTTCAGAAGCTTGATTGCATTCAAGACTTCAGCTTTCGTCGGAGGGTTGTTGTCAACTTGCAGTTGTGTACGTGCTGTTGTTGGTATTTCTGGACAGGTTGCAGGTGGTGATGGTCTGTTCAAGAGTCCTTTGAAGTGGTCCGCCTATTGTTGAATCTGTCTTTCTTCCTTGGTAATTGGGTTCCCTTGGCTGTCTTTTATAGGTTTCACTTGTGTTGATCTCTTCCCGGATAGAGATTTGGTTATCTGATATAATGTGCTCAGGTCCTTTTTGCCTGCTACCTTCTCAGCTTCGCTGGCCAAGTTGTCGTAGAATTGTCTTTTGTCCTTCCTGTCACTCTTTATAACTTCTTTGTCCAGTGCTGTGTTAGTTGAACTCAGCGTCTGCTTCTCTTGTCCGTCTTTGCATTGAATCATTTTCTCTTTCACCATTCTCCTCTCCTCTATTAGCTTCCAAGTGTCCGTTGAGAGCCATTCCTTGTCTTGTCTCCCCTTTCTTCCTAAAACCGTTGAACAAGTTTCGCTGAAGATCACCTTCAGAGAGTTCCAATGGTCTTCCACGGATGATTCCTCAGTGGTGCCACGTAGTGTTTCCTGCTTTGCTCTGACAGTTGCAGTGAAAGTGTCCTTTGTGGTTGTGTCCTTCAGTTTTTGCTTGTTGAACTTGCATTGTGGCCTATCCCCAGCTATTCTCGATGCTTTCAGCTTCACCTTGAAAGTCCCTTGTACTAGATAGTGGTCTGAACCCACATCTGCTCCTCTCCTCGATCTTGTGTCCAGTAAGCTCCGTCTCCACTTCCTTGAGATTGAAATGAAGTCTATCTGGTTTTCGGTGTGTCCATCTGGTGAAATCCATGTGGCCTTGTGTATATCCCTGTGTTTGAACACACTGCCACCAATCACCAAATCGTTGAAGGCGCAGAAGTCTGAGAAGAGTTCACCATTTTCGTTCATTTCACCGAGGGTCTCACGACCCATGGTGAGTTCTCTTCCTGTATTGTCTCCTCCCAGTTTCGCATTCATGTCGCCCATCAGGATTTTGATATCGCTCTTTGGGACGTTGTCCATTACTGTTTGTAGTTGACTGTAGAAATCTGTCTTATCAAATTTCATACCATGTTATGTAACATTTTATATTCGTCTACTAATCTTATAATTATGTACCCTTCTCCAAAATCGATACACCTTATGTATTATTCTATTCATTCACTTAGCTGTACAGTCGCAAATATATATACAATTATTTTGTGTGTGTGTGTACATTAGGTCTGTCAAAATCAAAATAACAGTTAGTGTGGGTTGTTGATTATATCATCAAGATAATGAAGAAGTTAAAATGTGTGATTAATACTCAAAGTTGTAACTAAGTGGGGTGAAGATTGGTAAGATGTGAGTAGAGTTACATCATCAAAATAATGAAGAAGTTAAAATGTGTGATTAATACTCAAAGTTGTAACTAAGTGGGGTGAAGATTGGTAAGATGTGAGTAGAGTTACATCATCAAAATAATGAAGAAGTTAAAATGTGTGATTAATACTCAAAGTTGTAACTAAGTGGGGTGAAGTTTGGTAAGATGTGAGTAGGGTTACGTAATATGGACTTGTTTAGAAAGATTAGATGCTAGTGAAGGAGTTTGGAGACAATTATGAAAATAAACTAGATAATAGGTGAAAAGATTGAATGGGTTAGTTACTAAAAATTGTTATACGAAAATTGCAAAAAATTTGATAACAAAATGTTGATGACAAATAAACTTGGAATTAAACCCACGGTAGTAGGAGGGGGTGGAGAAGTTTCTTCTGTGTGCATAACTCAGGCTTTTCCATCCAAATCGCTAAGGCTTCAGCAATACAAAGTATACGAAAGCTTGTCGATTTTGGAAGGCTTCTTTTGACTTTATAGATGACTTTGAACGACTTCTCCTTGCAAATCGAATGACCAGTGTTGAGTACATGCTCAATAATGGCGCTCCTTATTGCTCCGTTGTGACCTTTCCGTAGCCAGGCGGGATAGTGTTCTTGAACTCTTTTAGATAAAACACGCATCGAACGGCCTATATACCTCGCCCCACAAGAGCAGGTGAATTGGTAGATACACATGGAAGTGGTCAAATGCGATAGTTTATCTTTAGAGTAGTTGAAGAACAATGGCCGGGAGGAAAATGTCAGTCGTAGTGTGGCAGCGAAGAATGTCCTTCTGAGAGCAGTAGATATCCTCTTCTTCAAGGTGTCAGCCAGAAGGTCACCTTTGAAGGGTACATTCATGTAGACCATCTTCTTCTGCACTGTGACGGGTTGTTCTTTGTACGTCTTATGCTTAATGTGCTTGTCTATAAAACGGGGTGGGTAGCCATTCTCGAGCAGTGTCTTCCTTAAGAGGGCGATCTCTTCCTCTATTGATTCTGGACTACAGATTTTTCGGATTCTAGTCGCCAGAGATATTATCAAATTTCGCTTGCGACTTATTGGTACCCAACTGTAGAAGTTTGTCAATTGACCGTTCCATGTAGGTTTTCTGTGTACTGATCTTTTCAAGGTACCATCGGTCTTCTTACTTAGACGAACGTCCAGAAAGGAGATTGTCTCATTGGTTTCTTCTTCGATTGTAAATTTGATGGCAGGGTGGCAACTATTGAGAACTTGAAGAACAATATTTTGATCACAATTGTGATCGTAGATGACGAAAGTATCATCGACACACCTTTTGTATAGGAAGAATTTGTCGATGGTTGCTTTCAGCGGACCGTTTTCCAAACTTGCCATGAAAATATCAGCCAGCACCGGACCCAAAGGTGATCCCATCGCCACGCCATCTTTTTGTCTATAGAAGTTCCCATTGAATGTGAACTGGACATTTAGAGTACATCTGAGTAGGAGTTCTTTTAGCTTGGTGGTAGGTATTCCAATATCCAGGTTGTTTTCTTCCAAGTATTTGCATTTTTTTTTTTTTTTTTTAGTGATAGGGACGTTTGTAAAGAGAGACTCGACGTCGAGTGAAATCATACGTTTGTCTCCCACTTTAACATCTTTGATGCAATCGATAAATTCGAAGGTATCCCGGAGGGAATGTTTTGAAATTCGTTCTCTGACAGGTTGTAGGAGTTCTGCTAGCCATTTCGCTATTGGATGATATGGAGATCCCGACATGTCCAAAATAGGCCGCAGCGGAAGACCCTGTTTATGAGTTTTTGGCAATCCGTATAGTCGGGGTATTATTGAACCTGTGGGTCGAATGCTCTCGAAGACATTTTCAGAGATAACTTGATCAGTCTTTAGCTTTCTCAAGATCTCAGTTAGTTGTTTTTCCGTCGCTTCGGTTTTGTCTTTCTCTTTTTCGAATACTGAGAACTTATTGTTGTCTGAGAGAATCGCCATCATTTTATTAATATAATCTTTTCTATCCATTAAGACTATGCCTGTACCTTTATCAGGACGTGTGATAAGCAATTCTTTGTTCTGCCTTAGTTGGTTGAGTTGTTCTCTATGTTCTTTGGTCAAAAGGCTGTTGAACTTGGACTTTGTATTCAGATACTGTTGACAAGAGTCTAGAATAGTGGACTTGAAATGTTTGAATTCTTCTTCGGAAGCTGGGACAAGATCAGTAGTTTGATTGATCAAATTTTCAAACTCGACATAAGTATTGAGCTTGCTTATGTTGGAGTTCATGTCGCAAAATCTTGGCCCGAGAGACAAGGCCTGCAATTGTATGGGAGATAACATTATTGAGCATATACTCAATACTGGTCATTTGATTTGCAAGGAGAAGTCGCTCAAAGTCATCTATAAAGTCAAAAGAAGCCTTCCAAAATCGACAAGCTTTCGTATACTTTGTATTGCTGAAGCCTTAGCGATTTGGATGGAAAAGCCTGAGTTATGCACACAGAAGAAACTTCTCCACCCCCTCCTACTACCGTGGGTTTAATTCCAAGTTTATTTGTCATCAACATTTTGTTATCAAATTTTTTGCAATTTTCGTATAACAATTTTTTAGTAACTAACCCATTCAATCTTTTCACCTATTATCTAGTTTATTTTCATAATTGTCTCCAAACTCCTTCACTAGCATCTAATCTTTCTAAACAAGTCCATATTACGTAACCCTACTCACATCTTACCAATCTTCACCCCACTTAGTTACAACTTTGAGTATTAATCACACATTTTAACTTCTTCATTATTTTGATGATGTAACTCTACTCACATCTTACCAATCTTCACCCCACTTAGTTACAACTTTGAGTATTAATCACACATTTTAACTTCTTCATTATCTTGATGATATAATCAACAACCCACACTAACTGTTATTTTGATTTTGACAAACCTAATGTACACACATACACAAAATAATTGTATATATATTTGCGACTGTACAGCTAAGTGAATGAATAGAATAATACATAAGGTGTATCGATTTTGGAAAAGGGTACATAATTATAAGATTAGTAGACGAATATAAAATGTTACATAACATGGTATGAAATTTGATAAAACAGAATTCAATATTGTAAAAAATATAAAAATATGAAAATATAATTTTAGGTTTAAAATGTCAAGTGGGTCAAGTGGAAAAGATTCAGAGTGAGAATAGTAATAATAATAATGATAATAATATTAATAATAATAATAATAGTAATAAGGGAAGAGTACATAGAATAACTAAATAAACAAAATAAATAAATGTCTATCCCTCTACGGCCAAGGCAGAAGTAGGGATTGTACATACTTCTTTTGTACACAAAGGTCTGGCTTAAAGTCATGAATTGCCAAGGCCTCAGCTGTCTTTAGAAGTCTGTAACGAATAAAACGCGGGAAGTTAGCATGGATTCTATGTATGATCTTAAAATCATGGTCAGGGTTAACAGAGTGACAGAAGTCGATTAGGTGTTCCAAAATAGAGCTTCTCACACACTTCCTTTCTCCCTTATAAAACCAAGCTGGAATATGTTCTCGTATCCGTGTGGAAAGCGTCCTCTGACTACGGCCAATGTACCTTGCTCCACAGGAGCAGGTGAACTGATAGATGCACATGGAGGCGGCCAGACGGGGTAGCTTATCTTTTATAGAGGTAGAGAACAACTTGCGGCTAGTGAACGTCATATGTAATTTTGCTGCATAGAACGTCTTACGGACTGATTTGGAGAGACGATTTTTGAGCATATCTGAATCTTGATCACCTTTGAATTCCAAGTTCATGAATAAGGTTTTCTTTGGAACTGTGTCGGTAACCAGTTTAGACTTATAATTATGTACCCTTTTCCAAAATCGATACACCTTATGTATTATTCTATATACGACATTAATTATTGTGCCACTTGACCTTAAACTATGATTATAATCACAAATATTTTAATTGCATTTCATACTATTATTATTTCATGTATTCACACCTTTGACCTAATTCCCTCACCGGATATAAACTTTATAAAAAAAAAACCATATATATACGATTGTACAGCTTGATAATAAATTCGTTGAAAAGAGTCTCTTCGATGAATATTGTGTTCTTAATGCTACAATGGGAATTATTAAATTAAATCCATAAAAGTCGAAAATGAACTATTGTCAATGAAACAGAGGAATAGGAGAAGAAGAAAAGAAAAGAAAATTGTGAAAGGAATTTATGGTGTTAATGAAGGATTTGTTGGCTTTATTGTATGCCAAGGTAAACATAGTGGTTGAACATACTTCTTCTGTATGCAAAGAGATGGTCTTCTGGAATTATTTGCCACCGCTTCAGCTACTGATAGAAGACGCAGTCGAGCTCCGGTTTAATAATACTTTGATAAAGTTATTAGCATTAAATAGCGAAACGTGAGTAAAAACAATATCGTTTTGTTTTTCATTCTTTGGGAAATGCAAAAAGCTTTATTATAATGAAGAGATAAATGAGATGAAAATTATTAAGGTTCAATGAAGTTCAAGGTAATTCCAGTTGCCTGCATATCGTTGTAGCTGCAGTCATTGGACGGTTAAAATAATTATTATCTTTTCCAGGATGTTGTTCAGTCACATGGTATTTATGACCAACTTCACAATTAATAACCAAAGCATGTGATTACTTTAAACTACCGATGAATGTTTCCATAGCACGCATTTCATTGTCACAGCAGTATTTCGTAGTTGACAATTCAGTGAAATTCGATCCCTCAAGCGACTACTCTTACTACAAGTACTAGGAAAATAAAAATGCACCCACCTTCTACTCAACTTGGTAGGGCCGGAGCGAGGGATAAAAAATGGCTGTCAAAGACGGAGAGGGTGGTCAGAACTGAATTATTATCACTTTGATATCATAATCACTATCATCATCGTCTTGTCTATCCTTCTCCCTAATAAGTATGATTACAGTTCAGTTGACAAGATCGAGGTCAAATATGAAAAGCAACAAAGCTAAAATTGAATTTACAAACTAAATAAAGGTTGGGGTGGGGTGAGTGTGTTAATGTAGTGTAGTGTAGTGTGATGCATTCTACTAGTGAGTGAGGAATAAAATATATCTCGTCAGTGAAATGTTACGAAATTTAATGACGGCAATTCAGTTAAGATGAGGTCGAAAATGTAAAACCAAAAACAATTTATGAGAAAGAGAACATATCAGACAGACATGTTTAAGGCACTCACTCACCACTGTCAATGCATTACTATTTGAACAAGACATATAAGCGAACAATATTGTTTTCAATTAGATCTTCTTCAGGCTTTACTCTAATTTACATAGATTTATATATAAAATTTTATCCAATGACGGTGATATTGGGAATAAAATAATAATCTTAATAGTCTCAGTAACAATAATAATAATGTGGTAAATGTTTTGAACGTAGTTAATAACGATGATTATAATGATAACAAAATATTGATAATAAGGTTTATGCTGGTGATAAGAATAACAAAGATAGTATATGTATATAAGTGTATAAATAAATTGGGTCAAATCTTAAAAGGTGAAGTGGAACGATAATCAGAGTTTAAATAAATATTATAAAAGTACAAAGGAGGTGAAAAATAAGAAAGGGTGGGAAGGTTTTGAATACAGTTCACCTAGGCCAAGGAAGAGACAAAGGTAGAACAAACTTCTTTTGTATGCAAAGACTAGGATTGTTCTCTCGAATTCCCATAGCTTCAGCTAGGTGTAAAAACGGGTTCTGATTCCATTCGAAAGGCTCGATGGAATACAATACTATTTTTGTCCACTTGGTGACCACTATCAATCAAATGAGCCAAAATAGAACTTCGTATGGATTTTATTTGACCTTTTCCGAACCATGAAGGAAGATGCTCATTAATGCGTTTGTTAAGCTGTCTAGTTGTTCACCCTATATAGCTTTCTCCACAGGAGCAACTAAATTTATGGATACACATCGAAGTGGCACAACTAGGTAGCTTATCTTTCACTTGAGCAATCAAAATTGGTCGGCTGGAAAATGACAAACAAAGGGTGGCGGCAGTATAAGTCCGTTTTATCGCTCTCGATAATCTCAGATGTAAGACTTCGCTAGCCACGTGACTATCTTCTTATCACCTGCATAAACCTTATTATCAATATTTTGTTATCATTATAATCATCGTTATTAACTACGTTCAAAACATTTACCACAATTATTATTATTAAGACTTAAGATTATTATTTGATTCCCAATATCACCGTCATTGGTTAAAATTTTATATATAAATCTATGTAAATTAGAGTAAAGCCTGAAGAAGATCTAATTGAAAACAATATTGTTCGCTTATATGTCTTGTTCTAAAATTATAAATGGGAATATTTACAGATTTGAAATCACTAGTATTTGTAGATTGTACTTGTTATAATTTACGTTTAGCAATATTTTATGATGATAACGATTCACCTAGGCTGATGCTGATGATTGCGATGATGATGACAAGCCGGTTACTGAAAAAGAAACGAAACAAAAGAGAAATTAGAACAAAATTTCGGCTACATGCTACTAGTACTACTACAGGTGAAACCACTTATGTAATACTTGTCACGAGTGAATGAACGAGAAGAATGAATGAATGAAATGTAACGAAGAATTTAGATTCTATTTCGCTAAAAATTAAAACGAACCAACAAGGGGAGTTGGGGGTGTGGTGTGAAAATTGAAATGTCACACAGATGAAATAGTATACTTGAATAAGTAAAATGTTGTTAATGGATGTTTCATGTGCAGACCACTACCGTCACATATCAAGTCACATATATGCAAACCTAAATAATACAAACAAAACAAAAGGGGGGAAGTGTTTGTGTCGGGGGGAAGGGCGTGATGATGTTTGGCTAGAGAGAGGTATATTAGCGGTGCTCCTTACATTCAAAGACCACTGTTACAGAATTTATCAGGAATGCAGGTAAATGAGTGAGCGAGTGAGATTTTCGGTGTAGACTAATTGTTTATTTTTATTCGCAACTCAGATAATGTGTAGTTAGATTGGGGAATATTAAAGATTATGCAGCAAATTGTAAGACAGGAAGAAGATGCTTGTCTGGTAAATTGCATGAATAATGCGCCTTGGTGGATACAGCTAGTCCCGATTTTACTGACGTGAAAACAACGGTTATAAGATGCAGCTTTTATGCAACTGCGTCGGTGGCAGAGTGGTTAGGACTCTCGCCGACCATGCACATGGTCCGGGGTTCGATCCCCTGCCGACGCACACCCGATATCTATGGTTGGTCTGCAAAATTTAGGCTATCGATATCCATGGTGAAAATTCCATACTTGTACTGACTATACGGTGGGCGTCAAGCTGTAACCAAGAAAGATTAATGCGCATCTAGGAAAGAGGTGCAAAGGGATGGATAATACAGTACCTTTGTCGTATTTCCTCCATTTCGTCGTTTCGAGACGCTGTTGTCAAAGTATATAATAAAAATGAAGACACCTTGCCAACGCCCGGTTATTACCGGACCTTACCGAAGTGGTAAGTAAGTACCATTTTCTCTGTCTTACATATTTTTAAAGAATGCGATGACATATGACAAAGATTTTGGTTGCTTGCATCAAACCACAAGATCCAGATTTTCATATATTTATTTATGTATTTGATGACTTCATAGCCCCAATTCCAAGTTGTTATCAACCTAATTAAATGGCACTCATTTTTTTCAGTAATTTGATTCCTCCTAACTGACATTCTCCATCTCTCCTCCTCTTGGCAAAATGACGAAAAGCGTATCGAACCAGTAGGTGTAATTCTTACTTACATTTTGCATACTTGTTGCTTTCGATTAACGCCAGCCGTCTGTCTCGTCTAAGGAAGCTAGCTGGCAGTGATTATGAATTCCTGAATATATTGATACATTACTCACTCGGTAAGTATTTGAAAATAATATAATAATAACTTACTGAAACATGTGTTGTGTCTCAGTGGAGCTCGTCAACTTGTGGTGTACGATCATCTTAAACATTGTTAGTATTAACAGTGAATCTCGAGGGCAAAATCACCTTACAGCCAAGGATGGTGACTACATTCTGGAGTTTCCGATTGCAATCAGAATGAAGATCACTTAAAGATAATTATCATTATCATGATTACTGTTATAATTAGTTTTATTACTATCATGATTATTATTACTGTCTCCTTGAATTCCTAGAGGAACACATGGCTACAGCCGTTTATCTTTATTACGTTCGTTTCTCTGCCAAAGTATTCATCACCTGGCTCATCACCACGTCTGTCCACATGTTTTCATCATCTCCTCTTCGCATCACATTAATCGTGTTGTGCAACTGAAGAGTAGTGTTCATTAGTTAGTGATGTCCCTGTTGTTAACAAATATCTGTAAGTACTTGTAGACAGAATATTGTCAACTTCAAGCAGAGTTTCTCAAAAATCGAAACAATCTTGGTTGTGTAGCTGTGTGCCTGTGCTTCATGATGTAGACATGGTATTAACCTAATTTCGACTAACTCAAATTTTACTCGTAATTGTAATTATTATTCATGGAATAGCAGTGAACCAGACGAAAAAATGGGGAATACAGTGATCATACAGCGGTGTTCCGGAGAGTTTATTCCATTCTGTCTTTTAAACGTAGAATACCATCAGGTCCTAGTCTCGGAAAGGAGGAGAGGTTTAGGGTGAATCAACCCACCCCATAAAGAAAGTGCATCCATTCTAACGGAAAAGTTGCTGAGAAAATCCTTCCTGCATAATCTAGTCGAAATAATTAGTCTTATTTGGATGTTTCGCTTAAATTAGAAGTTTTCATCCTTTTTTTCTCCAAGACTGCATTTCATTGTTCTGACAGCTGCATATCATTTATTGATTCGATCCTCACTATTTGTCTCTGCATGTTTTAATTTCTCTGCTTCTCCTTGTGGTCGTTTGTACATTAATTATTTTTGGTACTGCCATATAATTTTGTTTGAATGCATCTAATCATGGACTGTTTTGAAGAAGCGCCAATGAGTGGTTCCGAAGGATGGAGTTTTGACATTGAGCATAAAAACGACTTTGAATATCATGACAGAAAGACACTTTTTGAATGAGACAAGACAAATCTCGTTTTTTTTCTTTCTTCTGTTTTAGATTTTCATCTTTTAACATTTTCGTCTTTTTCACTTATCTAAAGTATTAAAGTATTAAAAAGTTGTAACTTTTATGTATCACTGTGGTATTTTTGTTATTTGATAAGTTTACTTAGTCCGATTACTCAAGCTTGTGATCGATTGAAACTTTACCAGTTTTTTATGAAATGCATTGATTTTCTCAGTACAACTTACTGGTAAATATTCTGCTACCCAGCATACACTCTAGTGACTTAATGCAAAGAGCAGAAGGTTTTTGCTCCAAACTGTTTTCACCTTTCACCAAAGCTCCGTTTCGTTTATTTTTTGTCTTCGTTAACATATAAGCCTCTAAATAGATGAAGATATCATTTTCCTGCTTCTAACTAATCCTGGATTATTTTGAACAGAGGAGAAACAAGACACTGAGGAAGGTAATGTGCATCATTTCATTATGTTGATCATTTTCAGCTGCAATAAAACCAAGAATGATTTTAATGTCATTATTACTAAATATTCATACACATTTGATGTTGATGAAGAACGTGAGCGTGAGGGCCATTAATGGTATGGTATAAGGTATAAAAAGATTTTGGTAGGTTTGTTGCTACATGCAGAAATAATTATAAGAATGTTATAGAAGCACCGATTATGAATTCGAAGCTAGACATAGTTGAGCAGAAACCAGTCTTCATAAACCTGGTGCCTACTGAAACAATTCAAGTTTTAAAAGGCTGCCTTTTATATTACCTCCAATTGTATCCATCGGTTCACGTGTACATACATTCTGTCGCATGGTGGACGAAAAGAAAGGAGGATTTCTGACTGTTTATTTGATCACATGTCTATGAACTTGTGAGTGAATGGCTCTAAAGTGTTCAGTACTATGATTGTTTTCCAACTGACAGATAGTGGTCAGTAAAGCGATGTCTCGAAATTATTTCATTTAAATAAAGTTCAAGGCAATTCCTGTTCCTTCCATACCTCTACAGCTACAGTGATGAGGTGATCTCTTTCCACGATGTCGTTCGATCACATGATATTAATGACCAACTTCACAATTAATAACCAAAGCATGTGACTACTTTAAACGAACGATGAGTGCTTTGATAGGAGATATTTATTGTCACAATAAATGTTAAGGAAATAGAAATATATTTAGCAATATTTTGTGGTTGAGAATTGAATGAAATTTGATCCTTTTTATTGTTATGGCATTTTGATATCTGTTAAATTTCAAGTTTGCCTGACCTTTTGTGGCAGATGGACAGAGAAACCAATGAGACATCTATGAATGCACTGAAATGTTCATCTTATTTTTTTCAACAATTTGTGCCATCCCGTTTTCGGTTGGCTATTAGGCTATGAAAAATATTCTCTTCCTCGTCGAAATGCTAAAATATGAAAGGCATCAACTAACCAACCATCCTACCAAATGCTACGAGATTTTTATGTCAACAATGAAGTTGTGATCTTTGAAATGATTATCAACCTACCATATCAATTCGTTGCAAGACACCTACAACAGGAAAGGAAAAATTCCTGTTTATTTTTTCTTCAATTTTAGGAAGATGACAAGGCAGGAGTCACTGCCAAATATGTTTCGTATCATCTAGCGTCATTCCTCTGTAAGATAAAAACTCTATTGTAAATCAGAGAAAAAGATTAATTCAGTAATCTCACATTAACTCTCTCGATATTTTTCGTATTATCAATAAATGCATTTGACTGACAATGAAAAGATGAGATATTTGATTCATTTGAAGGAAAAAAACACAAAGCAATAAACGAATTTTACTGCGAACGTGTAGCAAAAGTATTGTTCGAATAACTTTTATACTTTGAAGTATATGTGAATTGCTTTGTTACTGGCAGATATATTCATCGAGTCATTCGTGGAATCAGGTTATTTTCCTCTTTCATTCTGTACTACACTGTCTACTTGAATGAGAGATTCACCATGCGTACCTGATGAATTCAGCATAAAGGTGAAGAAACATCAATTAATTTCAAGGAGTATCATCATTGAGAATCAGTTCACAAATTGCCACATCAGCGATCAGAATTTTTCGTCAAGAGTCCAGGAATTTTCTCTGATTTGCAGCAATTCATAAGTATTAGTTTTGTCGCAAGTGTCGGTGGCACAGTGGTAGGATGTTCGCCAACCACGCATGTGGTCCAATGTTCGATCTTCGGCCACAAACGCACTTCCTTACCTCGCTAAGTCAGAAATAAGACTGGTGAAGAGGGAAGGTTGGGCATGAAACTATCAACCCCATCCTATTAAGATAAGCACTATTGCCACCGAAAGTTTAAGGCTCTGGCTTGAAGCCCTATGTTGCACTGGAAACGTAAAGGAATGAGAGATTTAGCCAATACTACGTAGGTTTATGTTACTATCTATTTTATAGTCCAAAATCCAATCACATTCTACCGCACTGGCTAACGTCTACATACACATAAGTGTTCTAAAATATTGATGAGTGGGTAGTTGATTGATTATAATTTCACAAGACAAAGTCTAAATCCTTTTCCTACTTTGTGAATAAGACTGATTTCAAAAACGCATCAGTTAGCTGAGAGTTTCAGATTGAAAACTTCTACGTCAAAATATTTTCAAACGAAATGTGTCATTCAGATCAGTTCAGATAAAAATATTTATTAACAAATATTCTACCTGAGCTAAATTTATATTAATGCGTACAACACGAATTTCCTTCTTCCCATGTTTGTAATGAACAGAAACACAGTGGTGGAATCTTCGAACGTGAGTTTGATAAAACAAGCAAATCTCACTCACTGGTGACTGTGCAGTAATCTCGTGTCTGATGAACTGTATGAAGTTTTCTGTCATATTTATAAACAGGTGATGTGCAGTTGTTAGTTTGTACCGATACGACCGACTTGAAGATAAATTTGACCACTATCTACAATGCGTTTGAACGCCATGCAATTTCATCAAATCTGTTGCTTGTGATATTGATATGTGACTTGCATTCAATACGCGAGTATTTGAATCTAGTTGAAACTGGACTGATTCAGTTGAAATGTAAAAACATATCTAGTTTGGATGGTTTCAACTTCCACACAGTTCATGACGGTCAAACGAGACATGAAGGGTTGATTGTATTCCACTCATTCTCGCTTTGTTTAATTAGAGAAATGCGCTCTTCAAATCAAAACAGCAACACATTCACTCAACTTGTTATGTGTAACAGAAAGGCTATTCTCCATACCTGATTCTTGTAGACCCCTATGCTTCACTGCATCCGAAGAAACTGTGAATGAAATGCAAACTTGTCAGTTGTCACAGAGAGAGTTAAATGATCCTTCTTATCAGAATAAGAGCAGTTGTTGCAGCTCTGCTATAAAAGAAATGTCTTATTTCATCTCAGGTAATCATGGATCCCAGTCAAGGTTCAATCCTGAATTTTGTATTCTGGAACTAATGACATTTCACGCAACTTGACACTAACCAGTTTCAGTGAAACTTATTTGACGTTTTAATGAAAGTGAATTTCCTAATACAGAATTACTATGCATTTCCTTATACTTCTACTGAAATAGATTTTCAGTATCGAAAGTGATTTCAAAATTTGAGGAATATAAGAGGCAAATTTGTAATTGCCCATAACAATTTTCGTATCATTAAAGTAAGTTATATATAAAAGACAAATTCATCGAAGACAATTTTCTTTATCAATGAAATCATCGTCAAAGGCTGTACAGTTGGATATATATTTGCCAGAAATTTAAAGTAACCTATAATTAAGTAATTGGGGGTGACATCATTGATATAATTACTCGGAAGTGGCTTTAAAATTAACAAAATGAGAGTTGGTTAGAAATTTCATAAGGTTAAAATTTCTATTGAGTGAGAATAAAAGTAGTTGAGTGTCAATTTAATAAGTGTGAAGAGGATGTGAAAATGTACAAAAGGAACATATGAGAGTGATTATGGTGAATATTTATTTTTTACTTCTAAAGCCACTTCAGAGTGATTATATCAATCATGTCACCCCCTATTACTCAATAATAGACTACTATGCTTTTTTGATGAATGTAAATACGACTGTACGGCTCTGAAGATGATTTCGTCGATAAAAAATTTTCCTCACAGAAGTTGTGTTTTATTTTCTTCATGACTCAATCAGTATTTTCGCTTAACCACACTTACAATGATTGAACTTTCAAGTAATGGTAAACTAATGATGCATGTGTGATTTATTTCAGCCAGAATCCATTGCAGAGTAGATGCATTACTCTTGAGCCTTTGAGTTCCTTCTTGTTGAAGCCAGGCGTACACAATTCATCTCGTTATCAGGTTTCCTGACCTACTTAGTTTTACAGAAGGTAAGGGACAATATTGTGGTGTCACGTTGAACAAACTTTGTGTAATTCTCACTTTTAATATATGTAACACAGTGATATGGTTAAACTTTCACATCATTTGAAATTATTGTATTTCAGTTGGAATTACTCCTAACTAAAGTGCCTAGATTCTCTTCTTTTCCCAGATCTTAACATATGCATTAAAATGTGTCAATCTAACAAGAGCATACAGGACATTTCCTTTAGGTAGAGACACAATCCATATGTACTTTATTTGTTAAAAGAAAGAGACATTCATCGAAACAGTATGTCTTACCCACAATCGCTCCAAATATCTTTCTTCGAATTGAAACTGTATATGTATGATAGCGTCAGTCTATTTTGCAGATTTCAACCAGAGTACGTGTCTAGCACCAAAAGAACCTTCATTTCTGTAACATGAATGGCCAATTCAACAAAAATTTTGAGACTGCGTATAAATAGTTGTAAAATAGCTTGTCCTCACATTTATTCATTTGGATTATACAACTATGAATAAGTCTTTACTTATTCTTATCTTCTTGTTCTCACTGACGATTTACCCTGCAAGCGAAGAACGTAAGTGTTGATGCTTTTATAGTTGACCTCTGATTTAAAACATATTTTAAATTAGGAAAAGTAACCTAAAACGTGACATTCATTTTAATGAGAATAACTTTATCACTGATTTTGACGTACATAATTTTGTTACTCTATTTGTTCACGGCACAATTCACAAAACTTTCATGACTAACACAGCAGTACGTGGACAGAGACAATCAGAAATGCAAATGTGAATTAAGTTCCTAATCTCCCTTTCTGCTCAAAATGTAACGACATCTGATTTCAAGAGAATATATGTTAAGGGGAGATTAGTCGGTAATTATAATTCATGTGTTCTGAAGCATATCAATCACATGTATCGAATATATGAAAAGGAAATCAATCTCCACGAAAATTTATCAGGGGCAAACAGAGAGATACAGCCACTGCTTAATTGAAATTTTTTCATTATAACCAATGAAACGAAGTAGATGTGGAAGACACTGTGCTATGATGGAAAATAATGCTTCAATTAAAGATGTTTTTGGAGATCATTGCTATTAGTAGGATGTGCAAAGTTTTCGATATGCTTCCTCATACTAGTTATTGCCATCAACACCTAATGAAGATGAGGTTGAGTACTACTTCCTCTCTTTGATGCATGGATTTCGTTCTGTAAATCCATTCAAAATCCGCCGAAAGCAGATCTCATTTTGAATGGATATTTGCGTTGCTGAAAAGCAATACTGTTTTTTACCTAAGCCAATCTTCTCAACATCATGTTACCTCGACATGCCACCTTCATAACCATTTAAGCTTCCACGCAGTTTCCTCCAGAATCAGACACCGATACATTCAAAAAAGAATACATTTACACGCATCAGCGAGTATTAATTACATGGTATTGTGTTTTAGAGATTTCTGTCTGAGTTTGACTTACATTTTTATTAACGCCAAAGCCCAAAGGAGTACGTTTCGCTTTTATCCTTTGATGATTCAAGATAATAATGAATATTTCATTGTTCATGGCTTAAACACCTTGTATCCATGTGAATTCTAACGTTAATTTAAATGTTTTGATTCTCATCTTATCGAATCCCCATCGGTGTAATTAAACGACATCGAAAATTATGCGCACGTCTGCTTACCAATTGCTGAACAATAATGGTGTGCATAATCTACTGTTGTGTCCGTCATTACTGGCTTAATTTTATTTCCAAATTCTCATTTACGCATTTAAGTAAAACAACAGATTGAGCGAAGTTAAATATTCATTCCTTTCCAATTAGTTCCTCATCATTGGCTCTACACTAATAAAATCGTTTTTCATCAAAATGTTTCACCAATCAAGTGGTTATTTTAATTAATCAAATTAAGGTATAGGCGGGAAAGAAATTAAGGGTTAACGATCATCAAAACAAAAAAACTAATAACACTACTAACTAATAAAATAACACTAGCGACTGGGCCTATTCAGGCAGCGACCTGGGGTTCTAGTGGGAAGCCGTGACCAGTAAGGTACAGCAGGTTGAAGATGAAGCAGTAACTCATCGCAGAAGACATTGCGAAATGGTCACGCTATGTCGTGAATTGGCGCAAGTTAGGATTCATGGGCCAGTGGATCGGGTCTCAGTGGCTCGATGGTATATGAGCTCACCTCGTAACTAGAAGGTCCTGGGTTCAAACCCCAGTGGTTGCCTAATGATGAAGAATCGCAAACTAGGACTAAACAGCTGTCCAGTTCTCCCAAGTTTTCCAGTGGTTCTCTAACTGATGTCAGCTCATGATGAAATCCTCCATCCAAATAACTAATAGTTGTCAGTGACAAGATATCTAAGTTTTAAAAGAGGGGTGAAAATTAATTACGGAATTCAAGATTAGTTGATTGTCTGGCGTTGATAATAAGTTATTACATATTCAAGAAATTTGTAAAACAGCATTGATGACTAAGAAGAATAGGATGAATAAATAATTTAGTCAAAAGAATATCTTTTGCACAGACTAGACTTTTGACTCATAACATGAGCATATTTCACAGACTTGTGTCAGTCATCTGAGTTGTCTAAATGAATATCCGTTAGTGTCTTCGCATCACATAAAAAATTACTTTACGCTTAAGATGATAAGAGGGAAGAAATTAACCATGCTTATCGTCTACTGTTTGACTTAAAGTTCCTTTCATGAAATTCAATCTCAGCAAGATGACAACATTCTTTATATTAATAGAGAACGAACAGTAAATAGAACCCCTGATCAAGCAGGATATTATTACTGTCGATGTTGGTTCTCAACTTAAAAAATTACCTAGGGTGGTTAGGGCTGTGAAATTTTGTCTGCTAAATAAGGTTACCATAAAAGTTTGTAGCTAATAACGGTAATAAATTATTCATTTGTTTGATGTCAAAATAGAAAATATCCCCATTTAGACATTTGGATTTGATTTTCTTCGTTAATTATCAACCCATTGACATTTTGACACTGTTTAATTATTGTTAACAAACATATCACCACTTGTTTGGTAAATTGTTGTGTATTGTAAAAAATGCTGTATATATTAGAGTAGAGCCAGAGATGAGGATCTAATTGAAAAGTAAATATTTTTTCGCTCAATCTTTCTGATGTCAAAATATCACAAGATATTAGATCCGTCCCTTAACGATTGCAAAATACCTTTTGGACGATTAAAGCTAATAGTGTTTCAAGGATTTATACCACTTGATTAAGACGGTAAGAAACGGATTTTTTCAAACATGTTGATAAAGTGGTCATTAAGAACACTGCAGTTCTGTTCATAATGTAAATATGAAGTGCACCAAGATAAGTTTAGGGATCTAAGGTGGAACTGCCACATCAAATCTAAGTGGAAGGAAATAAAGATTACCAAAATATACCTAAATAGTGATGGAACATGGATATACTTCTTAATGAAGTGGGAGTTAAAGTTTTCATTAAGCTTGTTGATGACGCATGGACGAATAAACGCCAAAGCTAAACAAATACTACACATCTCTCAAAAAGAAACGTGGTCACCAAGGAAGTAGAAATCTGACAACCTGTCATCCTCTAGTTTTTATTCCCTCTGTAATGTTTTACAACACTAGGGACGGACAGTCATCATAATTTCATTTTCACAATGAAACCGTCCCGTTCCATACAAAGGTATTTAGACCATTTTTCTATGAATTTTGAGACTACTGGTGCAACGCACACATATTTATAAAAATAATTCTCTTATTACAGAGTGTATTGGTGAGTCCAGATACTCACATTTACTACTGGAATATATAATAAATTGATAATCCGATTGTCGGCGTTGTCATAAATCAGTAGTATCTCCAGACTTATGGACTGTTAGAGCACTCACTGAAGGACAAATCTATGAGAACGTATGTCCTCATGTACGTTATGTTCCAACGATTTATAAAACAACAATCAAATGTGCTTTGACGAGTAATATTCTGAAGTAGGATAGGATTTATGTCAAACAGCACTGTGTAGATAGGAGTCTTGTAGACATAATTTCATGAAATAATTGATTGATTAATCAGCACGATTTATAGTTTTGTCAGTCGTAACGCGGTTTGCCATGGGATGTATTTCAAATATCTGTTTCAAAATTGTATTCTCCTGGGATAGAACCATTGAGAGCATATTAGCGTGACATGAGTTGTTCATTTTTAATATTCTCATCGAGGGTTTATCATGATCTTAACGGTTTAGAACTCTTTGTTGAATTGACAAAATCGAATGAGTCATCGATACTGTGTCTCAGTAGCGTTTTCACTACTGGAACAAAATTCGCGACAACCGTTTTCATAATTAAATGACATGGCGACCAACCCAATAATGGGTTGAGTAGAACATCTTGTTTGTGTATCTAAGGCAAGCTGTAGATTCGCAGCTTACTAGAACAAGATGGACGAAGATATGCGTATAATTCCATGAACCTAATGACTAGCCTTCCGTCTAAAAAAGGACTGCATCGCCAGTGTTAATAATTAAACATTAAAATTAGAGTTTTGTTTTCAGGCTGATGAACATTTGGCATTAACCAACCGAATCTTGTGCCATTTGAGAAGCTTCGTAGTGACTGCAGACTGCATCAAACAAATCAGTGGACACATCACACTAGTTACTAGTGTCAAATCAAAATTATTATCATCATCACAGAACAGAAATGTCTATTCATTTTTCAATTATTTCAATAGAGGAAATTTCATGGCTGGATGTATATCATGAAAGTGGACTCACCACACACTTCAGCACTTTGTGACAGTAAACAGTGCATGCAGAAAATCCATATTTACTGTAAGTTTTCATCACCAGGGAGTTATTTTGTGACTGCTGACGATACTGAAAACCACATTTACGAAAATGCACTTGTTTATTTACAAAAGAGCAGACATGAAAGTGAGATTTCTGACTGGCATTTGAAGCGTCAGTTATCGTGAAAATGCACGTTTCCATATCAAAATAATTCAGTCGAAATTAAATCCTGATCGACATATCGCTAGTACTGTTTGATGCACATCTTGTCTGGTGTTTATTCTTAAGGTATTACGCTGTAATAGTGGACTGATAACTGCGAAATCTCAGTATGCTGTGAAATCAGATGTGTAAAATAACGAATGAAGCGAAGGGAAAACTAACCGAATCTCGCTCAAATCAAAAGAAAGGAACAAATGCTTGCCTAGAAATGTTATTTGTATTTAGAAGCTAAAATTGCTGGCTTAACTATTTAGAACCATATTTTTTGCAGATGACGATCCGAGTGAGAATTATAATCTGTCTATAATTTTTTTCCGTTTTTAAATTATTTTGAAAACAATTAGTTCCCATTACGAATTTAAATAAAGCAACAAGGAGACGTAATTTGTCTGAATAGTGTAATGTATTTGCGCAGCACATTGTCATAGGAATATAAATGAAATTAATAAAGAGGTTACAGGTGAGAAAATAAATTTAGGTCAAGTTAAAGGACATATTCAAAGTCAAAATAACAATGAAGATCACTAGACTTAATAAAAGAGGTAACAGTACATCTGCTTTTGTACCAAAACAAATTTCACCAAGGTGATGACCAAATGATTTTGAACGCATAGAGGTGGTTTAAACTTTCTAATTGCTGGGGCTTCCACAAACTTTAGGATACGCCCCAAACACGTTTTATAGATAGGTTTAAAAGATCTGTTAACGTCAATTTTATGTCCTGTCTCTATGCTTCGCAATGGAGGAGCTAGATCTCTTGTTCTCGCCAATTATGAGTTCTTAAGATTCCATTTGTTTCTGGAGCCATTAAGGAATATGCTCTGCAGCCCTTACTTGCAGAGGTCGATAAGTCATCCCTATGTATGTGTGTCCACACGTACATTCAAATTGGTAAGAATTTCACGTACCCTTGGTTAAAAGCATTTCAAACAAATAAAGTCAGCATCGGTCTGAATAAATTGTAGAATCAGTTGCGTAGACGTCTTTGTTGCTGGACGATTTATCTATGTCTCCTCGCAAATGTGTCTCTCATGAAATTTCCTACAATGCAATACGTGTCGCATCTGTGGTGAAACTGCATGGTGAACGCGTTTTCGAAACAATCTCAGATTTCAGGATATTGTGAATACATTTCACGTATCATTTTACAATGGTTTGAATAACGCTTCCGAGTAATACATTATATATGAATGGCTCTTTCCCCAATAACGTTTATCAATTAATTAGATGCATCCATTCTAACATGTGATATCTCAGCATGCTGTGAAATCAGATGTGTAAAATAACGAATGAAGTGGAGGGAAGACTAACCGAATCTTGGTCAAATCCAAGAGAAGTGAAAAATGTCTACCTTTAAGTAATATTTGTATTTGGAAGCCAAAATTGCTGACTTAAATGTTCAGAACCATTTCTTTGTAGATAAAAGAGAGGGTGAGAATTATTATTATGTCTTTATTTTTTTCCTTATATTAATTATTTGTAAATGTCGTATTTATGTCTGCGTCGAGGTATTTTCCGAAAACCATGAATTAGATTCATGAATTTAAAGAGACACCTGATGAACCTCCTTACGATAGTGGATAAAGTACGGTGTAGTTTCGTGTGAGAAGAAATTACTTTCTTCTTTCCACCGAAGCCACAGTGCTCGTGTGTTTACCATATATAGTGGAGTACTCAAAAATTAATTAAAATAAAAATAATTGTCACCTCCGGTACTCTCGTCGTAGGTTTAACAAAAATATTATATATCGAAAAATATCTTCTATAATAAATGTTTGCGAAATCCAAATTTACATTATATATCACGACATATTGGGCAAAATATCATGTATTCCGGGTTAAAAATTTCAAACCATTAAAGTCAGGTTCGATTGAAATAAGTTTCAGGATCTTCGAAAAAATTTATATCCGTAAGGACTCAGCGAAATTGAAACGATTAATTCCAACGTTTCCTTGAACAATCTTTGTCCACACATATGAAACAGGCATCAACAGGTACAATAAACAAAAATTGTATGAACTGTGATCAACATTTGACCTCAAACTTTCAAAATGTTTCTACTTTTGTTAAAATATATGTGTATATGCATAAGGGAAAAAGCCGAGACACAAATCAACACTAGTTTGGAGGTCAACGTTGAGAAGCACTGGGACAACCTGAAATCGGTGTGGAGTCAAACCTACATGGAATTTCTAGGCAGAAAGAAGAAACATGACAAACAGTGGCTCACTACGGACACTTGGAGACTAATAGAAGAGAGAAGGATGATTAAACAAGGGATTATCCAGTGTATCGACGAGCAACAAAACCAGGAGGTGAATGCAAGCTACAATACACTGAACAAAAGAGTAAAGAAGAGTGCCAGGGAAGATAAAACAAAATATAATGAAGCCATGACAAGTTAAGCAGAACAAGCTGCAGGCAAAGGAGACCTTGCAACACTCTACGAAACAACTAGGTAGCTTTCTGGCAAAAGTTCAACACAAATTAAACCAGTGAAGGATAACAATGGAAAGTCAATCACCAAAGAGGTGAGGCCAAGGAAGCACTGGGCTGAACACTTCAAAAGACTTCTAAATCGACCGCCACCTACCACACGCCCAACAATACCAACAACTGAAGCAGAACTACCAGTACACATCAACCCCTCGACGAGAACAGAATTCCTGAAGGCAATCAAGATGCTAAAAGCTGTTCGTATCCAGAAAAATACAGCGTTACTATTGAACCAGAAGCCAATTGCGCCGAATATAAATAAAAACGAGCAACTGGAATTGAAACACCTACAGCAGGATAAATCGATTATGATTACAAGAGCAGATAAAGGCAATATCACGGTTGTCATGAACTTTGCAGATTACGAAAAGAAGGCCATTGATCATCTTAATGTCGGACCTTATGAAAAATTCACCGTGAAAAAATCAAGGGTGACACTGAATGAGCTGAAGGCTGAAACAAGCAAAATGCCACAGTCAATAAAAGAGAAGCTCGGTGTATCACTTTGGTTTACTATGGCTCCAAAAAATTGCAGCCTCTGTACATTTTATGGATTACTGAAAATACACAAATCAGAAGTTCCATTACGTCCAATTGTGGATTTTACTAATTCCCCAAACTCTCTAAATACATTTACCGAATACTTAGCACATAGGAAATGAGTGCGGAGCATAGAGTGAAGAATTCGTATGAATTTAAGAGAAAAATAAACTGAACTCATATTGAAGAAGATGAAGTAATGGCAAGTTTCGATGTTTATTCAATATTCTCTAATGTTCCCGTTAACGATTCTTTAAGTATTATTTATAATTTACTTTGTTCTGACGACGAACTCAGTGGCCGTTGTCCTTTAAATCCAAACGACATTATGAAGGCAGTATAATTGTGTCTTCGATCCTCGTTATCTATATTCAGAGGGGTTCTTTATCGTCAAACAGAAGGCAATGCTATGGGATCACCAATATGTCCGCTAGTCGCCAATCTGTTATGCACTCATTAGTAACACATGCAATTATGAGGTGGCATAGTCCCCAAAAGATGTGGTTAAGATACGTGGATGATACCAAACTGTTAGAAAAGGTGACTTACGTCACTGGCTTAATTTGTGTTGAACTTTTGCCAGAAAGCTACCTAGTTGTTTCGTAGAGTGTTGCAAGGTCTCCTTTGCCTGCAGCTTGTTCTGCTTAACTTGTCATGGCTTCATTATATTTTGTTTTATCTTCCCTGGCACTCATGTTTACTCTTTTGTTCAGTGTATTGTAGCTTGCATTCACCTCCTGGTTTTGTTTCTCGTCGATACACTGGATAATCCCTTGTTTAATCATCCTTCTCTCTTCTATTAGTCTCCAAGTGTCCGTAGTGAGCCACTGTTTGTCATGTTTCTTCTTTCTGCCTAGAAATTCCATGTAGGTTTGACTCCACACCGATTTCAGGTTGTCCCAGTGCTTCTCAACGATGACCTCCAAACTAGTGTTGATTTGTGTCTCGGCTTTTTCCCTTATGCATATACACATATATTTTAACAAAAGTAGAAACATTTTGAAAGTTTGAGGTCAAATGTTGATCACAGTTCATACAATTTTTGTTTATTGTACCTGTTGATACCTGTTTCATATATTTGGTTAAAGAATTTAAAAAGCAAGAAATTTCTTTTTATACATAAACATACAATTTTGTTTATGATACGTTTTGACGTCTGTTTCATGACTCTCGATTTAACAAAGTTTCAAAACCAAGACATGTTTTTTATATATAAACCTCTGTTATGTTTATTTCGATTAATTTCCCTGAAGAACTTTGGACCAGATCGCCGAACCAAACGTGGGAATTTATCATTTCACTTTCGCTGAGGCTTTACAGATATAATTTTCTTATAAATGTCTGCTTCTCACTCGGTGCTCGATTATTTTGCAATTATCTGTTCAAATCTTGACCACAGCTCATACGACGTTGTAGAATCAGTTGGATACATGTACTTCAAATTAAATTCAATGTCAAGTGCATCATTTTCTCTGAAACATATGTTTCAGATTTCAGTGTGAATTTTCAATTCAACTATGTAAATCAGAGGGACAGACTGGGGTTTAACTGAAGACTCTCAACCAACGCATGTTTCCCATACTGAATCAATGAAAACTCCCCTTAAATTCATTTACGCTTGTGTAGAATCATTGTTACGAAATGTTGACCGAGGTGCACAGTTATTTGTGAGTATTTGAGTACATGCCTCTTGCTCTGCATACTTGCCCACATTAGTGAAAGCGCTATATGTGATCAAATTTAGCACAGGTTAGGCTAATAACTACTAAAAACTGTGAAATCAGTCTCTGTTTGATGATAAGTGATGACCCTGTGGTTGGTTTATCATTTGTGAATGAAAACCTCGCTGACAGTTATGTAAGGAGTAATTCACATCAGGTTTCAAGTGATTTCATATTTGACGGTTCCCATGCTCACGTCTTTTCTGATTACGATGAGCAGTCAATTGAAAAATTCTTCCTCATCTTAACTGAAAAAATGTGGCGATGAGCAGGCCGTATGAAATAATTGAAATATTCTACTTTTGAGCTTTACTTAACGTTCCCTATATCATAATAACAAAATGTGACCCAATGTCACTGTTTGCCAAGTTAAATGAACCGAGTAATTTGTAATGATTGCCTATCTATCTATCACACTGACAGAATGTCTTATTTTTTATTGGCGAAGAAATTACTGAAGTGAAAATTAATAAGTAGATAAATATGCTACTGTGTTGGTACCAGTTAACATCTGATAATTTCATTGTGGATTAATTTAAAGCTTAACTGGCTGTCGATCACACCTCACCATTCTAGAATTTCCATATGAAATGAGAATACAAAACGTATTTTTCATGAATTAGCTTATAGGTCTCATTCACTTTAGGATATATATATATATATATACATTGGAGAAATTGCTATCATCTCATATGGAACAATATTTATGAGTATAAGCTCAGATGGGTCAGATTACAAAAAATGTGTTTCAACAGGGTGTGAATTAATCAGACATTATTTTTAATTCACGTTGTATTGTGAACACTAATGTGTTCGTATGTTGGACAGTTCATATCATCATTCTTGATTATTAGTCATACCAGTTATCTTCAGATAGAGTCGGGAGTTTACTTTAATATCCGTCAAGTATAAATGATAGTTTTAATCTATCACTGAGTGCGCAACATTGCAATGTATATTTGTAGGGAGATATATTTTTATTTCAATCACTGCTGTTTAATAGTGAAGTACTTTTTTTAAAAATACATTCATTATGCCACAGATTACTAAAGCTTCACTGACACGTAACTCATTCCAGCGTGTGAAAGTGAGTTTTCAAAATTGAATTCAGAAGAAGAATGTAAGACTGTTGTTTTGCTTGAATTTTATCTATATCATTTACAGATGTAGTCAAGAGTATCACTGACGGTCAGAATACACTGTATGAAACATCTGGCGTTCTCGTTATGGACCCCATTCATGCATTCAGTGTCAACAATTTAGAATTAAAAGTATTAAAATGAAATGATAAATGATATACGACGTTATCCTCACATTCAAGTCAGGAATAATTGGTACGCAGAAGAGCTACGTGTGTTCGAGATTTTACAGTGCGAATAGAGTAACGAATGAACCTTGTGGCTCAGAGTTACTCACTACTGGAACGCCCAACTGTTTCACAAATATCGAAATTTTGAAGTATTGAATTCACGTTCCTTGAATGTGGGCGTTCTGAGTTGATTTAACAACCATTCTATATTTTATTATGTTTCTGACTGGACAACAGAATAGTGATCATTCGTGTAACTGGGATATTTGGGGTTACGCGCACGTTAGCACTTCTTGCAATTTTTATTTCCACTGATCTTCACTTAATTGCCTCAATAGATTTTGTACTTTTGTTGACACAATGTATTGATAGGGAGTTTTATGTATGCACAGTTATGCACTCATAATTATGTTATTCCAGTATGCAACTGTGAGTAACTAGACGAATTTCATTGCTAATTAAATCATGCTATAATTAGACGAAAAATGTATAACATCTTGGATTAGATTGCAAAGTGAACAAGGTACAACATCAAGCGAGAGCGACTGATGAATTCATGGAGTCAAAAGTGATTTCACGATACACGCAGCAACGATTTTCAAGAAAAATATGTCTCTACAGGATTTAACTTCAAAGTACACCATTCGAAAGAAGTTGGAACACAATAGTCACAACACATAAAGCAAACAAAAATGAAAGGTATCAAAATGAGGGATAAAATAGTTTCAGAAGATACACACTCACATGACGATGAAATAATCTGAAATCATAAAACTAAATCATTAAATAAAGAAAACATAAGCACTAACTTCCACTGGATCATGTAAGACATCTGATATTCAGCGGTTTGACTTAGGATTTAGACTCGTTAAAAATCTACCTCCAAATGATGAACCATATTGATAAAAGTCAAGAGTCAAATATCTGTTTTCCATAAGATCAATTATCAATTTCATGATTTGTTCAGATAAGATTCTGTTGGTCTCTTCCCACTTAAAGAGAAATTACGTGTTTACAGGATTTCATCATGAACTGACATTGGTTAGAGAACCATTGGAAAACCTGAGAGTACTGGACAGTGGTTCAATTGTTCTCTAACCAATGTCAGCTCATGATGAAATCCTGTAACCAATCAAATCCATGCAAACCAACACCAGAAATTATTTGGTTGTTCTTCAAATATGTACATACATCACAAACTGAAAATCCTTATCTTAATAAATGGCTTTGTAACGAAATTTTAAATCACCACATACTTCATTTCTGTCTAGACGTGTAAACTGCACTGCCTTTTAGAGTTCTGACCTGATCTTGAGTAAGACCTATAGGTATTTCTCCAATGGAGCTTTATGTCATGAGTTGAGAGAAATTGACATTTTCGCTCTCCACTTGTTGGCCAGTTCATTTAGGTTTATATGTACTTTAGAAATGCAGCTTGACAAAAATCGGAGGAATTCATCTGTACGCTGTTGCCATGGATGTCATTCTTCTACCACATAACTTCAGTTGCATGTAAAAGGAGATATTTTCTACCAGGTGAATAATTTAATTGAGGATTCTTGATATGTGCAGATTATAAAAGTAAGCTGAAATACGTTGGTTTTTTTACGTAACAGAAATTCATTCTTTTGGATTTAGATAAATAAATTTCTCATTTCATCAGGAATGTAATATTGAAATTAATTTAATGTACCTGACGGAAACAAACGCACACCATTTTTACTTGGTAGCGAAATTGTTAGTAGTTTGGATACAAAAATGCTCACAATCTCAATCTTTTCCTCACACGATATCATCCATGTCACCATTTGACGACCAACTCCTTCAAGCTACCCTCGAAAACCAGTTATGTGATGCAATCTTATGATCTCGGCAACGTTTGAGCAATCCATTCAATTGCATGAGTGTATACATATGTCTGACGTTTCCGGTGGTCATAACACACTCAGGTCTGATGCTTTCCTGAAGGTTGTCAGTATAATATAATGTCAGTCACTTTACAGTGTTCACAAAATCGGTGATTTCTCACTGTTTCAGAAACGAAAGCGAGTTAAATCCCGTTTGTTGCACGTTGGGGAGGCACAGTGAAATGGCGGTATTTTGGTGTGAACGATAGCCAGCCGTGAAGTGTTGTATTGAATCCACTTATTGTGGACGATTATGTTAACAGTACATCCTGATACTTTTATAGAAACGCTTAGTTGTGATAATCATCCCCATTCCTGACTCATTCCTACATTTGTCGTTCGATGAAAACAATTTAGATTCACGCTGAAGAAAAGAGTATATGATAAGAAGGCCAAAATCATGTGTAGTTGTGTCACACCGAATGTGGGGATGTATTGTCCGTTATCAATTTTGAATGAGTGCAGAAGTTGTTGGAAAGAACTCCAGTATAAACTGATACATGTGGATGAATTGGTGTTAATATGGAATATGAGGAAATGAGATAGTTAAAAGTTGTTAACCAGACTCACTAGTACTGTAATTACCACTGGTGTTAATAATAATGCGGTATCGATGAAGGAAAATTTTCTTCATTTTCGGTGTATTCAACAACTAGATAGACGTTCCAGGCTTGTTTACGTTCAGATGTATGAATGTGCCTTATAGCCATATGACGTTGTGCAGTCGAAGTTGGGATGAAATTGGAAACTTTACAGTCCATGTTAGGAATGAATGTTAGCAAATTGGTTAGAAACACCTGCTGCATGTTTGAAATGTTGCTTACATTGGCAAGGACTTTTGCATGTGTAATTTCCATAAAATTGTTATTAGTGAAACACCATTAATTTCACAATAATTTTGCGAATTCTAGTATTAGATGCATTGGAGCATGTTGTTTGTGTATCTCATGTCCGCTGTCTATTGGTTGCTTCGCAAAACCAGATGGATGAATGAATGCATATAATTTCGTGAAATGAACAGCTAGTCCTTCGTGTTTTAAAACACTCTGCTTCATAACATGGAAATAGAATCACATGATCAGTCTGAATAATAAGAGATTCTAATTAGAGTTAGATTTTCAGGCTGATCAACAATTGACATTTATCCACCGAAGCGTTTTCTGGTTGTCAGTGTTTGCATTTTAATTAGTGACAGAGATACATGGGGATCATTTAAGACCCTTTTTTAATTTCAAAATGGAAATACTATTTCCTTGGTTGTAGGTGTTAAACTTACACTTCACTTTGTAGTGGTTACTTCTGATAGTCTGCTGAAGCACCGCCAGTTAGTCATGTTTCTTTAGGGAAAGTTGTGAACTCTTGTCAACAGTTATGACATTTAACGGCAGAAAAATGCTCAGCTACCATACCGTCATATAGACCCTGATTCTGTGTCAAAAGTGAAACATAGAATTGTTATAAAATGGTGGGAGAAGCAGTCTTGTTCTTCTTGTTTTGCTACCCAACTGATAAATAAAAAAGAACTGTCAGGTTCATACACAAATATATTATACTTTGTCAATTCCAATTCGTACATAGCTTTTCCTATATCGGAATATAAGTCCATCATTACTTTTTACGTCAAAGAGCACTGTGAGTTATAAACTAACAAGCATAAAATGAATTTGTGGACGTCTGATGGTCGGATAAAATTAATGACATAATGCCAATGTCTTGATAACCTTTAGGACAGAGATTCCCCATTGTTGACTATTTGTTATTCTATTCACATAACGCTTGTTAACCTGTTCAAGCTGACCAAAAACCACTGTACAAGTCATGTGACTTGCGCTGCACAACACACTATTTCTCAGGATAACAAGGGGTTGTTGACATATGTTTTGTGGATAATAGCTCATGTGTGCGAAAATCACTTCACGTTGCCACAATTTAAAATTACACTTCTTTTGTTGATACTAGTTCACCCTTCTCATTCTTGCTTCTCACTAGACAAGTTCGCATATTCACAATTTCGAATAAGTCAAATCGTCATATCGTCCTTCTTTTATTCCACTCTGTTCAAACATTTGTTCAATCATATTCCAAATCGACTCGGAATCCTCAGTCATCTGAAAGAATATTCTCGCACTGCAGTATTCTCACTACTTGACAAATCCGGTCACACATAACAAGCATTTTGAATACACATATAATTACTAACGTGCAGGTACAAAAATGTAATCGATGCAAGGAGCAATTTTTTCGCTGAAACATTTGTTCCATGTCTCCTTGTGTATGATCAACTTAGCTCTGTGAATTTTAGAAACAGCTGCAGATTTAACTGAAGCCCCTTCGACTACAAATATTCATCTTAATGAGCCGATGAAATCTGTCCTAAAATAGATGTATGCCTGTGTAAAATTAATGTCACGAAATATCGACTGGGATACAGAGTTAAACGTCGGCATTCGAACATTTAACGCTTGTCATGTATAATTCTCTGAATAACTGGATACACTTCATGTAGGCATGGTTGGCATAGATAGTGATACTGAACACTGTGAATTCAGTCTCTGTTTGATGATAAGGGATTATCCTGTGATTGATTTTTATATGGAAGGACGAATGAATAAAATATTTCACTTGTTGAATTTCATATAACTTTTCATTTAAAAAAATCAAATTGAACTACTATCATGGAATCGTTCCCAGGTTATCATCCTCCTGATTCTCTTGATGAATGATTGTCTTATCATCCATGGACGACGAAATTTTCGAAGTGAGAATGTATGTGTAAATGAAAAGGTTTCGTTGGTGATATGAACAAACTTTTGATAATTTCCGTAGTAAACGAAAAGAAGTTATAGTGGACTGTCGATCACGTCTCACTATTCTGCAATTTCCAAATGGAATGAGAATATAAAATACTTTTAAAATGATATAGTTTATAAGTTATATTGACGCACGTTGAAACCAAAAATTGAGACAATTTTGTCAGCGTTTTTTTTAATGCATAATATTCATAGGTAGTTGTTTTAACCCTACAATATTGAATACTAACACATGTGTATTCATCCTGTAACACGGATACACACGTCGATTCAGATGGATTTGGTAAGTATAATTAACTCACTTCATTTGAAGATAAGTACTGTATTGCAATTTCGCGAAAATTAACTTGTAACAGATTGACCTGTCGGAGACATGAGGACTGAGCGAAGAAATATTTGCTTTTCAACAAGATTCGTCATCTATGCCTCCACTCTAATATAAATGACAATTCTACTTTAACACAAAATAACCACTACAGTGGTGAGAGGCATTCCTGGAGTAACGCTTTCAAAGACATGCATAATTTAGCATGTTTCTTTCCACTCCGCTTATCAACAACCTGGTTTTCATAGTCCAGAAAAGATTTCCTTGAGTCCGTCCATAGCATAGAAACTTTTATCAACACTCTTTGATAATTCAGTAATAAATAATTTGAGCGAATCGACCTGACTCAATGAGTAACGATTGAGTGGTCTTTCATTCCTTTGAAATCTGCTACAAATTCAAACAGTAGCTCGAAACATTGAGAAACGGAACAAACACCCATTAGAAACTTCTCAGACAATAGGATTTATTCTGTCTATTTCATCCCTAACCTCTTGCTACGTAACCAATGTGACCACTCATTTATTCATTATTAATTCCTTGTTTTTCTAAAATCGTTCAATCCATTTTATGTAAGAGATTAAGACTGTCTTGAGATTATCCATCAGAATTTATTAATTAAGGATTCCATGGACATATTTTGCTTGTATTGTGCTTTCAAACTCGTAATCTACCAGACAAATGAATTTGGAACACATCGTGCAGATGAATGAGAAAAAAAGACATGAATTTGGAACTTAAGAGTATTTCTAAGCAAAACTGAATGCAAACTGAGTATGTAAATCAATCTTGAATTTGAAGTCATATCATGCATTTCAGTATTGTGTGACCTGCAGATTATTCAGGTATGTTCTCTATCTATTTTTCCATCTATCCATCTATCTATCTATCACGCTGCTCATTTTTCTGTGACAAAATTATTATTATATATTGAAGACGAAATTACTTACTTGAAAATAACTAAGTAAATAAATAGGCTCTGTGCTGATAATTACAATATGAATTAATTTATTAACCAACTGACTGTCAATCACTTCTCACTATAGAAATATATATATATGTTTTCAAGACATTTTCAACCTGTCATTGGAAGTTGATGTTATTGGTATGAGTTTATAGCGATAACAGTCGATGTGTATGATGAGTGTATTAGTTACTCAGGCATTACTTTAGTATCACCAGACGTGCTGATTAGTCAACATTCTGTATTATTATTTTCGGGAATAGAAGCTCTAGAATAATCATCCCACATTGTTTTATAGCTGGAGGACTTTTCGCCTTTCTCTCATGTATTTCTCAAAAATTAAGTATTTAAGTGAAACAAGTAGCTTTCAGTAATATGAATGCCAATAATTCAGTGAATGTTGTCTCTGGTTATGCTCACCTCATTCTAGTGTGCTATAGTGAGTTCTCAGCTTTTTTGTTGACTTTTGAGGTATTTTTCGGATGCGCTTATTTATGACAAAACGATGCCATCTGCTGATCATCTCGTAATTATCGCCGGCATATTTAAACGTCCAGTATGAAGTTTGAATGGCAAAAACATTGACGAAATCGTCCATTCTTTCCATAAAATAGGTGGCAATAATATAAATAACAAAATAGTAAACACATTTGAATAATTTGGTGATCTTTAATGAAGGTGACGTTGAGGCTTTTCTACGAGGATTCTTTAATTAGGAGTGCTGTGCAAAAGTTTGTTTGACTTCATGTTTCCGAATATAAAATCTGAGACACAATAGTGATTCGCGACGTAGGGAAAATAGCACAAAGTTGGAATTCAGGTGAAATATTATTTATTATTATTATTATCGTTTCCTTTAATTCCTAGAGGAACAGAGGGCTTCAGCCACACGTCACCATTGCATTCGGTAACCTGCCAACGTTTTCACCTGGCTCCAAGTCTGCACACATGCTTTCATCTTCTCTTCACATGACTTCCTCCAAGTGACACTTGGACGACCAACTTGTTGCTTCGCACTCGGATTCACTCGACGGCTTTTCTGGTGATGTCACTTGATATTTTCCTCAGAGTGTGGACAATCCACTTCCATTTCTTCCTGCATATTTTTGGCACAGTCGGTTCCTAGTTAGTTCGCTACCAAAGATCATTGTTGCTTATCATTTTTAGCCGGCCATTTGATATTGAGTATTGAGCGATGAAAGTTTGTAGTTTGTTCGAGGTGCCTTTCGTGACGTGCAGTGCAAGTCTCTGATCTGCATGGTGGCACTGACTTCACATTGGAGTTGAAAGCCCGCATCTTATTTTCCATGCTCAGTGTTATCGATCACCACACAAACTTGAGAGAAATGAAAGCTTACTTTGTTTTCCCGATCCTTGCTTTGATATCTTCGTCAGTTCAGTTCGCCTGTATCTGAAACGATGATTCCTAGTTAGGTACTTAGGTAGGTTGGTGAAGCAAGTTGCTTCTTTCAGATTCCGCTCATTTATGCTGATTGTTGTCTTTTGTTGCTGCTGTTGTTGTTGGCCAGGAATCTTCATCTGCTCTGCTTTCCCTATGTTCACCTGAAGTCCTATCGTCTCGGGATGCTTCTTCTGCCAACTTGTTGCTTTTTACTTGCATATTTTGCAGTTTGTGAGAAATCAGACAAATGTCATTGGCGAAGACCAGACCCTCCAAGTATTTTGTGTGGGTCCATGTTATGCAGGTTTCACCACTGTCCGTTGTCTGCCGCATTATCCAGTCTACAACAATCGGGAAAATCGTTGGGGATAGTAAGCAGTCAGCCACCAAGTCCCCTTGTCTTTCTCCCGTCTTCATCCAGGGTTTGTTTGATTCTCTCCAAGATGATGTAGCTTAGCATTTCGCTTCAGATGGACAAGAGCATAATGCCGCCAGTTCTTGCATTGACTTAAGTCTCCTTCCTTTATCAGTTTGAATAAGTAGCCTTTCTTCCAATCCGCAGGTACGTTGCCCTCTTTCCACACCTTCTCCAGTAGTGATGTGATCAAGCCTGCTGATATCTCAGGGTCCATTTTCAATCCCTTTGCTAGGATACCGGCTGGTCCTGCTGCTTTTCTTGGTTTCAGAAACTTAATTGCCTTCAGTATTTCTGTTCTCGTACAAGCTTTGATGTCCACTGGTAATTCTGCTTTTGCTGTTGTAGGTGGCGGTCAATTTAGAAGTCTTTTGAATGCATAGCATTGTATAAGTGTCACTTTACCTCCTTTTGAGTTGAATCTGGATGTCATTATCCCGGGCGTGATAGCCTCTCGTTGCATCAGGGCCTTCGTCACCATTGGCAACCTCATAACAGCCACACCCTCGTTGTGCATGAGGCTGTCTTCTAAGTAACCGGAGTAGATAATCGACTCCACCGTTGACAATTCGGTGAGTGCACCCCATTCTATTAGCTTTCGCATATTCACAGTACTTCAATACCATATCTTTTCATCTCGTTTGCAATCTGGGCAGCTTTGCCAGTTTCATACATGGTGCGGACGTTCTATGTCTCCACACAAACGTTTTGTTTTGTCACAAGAAGACTCATCGTACTGACGTTTCTGTAGCAGCTTTGTTTGCAGAGTGGCGTTGCTGGCCTAACGCCTGAGAAGGGGGTAATTACATGAATATTTAGTATACAGAGGAGCGACATGATAGATTGCTCCCCTTAGAATCAGGAAAACAAGGAATAAAGCAATTAGAAAAACACCAGAAAAGCAAAAATTATTCACAACAGGAAGGGCAGAGAGAACAAAAGAAAAACCCGTAGCAGTAGTATCACTGTAAAATACTGTTAACAAAGATGAAATCAAAATACTTGACTCACTAACTTGGGTCAATTCGGGTGTGTAAAAATTCAACGATATGTACAGTTATAGATATCAGTGAGCGTAAAAAAGTCATAATATACCAAACATTTAGTTATAGGTATTATAAGTCAACAAGATTACATCCACAGGTTCAGTGTTTAAAAGTAAAATAAATAAAACAAATCCCACAACTTCGTGGCTAGAAACGCCAGAGAAATGAGAGTTTTATGTAACTTAGCTTATGTAGTGTAATATTCGAAAAGTCAGCGCTGTCATTCAAGTGAATATCACAGTCTAAACTGGGCTGTATAGCCTTCCATTAAGAAGATCAATCGTCGTGTATTAATTCATTTTGATAAACTACAAATCATAGATTTCATGGGTAAGTTGAGTTAAAATTTCAGATATAAGCAGTCATTGAATTTGAACTTCCAGACGTTCATAAATTACCAGAAATAAAGTCCAAATAGGAAAACTGTGGTGCATAAAATAGTTTACCCGATTGTAGTTCATGGTCCATAATATTTATTTCATATTATTGCTATTATCAATAACAATAATGCTTCGGATTCCAAAGGGAATATAGGCCTTCAACAACCTATCTCCATTCCACTCTGCTCACCTACTCCGATCTAGTCTTCACATGATATCCTCTATTTCGCCATTCAACGATCAACTCACCCCCTCATATTAAAGTCACACTCGATAACCAGCCATGTGGCGTCAATTAATGATCTCACTCTGCACTCTGATCAATCCACTTGATTTAGTGAGTATAAACAGACGTGTGAATGAGTCAAGTTTTCTGTGGTCATAAAAAACTCAGGTTCGATGCTATTCTGAAGTTTGTCAGTTGATAAGAATTACAGTCGCTTTTCAATAGTCACAAAAATGGTGATTCGTTACCATTGGAGAAATGAGGGCAACTGAAATCCTGTTTGTTGCACATCGGGAAGGCACAGTGAAATGACGTTATTTCTATGTGAGTGATAATACGCTGTGAAGTGTTATACTTAATCCATTTATTCTTTTCGATCATGTCATCAATGTTATTTTTTACTTTTAGATAATATTTGGTATCAACTTTAAAGGCATTCACTGTTATGGTGCAAGCAATGTAACCTCTGCAATATGCTGTCCATGTTTACATTTATTTTAAAAATTCTGTTTCAGAAATGCTTTCAATATATATATGTATATATTCAACTGTTTTTTGACGTTGAAGTACACGGTGAGTGAATAGCCAATTGACTAGACATTCATTTCTTCTGGCTCTTGAGGTCACATGAAATATTTGACACAATATTATTTGCATGTTCCCTATAAATCAAGTCTCGAGAATATGACCAATACAGAATACCTGCCTTGCAATTCAAACACATCAAACTACATTAGGAAATGCTCTACCGATGCTGAAGAATTCATCGTTTCTCAGTTTTACTAGCAGTTGGTGACTCACAGTTTTGGGGGTAATTAGTTTATTGATGTACCAACGTACATCGAGATTACAATGATGGAATGGTTTTCATGGCTGGCTGTCATCAACGTTGAATCCGCATACATTTCAAAACCAGATAACATCCAAGACTGTAGTATCATTTCGCCGAAGGTGGAGATACTGAAGAACACACGTGTGAAAATGCCATTATTTCTACACAAACTAACACACGTGGAAGTGAGATTTCTCACTGCTGTTTGCAGAGTCAGTGGTTTATTTCGCCTGATCAGTTGTGGTGGCTCCACCCGCTTGGTTGATTTTTGCGTATCAATTTTTTATAGTATTTCTGTACACTAATGTTGAGTCAAATAAGTGCCTCAAAATTGTGATCGATAACTTCGATTATTTTATAATTCCCGCATATTTTACTCACTCGACTTTTATCCAGTTTCCTTGGTATCAGGTCAAATGATTGTTTATGTTGACTAATGGCTACCTATGCGATTTATTTGCATTTCGCGAAGAGCGAAAGCTTTTTCTAAGTTGACGATTGGTCTTCAAATGTGAATTTCACCTCAGAAAGTCTTTCCTACCTCTATCTAGTGAGTTATCTGCAAATACCGCTTGTATTTCGTAGAACGAAAACTTTAAGCTGCAGGCTTATTTTAAACAGGGAAATCTGCCTTATTACGCGTCACTTGATGAGCTGACTGAAGAAAAGCCAGAGTGCGAGTAAAAAGTTCAGAGAAATATTTTTCCACAGTTTTTTGATGAACTTAGTTTGAACATTCACTTGGATAAAATAAACATGCATGCGAATTTGTCACACATTGAAAGAGTCAAAATTAACTCCCGGATTTTCGCAATTATTTTCAAAATTATGCTTTTCTGTAGTCTATGAAGACGGTAAGTATCAAACACTGGTATATTGGTATTACAACTTCTTTCGTCCTCAAATTTATTCATGGAACCTATTCATTCTGTAATCAAACCAATCCATTCGTCCATTAGAACCATCCACTGAAGTGATGCAATTGATGAGGCCATTTTTATAATAATGTGATTGTGAATTTGTCTTCCTACGTTATTTATTTATTTATTTTATTTTGATTTACAGCTTGGTTCCACACCGTATTTTCAGTACAAGTATGGAACTTTCAGCATGGATATCGGTAGCCCAAATTCAGGCCGACCATAGATATCGGGTGTGCGCCGGCAGGGGATCGAACCCCGGACCATGTGCATGGTCGGCGAGAGTCCTAACCACTGTGCTACCGACGCACAGCTAAGTCAACTTTCAGAAGCCTTCGAACACCAATCAACTAACTGAGCCGTTATTCCTATGAACAGTTGGCTTGAAGGTTGAGATTTGAGGATGGCTGACTCTGTGCTGAAGCTTGACAATTTAATGTCAGCTGAGTTTTATTCCTGTATCAATAGCAAATCTCTGTTATTATTCATTAAAGTGAGTGATTTTTAACTTAATTAGAAGAAAAAGGTAAGTTTACACACTTATAGTTCAAGGCAGATATTTTCTTTCAGGATTCTTTGCATGCACGTGCAAGAAATGAGATTGCATTTCAACCAGTGAAATGTGACACAAACCTAAATAATGCAATAAAAAGAGCTGTCGTCCGACATTATCTATTCCTGTATTACATTACATTGTTTGGCAAACGTCTGAGTGCAGCTGCAGAAATGTATAAGACAAGAGTGTTGTGTCTTAAGGCGATGAGCTCGACTAAACAACGATCGAATTACAATGAAATCTGCCATTACAGAAAACACAACCACATCAAAATCATCCACTTAAGCCACAAATCTTGTTTATTATGCCCTTGTCACAATGATTGTTCGGACGAACCAAACTTTGAACTTAGTAGTCAATTTAACCGCCAAAAATGATAATGAATTTCTCGAGAAAATCGGTAATTTATTTGAAATTATATTTGTAGTTAACTTATCCATGTTAAAGTCACAAATCCCTGATGATTTCGCCTCTAATCAACAAATTATATTTAACCTACTGTTTCCCGTCTATCGGAAAGTCTCATGGAATTGTTATTAAGACACGTTGTGTTGTGATTTACTTGACAGACACATTTGAGTCCCGAATATGGATGCCACCGCAGTTCATTTTACCATTCTGTTACAAATCATAAATCAAACGAAACGTGAAATAATCTTAATTTCTATGAAATTCCAATTTTATTCGAAGTTTAAATCAACTTTCATAAAAGTGACGTGTTTTTTATTTCTTCAGAAGACGTAGGTATGTCGAGTTATCAGGAATGCTGAAATCTGAAATTCTATACTACTGGGAATCAATTCCATCAGTATCTATAACGTCACCTTGTTTTAGTTATTTTCGCATTAAATTTAGATCCATTCTGAGAATGATTGTGTTAGGGATGAAAGTTTATGTATATTTTACAATTGGATTTCGAGAAATGATGAAAAACTGTCTACCTATTCTAGTAAATGGCAGTCTGCGGAAGTAGAAATGTCACTTCTGAAATGGGTGTACTTAATACCACACAAAAACGAAGCAGATTCGAGGTGATAGTCATGTTGAAGTTAATATGAGGTGTGAATACAGATTACGATGGGATTAAGAATGGAATTACACAGGATTAGAAAACAGCTTTTAACAAATACAAGTGCGAATGGGAATGGTATCGAAGCAAATTCAATTAGTGACATTTTATTACGGAATTGAAAAAGAATGAAAGGGGTGAAAGAAATGCAACGAATGAAAAAGAAAACTAAGGAGTCAAACTGAACTAGATCCATAATGGATGTAGAGGTGGGACTAATTTCTTTCAAACAAATATTTCCATCTTCTTCGCATAGATGGCAAGGGATTTTGCAGTACAACTAAATCGGAAACACACTGCATTTAGAAGATTTCCGTTTAATGTTTCTAGAATAGTACATTACAGTGCTGTTTCTTTCACCCACCACAACTCTTAACAATGTAATTATTGTCCCTCAACGCCATTTAAAGCATAGCTACACGAAGTGACTGTCAACCTTTTTCACTGTTGACCCAAAACAGTTGAAGTTCTATACGTCAAACGTCTCTCTTCCCTTGACTCAGTGTTACTGTGTCGTGTCGTTGCCGTTACTAATAGTGGCTGGAACAGGAGGAAGTTGGCACAAACTACCAAGTGTACTAATGGTCCTATCAGGTCCTATAGGTACAAGGTAGAGATGAACTCCTCACGCTCAAAGAGACTGATTGACCAGTAACTAAATATGATGGAGATGCTGTCTGTTTCATGGATGTCATCGCTTGATGATTCATCTTCAGCTAATAACAATACTGATGACAGTATTTCTGAATTTACTTATGACTCAGATGAAAATACTATATTTGGCTTTTTGTACCGCACATATGAAGATCTATTTGCAGTGGATTTTGAGAGCAAAGACGATGCATTAAAATTTAGACAGTTACTGAGGAAGTAAGAGAAATTCTGCCACCTGATTTTCTGAAAGAAGCCCAGTGACAGCACATTCAATGAAGCTGTCCAAACACGGTGTCTTTTGTTTGGTGGCCACATATCATTGTCCAAACAAACACTACCACTGCACGAAACGTGTACTGAATCAAAACGACGACATTCACACTCAGCTAGGCAATGTATACCACCAATGTGAGCGATTCATTTCAAAATCGCTGACAGAAAAGCAGTTAATAATAATAATTTGATTTATTCCAAAACAGTACTTGTGATACAGAATGGAATTCTCAGCATTTTTATTACAGTATTGCATCCAGTTAGTACATTATCAATAAATAAAGTTCTATATAGATTAAGCAAATCTCATTTCATTATGACAACAACATATTGCCATGTCGGTAGCAAAGGTAAAGCTGAACAGTGTTTGAAGTTGTTAGAAAAGTAGGTGCTATCATATTAACTGGCGTAAGCGGAAGAAAGAAATAAAGCAGCACATAATGGAAAAGAGGGAGAGAAAAGGAAAAGAAAGAAAGGAAATGTTGCACCTATACATGATATGAGTTGGAAAGACGAGGTCCATTTGTTCTACTGACTATTTAATAAGCTATAGGTATCACGCCTAAAGCTTTCTTTATCGCACAGAACACGAGATAAGTAGGGTATGGTTGAGTTTTTGTACTTGCTAGTGCGAGCATATAGTTTTCTATGAAGGGTTCTGGTTTTGTTTGATGAGATACAAGGTAAGAGTTGTGAGTGAAGAGGGTGGTGTGAGCTAGACAAAATGGATTTGGCTCATTTTTTACTTGAGTCCATGTGCCTGTCAACCAGAATTTTAACAAGTTGGTTAAGTGGCACATTGCTTACCCTGCTGACAACCTTTAACATCCTGCGTAATATGTTATAGTCTTTCTTCAGTAGCCCGGGAAAAACCAAGGAGGAACAATAGAGAATAATAGGCAGAATTCGAGAGTTAACGAATTGTAGGAGTAAGGGTTGGGTTATAACAGGATGTCTTACTTAACTTCTTGATGTAGAAGGTAAGACGGAATATTTTCTTAGAAATCGTCAAGATATGTGACGACCAGGAAAGATCAGCAGATAGAATGATGCCTAGGTATTTGATTTTCGACTTAATTTCTATTTCAGTGCCATCTATGTTGCATACCTCGTGAGAGCCAACCAGTTTGTTTAGGTTGGATTTATGCCTAAAGGTGAAATTGACTGTTTCGCATTTGAAGGGGTTCAAGGTCCTTATCTTTATTTGTGATCTGCAATCATCCACATTATTCAGCATAAGAATTCAAATGTTGAGCAGACTTGAACAAGACGAACAAATGACGTTTGAAAGACTGGTGAAGAATATCAGCAACTTACCAACTATCTCAAGGATACCAAAATGACCCAGTCTGGCGGCTACAGTGTAGCCTAAGTGAATGTAGTGCATCCAGTTCCGTTGACTTCGAACTCACACCATAGTCTGAAGCAGACTGCGCCCTCAGCACGCCGGCACTAAGGAGTTTGGCAGTGAGTAAGACAATGCCCATACAAATACAATAAATGTCAACGGTGCCACGGCACTAGTCATAAAGATGGATATTGTAAGCAGACTCGTCAATCAAAATCCAGAACCATTCACTGCTGCAAATTCTTCTGATAAGTTGGGCCAGTAAGATGATGAGTATGGTTCTTTGTCCGACAGGTTTCCCAATACAGAGATTTAACCGATGTGTATTGCATGATGGTTTTCTGTGGACAGATCTTTTCAGAGTTCAGTCATCTTTTCTTGTCAGCTTATCGTCCAGAAATATAATCTTTGACTCATTTTCCAGTCCTATTGGGAATTTATTTGAAGGATGCCAATTGTTAGACTCCTGGAGGATACAACTTACCGGTCATCATGACAGAGTGAAAAAGTGTTGGTGACATATCCATTATACAGAAAAAGTTAGTCTAATGTTAACTTAAGGATGCCGTTTTCTAAACTGGTTATAAGGCAGTCTGCCAAAGTGGGTCTAGTTGGGGAGACTAAAGTAATCCCATCTTTCTGCTTAAAGATATCGTCGTTGAATGTAAATTATACATTAAAGGGCATCTAAGTAACATCTCTTTCAGATATGCGGTTGGTATTTCGATACTCAGATGCATGTCTTCCATATATTTCCACAGGAAACATGTCGTTTTATTGACCGGTGCGTTGGCAAAGAAAGATTCTACATCCGGAGACAACATACATTTGCCATTAATATTCAGTTCGGTAACAAAATTTATTCCAAAAATGTTGAAATAAGACAGCAAAATTCTAGAAATCTCAAAGTATGTCTGATGTCAGAAGCACTTAATATCAAAGAGAATTTAAATTGCCTGAGTAGTAATGATCGACCGAAACAGAATTCGACCTGGTTACAGCACCAGAATCCCCTATGAAATGACAACATTAACACGAGTGTGAGGAGCAATTTCATTATATAAACGCATACTGCTTGTATAACTTTACACACTTATCAAATCCAGCAATCTACACTTGGTCTTCTTATCATTACCAGTTGCCTAACTTGATAACATAAAGATTACCTCATGCTGATGAACCATGGTTAAGTTGATACAAATTAGCTGAGATTTCGTAAACCCTGGTTCAATAATACTTCCATTAACTTATCAGCATTAAATAGCAAAACATCAGTATAAACAATATCGTTTTGTATATAATTAACTGAGAAATACAAAAAACGTTCATAATAATAAATATCACTTATCCAATGCCCAATACTCAAAATTAGATGGCCAGAAAAGATCAGCAGCAGGGATCTTTGGGAGCGAACCAACCAGGAACCGATTGTGGAACAAATAGGCAGGAACAAAAGCAGATGGATTGGCCATACTCTGAGGAAACCATCAAGTGACATCACTAGACAAGCCCTCGAGCGGAAACAGAAAGGGAAGCGGCGAGTTGGTCGTCCAAGGTTGACTTAGGGGAGGTCATGTGAATAGGAGATGAAAACGTGTGGGCAGACTTGGAGCCAGGTGAAGACTCTAGCAGAGAACAGAACGCAATGGAGACGCATGACTGAAGCCCTATGTTCCTCTAGGAATTAAAGGAAACAACAATAATAATACTAATAATACCCAAACATTTTGAAGCTGTTGAAAGTGGACTTATTTTGGACCTATTTAAGTATTGTTCACATTCAATGAATTCAATACTGTGTTCGAGAGAGTATTTGCAAAGTTGTTGTCTCATAGACTCTAACATTTTGAACAACCATTTGAGAATCGGATGGCATAGTGACGCCGACATATCTGAAATTCGTCGATGTCGTAGATCAGGTGTGTTCACCTTTGGTAGACCATAGAGTTGAGGGATAACCGTCCATGTTGCCTCAGGTGTTCAAACAGGTATTCACTTCATGTAGTAAAAGCAAATGTGATCAACTACACCAGATGGCGGGACATAAATGCGGACAGCAATACTCAACCGTTTGAATAAGATGGTTTGGTTGAACATCATATCTCCCTTAAAACGTTTCTAAACCATCCGTATTTGAACGGAAGTTGAAGCATAACGAAAGAAAGTAGATTCTTGATTTTGTTATTTGCCACCATGAGTTTAACTTGCAGCATAGGCAGCATGACGTTACATCAATAAATATGTGGATTGGCTTGATTCAACAAAACTCACGTCAGGCCCCAAGTGACTGTGTATTATACAATTTAAATTTGCAGATGCTTTGAATGATTCACACTCATGACTTCTGTACAAAATCCGTGAATTACTATGTATTTCTCTTCTATAAAATTATATTTGTAAAATCTCAGCGAAATTGAAATGATTAATTCCAACGTTTCGTTCGGCAATCTGGTCCGAACTTCTTCAGGGAAATTAATCGAATTAAAATAAACAGGTTTTTATATAAAAGGAACAACTCATGTTTTTAAATTTTTGTCCAATCATGAGTCATGCAACAGTCATCAACATGTATAATAAATAAATAAATAAAATAGTATGTTTATATATAAAAGTACATCTCTTTTAAATTGTTTGTCCAGTCATGTGCATCAATAAACAGCTATCAATAGGTATAGTAAGCAAAACAAAACAAAATCTTTCATATGAACTGTGATCAAAATTTGACCTCAGACTTTCAAAATTAGTCTACTTTTGTTAAAATATATATGTGTATATGTGTTATGCAGTATCAATGGTGTGTGTGTGTGCATGTGTGTATGTGTGAGGGTGAACAGTCATAAAACATTTGTTATTCTCATATGAACTGTGATCAAGATTTGACCGGATAGTTACAAAATAATTGAGATGATTTTTACAAATATAATATATTTTACGAGTTGATCACGGACTGATATCAGTTAGAGAACCATTGAAAACCAGGGAGTACTGGACAGCTGCTGTTTCATCCTAGTTTGGGAATCATCGGCAGTACGCACCCACTGGGATTCGAACCCGGGACCTTCCGGTTACAAGGCATTCGGCCACTGGGACCCGATTCAGTGGCTCATGAATTCTAACTTCTACCAATTCGTGATTTTAGCGCGACCCCAACTATTGTCAGTCAATGGTTCTCTAACTGATATCAGTCCGTGATCAACTCGTAAAACATAACTAATCCTTACAAACCAAATTATAGAAAATATAATATAATTTTTATAGATTTGTTATTCTCTCCATAAAAGGACGTAGACAATTTGTAAAAATCATCTCAATTATTTTGTAACTATCCGGTCAAATCTTGATCACAGTTCATATGAGAATAACAAATGTTTTATGACTGTTCACCCTCACACATACACACATGCACACACACACACCATTGATACTGCATAACACATATACACATATATATTTTAACAAAAGTAGACTAATTTTGAAAGTCTGAGGTCAAATTTTGATCACAGTTCATATGAAAGATTTTGTTTTGTTTTGTTTACTATACCTATTGATAGCTGTTTATTGATGCACATGACTGGACAAACAATTTAAAAGAGATGTACTTTTATATATAAACATACTATTTTATTTATTTATTTATTATACATGTTGATGACTGTTGCATGACTCATGATTGGACAAAAATTTAAAAACATGAGTTGTTCCTTTTATATAAAAACCTGTTTATTTTAATTCGATTAATTTCCCTGAAGAAGTTCGGACCAGATTGCCGAACGAAACGTTGGAATTAATCATTTCAATTTCGCTGAGATTTTACAAATATAATTTTATAAATGTCTACTTCTCACTCAGCGCTCAATTATTTTGCAACTATCCGGTCAAATCTTGATCACAGTTCATATGAATTATTTCTCTTCTAACTCAACTTCCACATCTAGAGCATATTTCTTCGTAAAATTGTTCTGTTTTCAATTTATATCTTCTGCTTTTTCAGTGAAAATGAGTAAGAAGGATTTTGCCTTGATAATTTCGTACAAATTCAGTCAGGATCATGATCGGAATCAGTAAAATATATTTGATTTGTGAAATACTTTCCCAGATTTATTCATGTCAGACACGTCAAATGAATCATTCGTGTGAACCTATTGGTCAGAGCCTAATGAATATTAGAATTATTCACCATATCTTCGAGAAGTCTGCGAAATTCTTGTCACTGCAATTAAAAGCCATACAATTCTTCTAATTGGTAATTTTATTTGTATTGCAAAAGAATCTCACATAAGGAGATCATTGTTTCAAATATTCACGATGATGCACATTCAGACTGTTTATATTCACCTTGGACTGACTTCAGTCTATCATTCAAACTAGATTTGTTTGTGAATTAGGCAGTGAAACGCAACTACAAAATTTGGTTTAATTTATCGTATGAAATGTAAAATTAAATTGCATTGAGAAGTTAAACACTAATCTGGAAATAAACAAGCACCAGTAAGTAAAATTGGACATCTGGTCACAAAGCAGTAATGATGTGGAAGAAAATTGAGGAACACCAACACTGTTAGTGAAAACAGTTCAACCTTCACTCCGATAAAATACTTGTTAGTGAATGTCATTCACATGGGAGTGTCTAAAAGCGTCTACTGAGGTATTTATTCTCGCATTGAATTGAATTACTAACTTTTGTACTTCGGGGTAATTCGATCTCTTAGGATTCCATTAATGATCAAAAGAATACCAGTGCGTTGAGAAATCCGTTGATTAATCTCCTTGACATGTACATTTGACTGTTTCGACCGTTTATAGTAGAATATTGTAAGTCATATTTTGCTTTGGTGTTTGTTTTCATTTCAGTAACTGAAGGATTCTTATCTCTGAATAAGAGATATTTATTCCAGTCGTTTTTTCCACAGACATCCTATTTTGTGTAGTGATTCTCCCTGAAGTAGCTGGATGCATTAGTGGATAATGATCATAGTGATCAATAACGTGTGCATATTTGTAGGGACACATGCGAACAATGACTACTTTGTCGTAGCAATTAATAAAATGATGTTTGACTTTCTAATAATCTGTGCACTTATTCCGCAGTATAATAGTGGCAATAATGCTGAAGATAACACAGCTCGCAAAAACAGCTTTTACAGTTAATGAGGTGTAGCTGGGAAAGAAAACTACTCTAGGTCAGAGGTGAACACCATGGTGACAAAAATTTACGAACACTCAGAAAAGGTTAAATAATTCTGATGTCAACTGCCTCAGTTATGGTGTACAACAAAAGGCACATAAATCTTGAGGATTGAGAAAGCATCTCATTTCTCACGCAAATGATTCACTAGGTGTGCCATTATCAAAATCCTGATCGATCTTAAGACACTTCTACCAGCCACACTGGACAAAGACCAAGAAGGAGACGGTGCGCTAAACTGAAGTAACTGTCTCCATAAAGATGTAAAAATTCAGTAACCAGACTGTATGCATATATCTGTTCATTGATATCGTGCTCACTCAATATATATTCAAAGAAGTATTCATGCATAAATGTGCATGTTAAAATACATAATAGTAATTTATCTATGGTTCGTCGTGTATAAATATTTTCTCTTTGAAAGTTCCAAGTAAGTTAACAGTTCAGACGAAATCGCCTGCCTCTGACAAATTCAATACCGATTTCAGGATGATTCGGAAAAGTTCGTTGACTCGTCAACCAGGTGAAATAAAGGAGAGTTGGTTATGAGTTGTGCCTGCTCAGTGAAGGCTAAAGATACTACCTGGATTTTTAAATATCACCAGTTGGAGAGAAGTGAGGAAGAACAGTCTAATGGTTTAAATCGTACAACTTGAAATCACTGTCAACGAGTTATGATTCAACAAACATGTATATGTTTATTAGCATAATATTGAACAATGGTGAATGGTGTAGTTTCTCACTCGGAAATCCATTGTGTTTAATCTAAGGTAATTCGCTGATGAAATTGATCAAAGTCATCATTAGTGAGTGACGAAATGGAAACAGGAAATAAGATTAACCTTGTTAACTAATACTTAATGAAATCTTCTAAGACCGTATCCGCTGAACTGTATCCTTTATCATTGTCACAACAGAGGGGAAACTCAACTTTGATACTTGTGTTCTTCATTGAATTTTAGTCATACATGTTGATTCTGAATGTCATGAATTTTAATGTGGATGATGCAAATGCAGAGAGATTAGGCATGAGTTGAGTTGAAGTAAATATACCAAGCACTATTAGGCATATAATTCGAAAGATTCCTCACAAGATATTTCTTTAGTGCTTTCAGCAATTCTCTTTTGATTTCAGAGTATTTTCCATATCATGTTGTCTGTTGGAAACATAACACTGTGGAGTAAAAATTATTCTTGTTTCTCCTATTTATGATCATATAGAAACGACCATGAACGAAAGATTCGATTCAACACATCAACTAAAGAATAAAAGTGGTACACATCTTAACAGGCATAAATTAAGATTTAATGCTTCTGTTTTTGCACACTTCATCACACTTTTTCTTGAACACGACTCACTAAACAAGATTGACCACAATTTTTGGAAGATTAATCGTTTCTTATTCACCAGTCCGGAAAGGTTCTCATGAAACAATTGTTCCTCTTATTTTACTTAAGAACTAAGTGATGCTTTGCAAATTTAGAGTAGAATTTGTGCTCTATGGTAGAACAGATTTCTAACTAAGATTCGCTTCTGTGACTTCATGTGATTAGGATCATGCTTGCTCATCAATCTATGCTTAAAAAGCTTTACATAATTTCGAGTGAATTTCGGTGTTGATAGACGCTGCAACTTACTACTCTCAAATAGATTTCTGTGCAGATTTGTCATACAACTCATAAAACAGGACAATTTCATTGCATATTGATTCAGAGGAACTTAGTGAGTCAGAAGATTTGAAATAATATAAAACCGAAAATTTATGAAAAAGACTAGGAATTAATTGAAAGGTTGTGAAGGATTCTCAGTGGAAGTTCATAAGTAAAATTTTCAAAGCAGATGAAATACCCAAATATGTTTGCTCCGAATGTTGATAAGAGAAATTCTCGCGTTCAAATCCAAGTTCTGTTATTCTGGAAACCCGAGTAATAAAGAAGCATGATACGTCAAGCATGAAATACTGCAAACTATCCAAGTTGTTTTAACATCTGAAAGTTTTCAGACGAAGTGCATTAGGAGGAAAGATGAAATTAACGCTGTCATTACATTGGCAAGACACATACTTATAATCCCCTCAATGTTATCACTTTAAAGTGAATAACTGACAAAATTCAAGTAATTCTCAGTCATCTGTTGTCACTGAACGACATCTAACATGGCTGCAAATGACAGTGTGAATCTACAGGTACATTTCTTTCACGTTTTCAGTGTTACGGCCAGCGTTACCAAAAGGCATACACAGAACACTCTCAGCTTATCGATCATTCTAGTCAACAGGAAGATATTAACTCACAGTTTGTCGAGTTCATGATATCTGAATTTTCATTGTATGATATTAACGCAGTGTCGCCACACGTCACATACAATCTTGTCTTCCCATAAGTTAAAATATTTGAATGCCTGACTAAGTAAAAAGAAAAGTAATCGGCATAATGAGGTTAAGTAAGAATAAACTTGACTGAATTTAAAACTGTGGTATGTAATAGAAATCGAAATACCTACTTGTGTTTTCCTATTTGCTGAGCAAAGGTTATTCTTGAGTTTAATTCAGCCTACTTTAAGTCTGAGAGCTTGAATAATAAAGAAGCGTCATGCATCATTTACGAAGGACTACAAACACTGAATGTAGTTTTACCCATAGCAAATGTTCATGCGAGAGTCATTACAAGTGAAGATGATCTTTTCTATGTCATAACTTTCACAAAATGCATGCTTTCATAATCGTCAATGTCATTGGCACGAATAGAGTGACTGACAGCATGCGTATAACTGTCGTCATCTATTATCACTAATGGACATCGATCAGGACTACAGGAGACTGCATAAATCATTATCACATTAATTTTTCCAGACTATGCAAATTTCTACTCGTGTTTGTGCTCCAATGAATATTCATTTATCGGACAGCAAGAAAAACGTCCTGCATTTTGCACTTTCGTTAGTCGCAGAATTCATCTGCCTCCAGTTTTTATTTGCTAATGAATTTCCGACTTTCATCACCCGATTTGTTTGTGTGAAATAGGTAGAGCTTGAAATCGAATTGTTCAGTTCCCTTTGAAAATCCATGTCTTTTTGTTGCCATGTGAAATGTATTCATAAGTTTGCTTGCTTTTGTCACGGTTATAACTTCTCATTTCAGATGCGAAGTGTAAGATTTTTCTAAATTGGCCACTTATTTTAGTGGAAACCTGCTACATTCTATTCATTGTTTCCAAGTAAATGAAGATTATGCTTTAGAATGAATATACCATTTTGTAACGATACTTAAAAATAAAACTGGCTCTAAAGGGGTTTCAAAGTGTCTGCCAATTTAATTACTTCGTTAGAAAATCCGTTGTGCTTCACAAAGTAGATGAACTCTAAACATATTTGCCGTAAACACGAAATATCTAAGGATTGGCGGCCTGTCGTCTTATTTCTAGTGATGCTCATCCGAATTATTTTATTCGGATTCATTTTGTTATACAAAGGGTCCAAAATCCACAGGCCACAACGATGCATTTTGTGGTGCAAATAATGATCCTGAGCAATAATACATGGCATAAGTCAACACGGATTGGAAGTCGAGCATGGTGACCAACTGCTGGTTCACTACAGGATCCAAATATGAGAAAAAGAATCCTGTTGAAGAAGCATAATCACCAAATTCTAAACGTGCATATCGGAAATATTGTCTTTACAAACAGAAGTGCCCACAAATTCCTTCGAAACCAAGAGCGATTATCATGCCTTGCATCTGTCAATAAACAGTAGTCTTATTTTGATTAAAATCACTCATAAGAGAATAATTCTTTGAGGTTGACCTTCCTGAAGCGTCGCTGTGAAGTACATCACATTGAGTATTACGAAAATTTTAATCAAACGGGATGAAGAAGTACGAAAATGCTAGTTCTGGCTGTTTTATCAATACCACTATCACATGAAAGAATTATTGTGGTCTCCGATATTATAATTATAATTATTTAAATTAGCTTTTCGTCACTACTTACACCACTTACAATCCCCTATATTGAATAATGGTAAACGGCATGCCTCTCAGAGTAAATGCTGAAAAAGCGCTCAGATCATTAGGGTGTCACAGGAGATACATTGAAAACTCAATTGCAAGACAGATCTGAAAAACAGGAAAACTTAAAAAAACTGAGATCAAACTGAAATTGAATAAAAAACACCTGGAAAACAAAATTCTGCTTGTTATTTATTTAATAAAATAAACTTGATTTTGACGACTTGCATGCACCAACATATTCTGGTAATCAATGACCTTTAATAATACCTTGAGTGATAGATAATCACAGTGACTTTAAAAGCTGCTGATACGAATTCGTTCACGTAATCACAAATTAACGACAATTTGAGCATTGATAAAATCTCAAATTGTGTATACTCCAATTCAGACAACGAAAGTAAGCAGCATTTCAAATTCAATTAAGGAGTTTGTTTACCCGAAATGACTAAGTGCATATAACTTGTTTATCAAGAATGATGATTGAAACAGTTTTCACCATTGAAAATTATCTAAGATGAACTAAACGGCGGACAACATCCCATGGATAATTCTATTCATATTATTGATTTTTATTCCTAAGTATGCAGTCACATACTTTGATATTCGACAAGAGGTACTCAGTTCAGTGTAAAACATTTGGCAGATGTCATTGAATATATAGTTTCTATGGCTTTACGAAAATATTTCAAGCAACCCACATGTACTTGTCTTTCAAATTAGTCTGTCGAAATGCTATACGCTTGTCAACATAAAAGAATGCAGTTGGACATAAATACAGAATGGTTTACAATGAGACTTCAAAACATAGTGAGTAAAATTCATATCATAGGCAACAAAGAGGAGAAATGACAACATACGCTAAACACGAGAATAGGATAACTTAACAAGACAGTTTTCACTCAGAGGAACAAAATTAATTTTACAAAGAAATAATACTCGCCAGAGTATCTCAGAATTACAATAAAATACAAAATACCTCAATGTTCGGTTAATTCGTAAATGTCTGACCACAGCTGCCTGTACATTGCCTGCACATATTCACAGTGTAAAACGTTTTTATACAATGTCATAAGGAACAATCAAGATGTGACTAGCACATCAGATCTACAGGGAAACGACTAGAGATTAGAAAATAATAATGAATGTGTACGTTAAGTGCATTTCATCACAAGTGTTCTCGTTCAAATACCGTTTTTAAACACCTTGTCAGTTCGGAAAGGTGAGTTGCATTCTTATTTAAAATCAATCATTTCCATGAGGTGAGGACAAAGTCTATGATGGAATACCTTTTAGTGCCTCAGGTCTCACATATAAGGAATTCGTAAAACGTTGTAGGTTACAATTCGTCTTATCGTCCTCGCGAATATATGTGCATATAGTGACCGACAAATATTTCTTTTATTTTCGAGGAATGTATTTCACCATGAGCCACATACTTCAGTAGTCAAAACAAAAGTTGATATAACTACAGAATTATCTGCAGTCAGGCAACACAATACAGTGAAGATCATTACAGCTGTCAACAAAGACAAGCATTGAAAACTTGCGGAGGACAGGAAAAGACGAGAGTGAAGGATTATCACTAAATAATCGATTATTCTAACCTGAATTATTCTTCATTTATTAAGTCCGAAGCAAAAGTATCTTTCATTCATATGCACAGTGTGATTTGTATTCGAAGCAATGTGATTTTCATACACTCTGCTAGACTCACTGTTCTTATAGTTTCAGTGATATTAGTACACTAGGCATTTAGTCACCTCTTTAATATTTTCTATAGTTTGGTTTGTAAGGGTTTGTTATGTTTTTACGAGTTGATCACGAACTGATATCAGTTAGAGAACCATTGAAAACCAGGGAGTACTGGACAGCTGCTGTTTCATCCTAGTTTGGGAATCATTGGCAGTACGCACCCACTGGGATTCAAACCCAGGACCTTCCGGTTACAAGGCAAGCTCGTATACCATTTAATATTTGCATTATATTATTTTCTTCACAAATAGACGGATCGAATTTGTTAACTGCATCGTGATCACTGTATGGAGATAACACACAGTGAGACAATGAAGATGCGTTCACAGATCTGTCAACTAGTTCGAAATGACAGTACAATAATACTACCGTGATTTAAAAGGATGGGACTGTTAGAAAGAGAAGATATGGATCCCTTAGGCAAGTCAAAGAATGATTTTCCTACAGGAACTGACCGACTGAACAAGTTTGGAAGTTGACGCCTAACAAATGTGAGCACGAGGTCAACCCATTTAATTTCTTCAAATGCGATATCTGGGTACTGATTAAGTGATCCATTGTAATTCATTGAGGGCAACCGTAAATCTAGTTGAAGAACACTGACTCTTGCATATGGCTGGTGATAAGGCCTACAGTGACAATGAAGTCATTCTCATGATAAAGAATACATGAAAATAGAGAGAGGCAGGTTAACTAGCAGGTGACATGTCTTATAAGAATTCTAGCTCCTTTATTCATGCAAACACTCAGATGACAAAATGATTATTGTGGAGTTATTAATTATCACAGTGTCTAGGCTTTACATACAAAAATAATTGTAATTTTATAATATTATCACATGATTGATCACGTTTATTTAATTATTTATTATAATATGAGAAGTCATTTATTTGCCTTAAGAATATTTCTCAATTCATTTTATTTTATGTAGATCGATCCAGTGAGTTATTTAAAGTGAAAATGTCTCAATCATACATATGTTAAAGGATCTCATTCCCATTTAAACAAAGAGATATCAAGCTGTTGTTGTTACTCCTCACCTAAACCATCCTTTCTATAAAACATCTCTTGCTTTCATTTTATTCTGCAGAATGGTATGTGGAACTTCACACTTCTCAGAAAGGCTCATTTCACCCAACTATAAACAAGCTTCATCTCTGCGGGAGACACGTTGATGTTAATTTCATTACTAACGGTGACAGTTTGGATCCTGGAAGCCTAATCCTAACCTTCAATAATGCCTACTTAAACATCAGATTCACTCTAGTATTTAAATCTGACTCGATGTTACGTTTTCGTGATGTTTAACTGCGAATAAATGCTGATAACTAGCTGAGAAGGTCCATATACAAAAAGCCCGTAAGGAATCGTCAGTTAATCCACTTTGAGAGTTATGTTCATCGTAGCAGAACGAGAAACTGAATATGCTCTGTTTCCTCGAGGATCAAGAAAATGTGTATGGAGGAATCAATTGACAAGAAATTGCAAACTCCCCGAGGAACCTTGACAGAGAATGTTTCCCCCATCCCCAGATTCATAAAGAAGGATCTTAACACCAGAGGAGACGTCTGAACAGGATTACGTGTCGCCGTCAAAAAGATGATGATGCTAAGTATAGAATTCAAAAGTGCTTTGTGAATATTTCACATTTGCAATTTGATTTATTTAGCACACGCTGGTGAGTATCACTTAAAATGAAAATGTCTCATTTATATAAATGCTAATTGCACAAATCACTGAAAAATCAAGCTGTTGTATTTGCTCCTCACCTAATCCATCCTTTCTATAAAACACCTCTGGCTTTTATTTTCTTCTGGAGAATGGAATGTGGAAATTCATAATTCTCAGAAAGGCTCATTTCAAGATGTTCGGCCACAGTTGAACTTCCTATAGACTTCAACAGCTGATTAGCTTTTCTCACAAGTATCAACAGTGCCATGCATTGATGGGAGCATTGCCATTGAGAATATGATTTACTTCTCTTAATCGTTTATCTTTCGGATGACAGGTTTCTTATCAAGTACTCCGCATTTATCAAGTGAACTCCACTTATGAATTAGGAAATTAGACCACACCTTTTTATTCATCGTACAGCATTAACCTACCACTGACGGATTGTATGTTTCTAAATGTGCTCCATTGATTAGAAGAGTAACACTTTCGAATACTGGAAATAATTCACATGAATTGATTTATTGGAAATTTCACACATTGAATGAGTTCTGTTAACTGGATGATGCTACGAATGGAATTCATTGTTCATCGTCACACTAACTCATACGATAATTGATTATTATTCAATGAGAATTAATCACAGTTCTCAAAGGTCACAGACAGTAATCGGTGTTTCTCTAAATGACCATACTTTTTATTAGATTTCCAGACATTTTTTTCTGTTTTAAAGATCCTGTACGCGCACTCTTATAATTTTTTCTGTATTTATCATACTGAATTTTTCAGTGTGTAAGTATATTCTGGAATTAAATAATGTTTGATTACTGTAGTCAGAATACGTCTCTGGTTTCAGTTTATTTTTTGAAGAAATTATATTTGAAAATTAAATTTGGATTCTACCTTTGTAAAGCACACGCATATTGTATATTAATATTATGAATATCAACAGACCTTTGCATTGAAATTATGCAGAAGACAGTGAAATGGGTGAATGGAAGATTTTGAAACTTTGTGCAGTAATGTGTCTGACATCCACGATATCGATAATTTTTTTCATACGGATGCACACACTGACTTTCTGATAAAGTGATCTTTGTCCATGCTGAATTGATTTCACCCAACTTCTGTTATTAGTGTTTACAGAAACATACTTGGGATGACGATTGATTTTCTGATGTGTTCTGATCGCCTTATTTCACCAAATTGCTGAATAGATTTAAGTGAAACCGGTAGAATTGGTAGAATCTGGGCACTTTAGTGAAGCAAAATTCCACTTTACATAATTTTGTTTGATTTAACACAAAGTGATGCAGTGGTAATGTCTAGTTGATACTTTGAACACAATTTACCGCTCATAATCATACCAATCCAATCACACAGATTCGTATTGTGCCACTTTGTTTCCGATTTTTCCACGTTTGTAACTATTGAAACTTTCATTATTTCCGGTACATGTGCTGCATCATTTCGGTTGCCGGTATTCACTACCTATTCAGAGAACAAAGATGAGGTGATCAACCTCTCCATCCACTTGAATATGTTACTTTTACATGCTTTCGCCAGCTTTTTTTGAATCCACGAAAGTTCAAACATTGCAACAGTTGAGATCTTTCTACGGGATCACACACAGCATGGTCAATCATTCTAGCTCTGACCAGATATTTATGTTTTGATAATCTAACTGATCCCGATTACATGCTTGACCTGTGACCTGCATGTGATGATGTTATGATGATTGATTTTCAACTATACCAGCGTCCGCTGAGTTCAAATTCAAAATCAAATCAACAAACAAACATATGGGATGGCGACAGAATCGCCATTTTATGGATAGTTCAGGACACATTGATCTTAGAAAGTATAATTCTGCTCCCTCGTTACTACGAAGATATGTGGTTGACATATTTGCAGTACTGAAATCTGATCACGCCCTCGAGTTTTTGCATAAATTAACTCAGTAGCAGATGGAATTTAATTCATATCCGAGTTAAAAAATTTAAATAATGTGAGTTGGTCATTTTAGGCTGCTAACTGAAATAAAAATTAGGCACTGGCATCTATAGGGGATCAACATATTCTGATTGCACTTGGACTTAAGTTATTCCACTCTTAATTTCATAATTCAGGAATACGTCCATCCAGAACTTTTTTCTTTCATAACTCTTCTTGGTGTCGAGAATGCTGTCCAATTTTTACATGTACACACTGCCTTTCTGTTAAAGTGTTAGTTCAGAGTTGATTTCATCCTATTTTTGTTAACAACTTGTGTTGAGAGAGATCACTTATATTGCATTATATAGGCATCCATTGAACCAGTCATAATTCATCTGCTGCTTACGGAGTCAGTTCCCTGTATTCAAGGAATATACATATGAAATAAAATAAGAGAAATTGAATCGCCGTTTCAATGACGTTGATGTAAACACATATGAAACAAAGAGCAAAATTTTAATGAAGATGGATTCAAGGAATTCGCTTTATTTTGGTGGATGTCTGTGGCTAAATACTTTGAATTCATTGATGTGGATATGCGTAATGAGAAATATATACGGAGCAGTATGACAAATAAGTACATCATGGTGGATCAACTAGTGAAGATGACATGTACGAATATTTAACGGCTGAAGTTTCAATAGATAAGTAAGCAAGGGGTGAGGAGGACTGAAAATTAGGACTATTATCGTGTGCGCTTCTGTTGCATCTTCATGATGAATAATTATTTCTCAGCTGAAAAACTTTTAAATGTCACATATATATTATGAAAATCAACACAACGAAAATATCACAGGTGAATGCTGATATGATGTGGGATACATATGAAAACTGTAAAAATCTGTACTCCGAAACTGCAATAATTCAACTGAACCTCTCATGTATGTACAAATATTTTGGAAATTTCAGTTGGCGCGGGTGAGTAGTTGGTTGCATCTTTGGAATTATTTATCATGCTAACTTGGAGAATGATTTTAACTAGTTTCATATCAGTGAAACTATTCCCATGACAATACGTGATATCACGGTGACAGAGCTGAAAGTCAGCGAAGTGGTTAGGTGCCTGATGAATATGCAAGCGACTCTTTATGCAGACAACTCAGCATAACAGAATAACTATGGTTTACTTGAGTAAACTTTGGAGTAACTCGACCTCAAGAAAAGTTTCAAATACTACAATTCACAACCGAATGGAACGTGGAACAAATAGGCAACTGAGCCACCATTCTATCCAGTGGCACCCAGTTTTGAAAACAGTATACAGTACTGTAGTGTGAGCCTGCATATTGGTTGATCTATGCTTTCTATGAACCATCTTCTAGTCTCCACAACCTCTAAGCAAAAGAATGTGAAACACAATCGTCCTTTTGCAGGTCAAAAAATTATTTTTTTAACGAGAGAGTCAACAGAAGTCAAACGAAATAGAGTTGAATTCTTGTAAACGCAGATTCGGCTTTCATCTGAGAGCAACTCGACGAAACAAGCAGAATCGCAGCTGAAGAGATTAAAATGTAATATATTTCTTCACTTAAAACTGTTTTTTTCAACTGAATTTTTAAGGTTTCGTAGATACAAACGAGACGAAGCGTATTGCTTTTGATGGGTTATTATTCCCTTTGCAGATCACTTTGAAGGAGCTGTTTATTGAGATAGAATGACCAGTGTTGATCAGTATTTATCAGTCTGCAGAAGCCTTAACGGCAATATCTTTTTGTCTCTGACTACTTTCATATGCATATATCAGTTCACCTGTTGCTGTATAATCGTGAACATTAGTGGTTTGATGTGCATCCTATCCAACAGAGTTCAGGAACACTATCATACTTAGCTACAGAAAAGTCATAGTGGCCTAAAAAGCAGTTTTAAAATCGACAATGGCTATTCCACCTCAGAAAACACCTCCTTCAAAGTGATATGCAAAGCGAGTAATGACCAATCATAGGCAAATAATTATATTTTTTTTATTAGAGCCGTATTCCAGACCGGATTTTTGGTACAAGTCTGAAATTGTCATTACGTGACATCGGTAGAGCAAAGTTTGCAGGCCAGCTATAGATATCAAGTGTGCGTCGGTAGGGGATCGAACCCCAAACCACGTGAATGGTCAGCGAGAGTCCTAACCGCTATGCCACCGACGCACGTTCTCGTTTCCTTTATATCACTGATATCTTAGCCATTCCATTGGAAAAACTAGAGCCTTGTATGCTATTGTGTTGACTTCTACTGATTGGTTGCTTGTGCGCTTGTTGTTTCTAACCCCTTATTAAATTCGTAATTTTGTGAAGTCTCGCATAACTCCATATCTTCCTGAGTTTCTATATGCGTTCTTATCACAACTTACTCATTAAACTACTCATCTTATTATGCAATTGCATCACGCTTATTGTGCTTCTTTTAAGTGTTGATTACCATTATTAAATATGTTTTTGGGTAGCGCATCGCCACACCCTTCACACCAGTCTTCACCCACCGTGGTTGCAATTTGATTATGCATCACATCTTTGAAATGTCTTAAAAACAATAACTCTAACATATTTTCATTCTTATCAGACAAACCCTGACGTACACATAGGAACAAAACCATGTACAATTGCGATTGTACAGCTAAGTGAATGAATTCGCTGAAAAGAGATTCTTCTATAAACTACGTGTTTTGTTTTGCTTAGTTTCTGCATGCGGGTTATTCATGAACATAATTCACTCCTGAATGCGATCGTGTCATTGCTTTAACGATAAGAGTTGGGCACTGTGGTAGAGTTCAACTCCATTGTGTAACATTTTAATTATGATAAAGTCACACAGTGTTATGCTGTAATATTTCCTGATTGATCGCGTTTCGATCACAATTTTTTACTCATAATAAAAGCATGGTATCTGCATAACGTTCTTGCTTCGTTTATATACAGTAGATATTGCCGTATAACACTGTGACTGTATCAAAATAAAATGTCATCCATGATGCAATCGTGTTACTTTTCTTGAATTTAATCCCTCAAATTTTGCAGCTTCTAAACTTTGTAGTTTTGCTTTTCTTCAGTGATTTTGTCTCATTTTATTTTCTCTCTGATATTGTCTACTCAAAATATTTGGCATCAATTCAGAAAACATCAGTATGTCAATATTTTGAAATCTGGTATTTGAATATGTAATGTGGAATTTTCAGCCTGTAATATTGCCCTGTACTTTTATCTTATGTACTTTTTAGAATAAAGGCATTATTATTGTTATGATGATCTCATTATGCGAGGTACCGAATGATGTTCATAATATAACTAGTCTCATCCAAATTTAGATTTAATATGCAAAGGATATTCATAATATGCTATCACGAGGATGATAATGAAGAAAGGCCGAATTACTTGAACTGGCAGTCAAGGTTATCACGTTCAGCACACCATTTATCTGATTCCGCCTTAATTTAACATTCAAATATTTCATTATTCATGTGTGATATTGTGTAGTTGATAAAATAGTCTTACTCAGAAAGTTGAGTCGTTCTCATAATCCACGTGATAAATAACGCAGTGGGTGTTTTAGAAAAAATTGATAACTTAACAACATCTAATCTTTAATTCATTCTCATTTCAATATTTTTCTGTTAGTTCATCCAAAAATGTAGATGATGAATTACACACTGTAATTAGCTGTAATTCGTCTTCAACCCTATATATATTGGTGTCCCCTACAGGATGAATCTTAGCTTCGTTTTAGTAAAAACTTGCTATTTACGGCAACTAGTTCCATTTCATAAATTTCAACAAAACTATAAGATGACGTAGCTTATCTGAAACCAGTAATGTATTTGCGCGACACAATTTTGACATTGTGGTCACACATATATATCTAAAACAAGAGAACATGAACTACCACAATACAGGTCAAATCGCGTACAGAACAAGGCCGCACATAAAAGACTGGGAGACAACGTAAAGATGTAGGGTACTGAAAATAGAAGGAAGAGGGTGAAAGCATTAATAAGGAAACTGAAGCTTGTCTTTCGACAAACAGTTCATCCATTATAACTTGTCTTCTTAGCCTCTCATCACAATCACCTGTATTGAAAGTTGAAGGTCACAATTTTTCACATTTTGTCGTGGGTTTATTACTTTCAATGGACTATAAACCACATCGAAAACACCTCTTATCTCTCAGGAAAAAATTGTATGTTGAATCCTTTTTCCATTGTACAAATGTCTAATTTGAAGATGACTGTAATTCTGACATCAGAGCACGTTCTATTCTGTAACACGTTTTCTGAAATTAGATCATGAAACACATTCAGTATAAAATAGTTCCCAACTACTCAACTGGAGGCTACTGCCCCAATTACTACGATGGCACTTGATAAAACTTTGCCTTCAATCGACATGAAGACGAATTCTTATGATTGTGGAAAGTTGATGTGTGCTGGTATGCACTTCAAGTAGTGATCATTTAGGAAAGAACATACGCTGACATAGATACATTCTATGATAAATATATACTCTCGGAACAATATTGCATCCAAGACAAAGATGATTTTAGTAGTTACACTGGCTGATCCGCTGCTCAACTACCAGTGAGTGATATTCAAGACATTCAGATTTCAGCATGACAAACAAATTTGGTAGTAGAGTGACTTATATAATTTTCGTGAACGAGTCCGTGCTTTATATCCTATGAAATTTATGCAGTGCCGTTTTCTGCGTCTGTATGAATTACTTCATCTACCGGAATGATTAATGCACTGCATCATTTCAGTTTATGAGTGTAAGTTAGTGTTAAATTCGTTTACGCTTATGCCGAGCATTCCTGAAACTTCAAATAAGGGTCAATTAGGGTGCTTAACAATGTCAACTCATGTAATAAATTCGGTCCGCAGAATGTAGAACATTACGCGGTTGTGTACTTCTTGTGACATAATACAATTTCACTGATGTTTGGTTGGTATCTTTCTATAATCACATTGGATGCATACTGCATGTCGTCATTTCGGAGGAATATGTAGAATAATGCCACGGCATTCTCACATTTAACTGGTGTGAAATTCATGGAGAAGAGCAAATTCATAGAATTCATTACTCACACAGGTCAAAAATCTTACGTCAGCACTAGAAATTACTGTTACTTTTGTATGGGTTCAGCCATCTAATAATCTTCTCCACCCATCTTTCTACGAATTTCTAGAAACTATGCTGAGATACAATAAAAACTAATTTGAAGTTTGAATATAAGTGGGAAAATTAAAATAAATTCTATAATTAAAATTATTTTTACGTATTTCAAACACATTATTAATAATCAAACATCATATTATAGTGAGGAAACAACTTCCAAAAACGGGTGAGTGAGGTGTTAAGTAATTATTCCTTTTATACTGTTAACGCTTCACCTTCACATTATTGTCACCCGTCGAAGGTTGAAACAAGCGGCATCGTATTACCTTGTGATTACGGATTCTTCATGACAATCAAAAAATAATGTTCATCATAAAATGAATGAACGTAATAAAATGTCATGCAACTAGCACTGGCGTGTGACAGGCAGTCTGACATTTTTCGTTGTAACGTCTTAATTGTAGCTAGATAAGCCATAACACCAACTAATTCAAATTAAAAGATTGAATATTACAATAAATAGAAATGCTGTGGTGGAGTGATACAGAAAATAGGTTCTAAAGGAATAATGTTCTCACAGTGAGAATCATTGTATTTGTTGGTGTTCACGTCTGGTATTACTATTCCAACAGTTCAATAGTGCATTAGTAACAGAATAAGATATGTGTATTTGAACATCCTATTTCATGTCATTTAATTTAAACCAAAATCATACGCTCAGTGTTTGCCTAAAGAATACAAACTGTATAGATATAAACAGCTGTTTGATCACTTGAGAATATACCTTGGCTCCCCTGTCCTGTCTTCTGCTGTTACAGTACCAGTTAAACCACAACTGACTGATGATGATCAGACACTTAAAAGGTACTGTTTCAAAACGGAATATTGTGGAAATACAGCAATACAGAATAGTCGAATCCCACTTATGACATATATTGCATACATATTCAAAAATTATACTGTAAGCTGAACGTATGAGGGAATCCATCTGTATCAGAATAAGTGAAAGTGCTTCGTTTATTTATTCACTTCATCAAAATTTTACTAGTTTCAAATCATATTGTGACATATACGTAGACCTGTTCAAACAGTATTGGTTGTATGTACTGTAGAAGAGATATTCAGTCTTAATTTAGGGACCAAATGATTCTGTTGAGTAGTTGTAACACTTGCCTCGCTGATTATAGTCTCCGAAGAAGAGTCAGATATGCGAGAAACCAACACCATTTTCTCTGATTCTCATTGACTGTTTCTTTTAAAATTATTTGTTTGATAATCATCAGTGAGAGCAAAATTATTAGGATTTACTTTCTCGGAAGAATAATAAAATTCATAAATTGGTCCCATCATTCCTACAGTAGATTCTCAGATGGTGTATCAGAATTCTACTTAGTCAACAGCACTGAAATACACGATGTATTAAGGATACTTCCTTCTTTTAATATCGCGAGAATGTACTCAGATACATTTTGATGCACACATTAGTGTAGAGAACGGTTGACTTTCTTAATATCTGTTAAGAAGTCGATGAACTAGCATAATGTCATCAGAGTTGATAATGAAATGTCAGTAAGTAAATGTCGAAGTTCAGAATCATGGAATTATTATATTTAGCATTTCAAACAAGATACTTGACAGGGATGAGAAATTCAAAGTCATACATTCTATTGTCATTTGAATAAAATTTGAGATTTACTCTAACATTTGATAAAGATGACACAAATCATTACGATTATCCATTTCTTTCTTAACGTTAACAAAGTTACTTTGAGCATCTGGAGGGGGAATGACGTCTTCAAACAAATAGGAGAATGTTTTGGATACTTGACACTAGTTTCTTGCGAAATGTGATGATGTTTACATTGATAACATACTGAGATTACAGTTAACATCTGTGCTTTCTTTCAGTTGATATTCCTAGTTTCATTAGAATGTAAAAAAATCAGTGTAATGTATCACACAAAATATCTGAGAAATCTCCTCATTTCAACTTGTGAAATGCAGTGAGAGATTCTCGGAAATGTATACTGGTTCATTTGTTATACATTAGAAAGAGAATTCACGAAATGATGTCATTCGAAAACAGCTTTGCATTAAATATTTGTATATATATATATATATCAGCATATGAGTTAATATCCCCAATAATAATTATACGCGAAACCATCTCACAAACTCATTCGAAATACTCATCAATATTCGCGATGTTTAGTAATGGATTTTATGGATTTATACATTATTGGAATCCATTGAAACAGGCTGCCTTTTTCTTAATTCAACTTTATATATCTCGATGGCTGAAGTCTAAGGAATATTGCTTAGGAAGCAATAAAAGTTTATGGATCATGTGAAAAGGTTCTTTCACGAACAATTCTCGGATTACATTCAATTATTAATTACATTCATCAGTACTCATTGGTTTTCGCATGTAGGCGTTTTTTCACAACACTTTGAACTATTCTTCACCTACAAAATGTTAACCAAGCTGTGGGTTCTACGGAGAATAATCACTGTCTACTATTTATGCATTTCCACAATGTTTAAGTGACAGATGACATCAGAAGTGACTTATCAAATGAGAGTAATTAGTAACATGCAATCATGTTGTGATAGGTGAAGCAGTCCACAGTGGGCAGAGGTTGAAATCTTTTGTCTTCCATACATATAATAATAAGGGACTAATGTAATTGATTCAAGAGCTTCCATCAATCTTATTGTTGAATTGTTAATGTTTCGAAGTATATTGGACAAACTTATCACATTTTTCCTAAGGAAATCCACTTTTCAGAAATAAAATCAGCAAATGCTTTCAATTTACTCGACAAATATTCTCCCTTTACAAATATGTAGTTACCCTACAAGTTGAGGGCTGGAAGGGTAAGTTATTTCTCAAAATATGTTTGTTTCACATCTCTTATAAAGTGAAATAAAAATAAACTTTTGCCATGTGAACACCTTCGTTAATGTAAGCACATTTCAGTATGGCAGGTAGCTGTGTCAGTTTCTGATGTCATAATAACTGAGTTTATTCTGAATTTATACCTTCAATCTGGAATCAGATAACACGTGTGATTGATAAACTGCAGACATGAGATGAAACAGTTCAAGCTAAGATAATATTTAGAAGAGAATTATGGAAATATCCCCATAACTTTTCTACGCTCACATGGTACTGACCATATCAAATCAGCATTTCGCATAGAAATCAGACCACAAAACTTGTGATTACACCGTTCACCTCAGCATATAATAACAAGTTCATTTTGAGGGTTTTGGTCACATTTTGCAAGATGTGCCTACCTTACCTATCATCAAATGAAGTAACTGTATCTGAACTTCCACAATAATGAAATGGTTCGTTTTGAGTACTGATATCTAAGCGCCCATGGGCTACTGTGAAATACAATTTGACATTTATGGTCTCGAAACTTTCCACTAAATATAAAAAGTAAAATACATCTGCTCCAATGCTTCTCGACTAAATTGTGTTAAATGTATAGTTCATTCATAGTAACAAATAAGACAAATAGCTACAGACAGTTTCAGATTCACATCTGAAGAAAATAAGTCGACTTTAGGGTTGATGATATCAGCACCCAGTGTTTTGCATTTTATACCAAAACTTCTTTTTTGCTTGATTCTCAAAGGATTATTTGAGTGGATAAACTCCAGTCTCGTAGTTGGTGAAATCAAGGTAGACAGATCGTGTTACGCTACAGAAATTCGACCTAGAATTATACTTCAAATAATGCATGGGCTGTTCAAATTGTAAGCCTGATTGTTAGTTCACTTACGAGTTAAATGACGACACCAAGGATACACCTCACTTTTATTGTATACATATCCCATGATAAAAGTTTCAAAATAGAGAATACTTCGAAATGTTTCTTCAAAAAGTAGACATACATATATAGCTATCTGTGATGTCAGTTTCCATATGAGTGATAACATCAGACGGACGCAGCTAGAGTCACAGAGAATAGTCCACTCACAGTCATGTAATTAATAACATTTTTATTTTGAATACAGTGCCCCAAATGTCATTGTTTTGCAACGTTGAATCAGTGTCAGCTTCATCAAGTCATACATCCCTGCATATCGTTTTCACGTACTGATCCATAGTCTCCTTCATTTCCAGAAATAACTTGTCGCGTTGGTCTAAGTATACACTGATATGGTAGGTTGGTCTTCAAATTAGTAATGCTAGATTCATTGTTCACTCATCAGTTTCACTAAGTAAGACTAGAGAGTAAGGCAGAACGCCTTCATTCCATTGCTTTCACACATATAGAAGGATGCGAATAACTTTGAGTAATTCACATTTGACCACACGGAAGATGGTAACACTTGTGGAATATACTCTGCGAATCTTCTTAGATCACTCACTGTTTTGTCCGTCCGCCTGACAGAAAACACCTAAGGAAATAAGTCAAAAAATTTATGTTTAAAACTAAATACCAGATGGTTCGATTCAGTCAGTACTAAGCTCTCGTGCTAGTTGGCACTCGTCAGCAAGACATATCTGCAACGCTGGAGGAACTAGTACCTCTTCTGCAACTTGAAGCCACGTCACTCTGTGTCTCAGTCAGAGACGTTATCAGGGCTCGCAGCATACATATTGAACAAGAAATGTGAAACTGCAATGAAGATGTATGCGAATAATGTTAGTAAATTACATTTTCTATGACCCAAATGAAAACTTGGTTCTAATGTGTTCATCTGTGAATGAGTTATGCGTCTGTTCGATCATTTATTTACTCTCTCATCCTTGAACTGTCATCCATCTTTCTACAAATATGCCAAGGACTGATTATAGTCAGTTTTATGTACGATACAGCTAAAGTACCTTCGAAACTTGCTAACCAGCATTAATTTCCAGGTTGTCAATGATGACCACGTTTTTCACAGTTAAACATCAGTGCATAACTTTTAAATATACTTATATTTATTTTGCATATGAACTGTGGTTTATGGGTAGAGACACCTTATTTCAGTTGCTTTCATACTTGTAATCGCTTATCAACATTATACACCTTAGGCTTCAAGAAGTTAATTTTCTAATGAAAGGGGTCAGTAGCTCATAATAGGGATGGGATTCACTTCATACCCTGTGAAACTGTCGAACACCGCATTACCAGCGTTGCCAACATCAACACACAGTTTACGTATCATATGATAAAACATCAGTGATCGAATGTGAAACTCACAAGAATTTCCAAGGTCACTTTTCTTCGCTGAAGCGAACATGTCTCACTGAAATCCGGTGCTACGGAGAGATTTGAGGAGATAATCGCTATTAGAATCATTTGATCTAATATACAGCAAAATAAACAACCATATATTGGAAGTTGAAATGAGGTTGCTTCGCATTACAAAATCTGACATCCATTTCCATATTCGATCAACCACACCACGTATGTCAAATGCCTGCTCTTACTTTTCAGAATATTCGCTTGCATTTTCCAGATGGCAGAGATGATTTCGATTGAGAATATAACCACAGTGGATAATCATTTTTCTGACCAAACTGACATCTTCAGTACTGACTTCACTAATATACTGATGTAACGCAAATAACGAAATATCAGAGGTCAGGAAATTTTCAGGAAAAAGTTCCTTTATTTCTGTGAACAAATCTCATTCACTTTAGGTGCTACAATTATTCCATCTGTATCAGCCTATAGAATTTTGGTCAGTAAAATGTGTTCGTTGATTTTAGAATACTGCCTGAGTGACAGTAAAACATTAGATAAGATGAGCATAAACGCAGGAAATCACGGAAACACCTATGAGAATCGTTTCATTTAATTTACTGCAAATGATGAGCTGAATAAGAGGAAACAACAGATTGAGCGAAGAAATATTTTCCTTCACAATCCGATCCACATCGTCGTCTCGGAACAAATTTTTCCTCTCAATCTGTTGATTTTACTAAATGCGCAAATGACGATTTGGAAATTACTAAATAAGAAAAGGAAGTGAGAAGTCGTTGAGAATTTCAGATTCTGATATTCATTCCTGTATTTCTATCCAAACAAGGTACATTTAATTCTCCCTCATAACTTTCAAAATATTCCCCTGTTTTCTTTTCAGCTGATGGAAGTGAATTCTATTCGGAAAACAAACAAAATTAATAATGTTCTTTTTATCAAAACTGATTATCTAATGTCATTGATTTTTTACTGTTTATTTGTTGAACTAATTTCCAACGTTCTTGCTTAATAACAGTTGTTCACTTCACTTCTGGTAATAATATTTTAACTTTTTAATTTAAGATTAAATTTTGTTTGTTTTGATTATGCCTAAGTAAAATAAACGTAATTTACAACTCCTCATAGAATTTTTCATTGGTGAGAACTACACAAGTGACATTGAGAATACCAACTTGATTGACGGTAATGATTGAGATGAAGTGCGTGAGATTGATTGGATAAGTCGGAACTATACAACGCAAACAAGTCATTAATTTCAATTTTATTATGAAATATGAAATAACTATCTTCTTACTTTTCTACATGAGAAAATTACCGATGACAATTTTCTTCGGTGTGATATCACTCACTGGTCATTTCGGTGTGTATCTCATCCATGTCCATTTTCTTCAGCATTCTGGGTTGATTCGTTTTCCGAATAGCTTGTTGCTAATGCTTCACAGCTGAGTGGTCTTATGTATGTAGTGTAGACGAACATTTATTTATATCACAATCGATAAGAATTCTCCAGATAAGGCTGAATCAGACATATTTCTGCTGGTGTCAGAACGGACAGAGATGTTTCACGCGGAGAGCTCAAGGTTAAGACGTCACTAAAACAAAATTGCAGTCGTTAGACAACATATTTTCAACACCACAACATAACAGCAAATATAAGCCATAAAATTACTGACAAAACGAAATCAAAAAGAAATAATAAGCAGTAAGTCAAAAGCAGAAATGTAAGTGCTACAACAATGATATGCAGTTCAAGGGAAAAGGCTTTTATTTGATGAGATTGTTGAAATGTTAGAATGAATATGATTATCTTTGTGCTTGAAAGACATGGGATCTTGAAATTCTACAAATAATTCTTTGCTTTCAACTTGTTTGATGTAATCAAGACATCTGTTTGTATGAGAAATGCTAAAATTTATGATGTATATAGCACGAATTATCAACTTGTATTATATTGACATTTACTACACTACGTTTCAAAGTACATAACAATGAAGTGCTCTGCACATCCACGTATGTCTGCCAACTTGCCTTCACGAAACCACCTGGCGTTTCACTTCGTAAGTCAGATGATATGGGTATCCGGATTTATCTTAACTAGATGTTGTAATGTGAATACGCTAACTGCGAATCATGCTAGACGCCACGCTCAATATATTCAAAGCATGTTGAAGCTAACAACATGTGACATTTAAAAGGCGTAATCACTGCAGTCGGTGAGTGATGTAACCTGTTTAGAGATTAACTCAGTAGTAATACGCTACAACCGATCACATATTACGTTACACTACAAAGGACTTGATGGTCCCTTCGCAATTAACAATTCTGTCTCTGATATGCTCTTATCCATCCTCGTCGACTTACCAAACATTAAGTTCAGCTTCTTTTCTTCAGTATATGGGGCATGACGGTGTACGAATGAAAGGAAGATGTGTGAGTCAAATTTAGCAAAACTATTTATACTGATGAATAGAAGTGATCAGCTAGGGATGATTATTACTCCAGATGGTTTGAGTGGCCATGAATTCTATGCAGGACGAAGGCCTGAAGTGTTTGCAGAAGACAAAAACACGTATATATTTTGGAATGCCATTAATGGATACCTGAGGCTAAGACACATTTTGCTCAGTAAAGCTGGTATCCTTTGTTAGTGAAACGGACTGGGATTTACAGTTTTATTTTATTGTATTTCTCAGTAAGAATCAGCCTTTTTAGTTTTCCACTGACAGCTGAATTTATGTTAGCACTAGACTTCATAGTTACGAGTTCGAATGAATGAATGCATGAGACACCCAGTCTTTCAAATGTGAATATGGGATAAATCAGACTGATACATTTAATCGGAATACAGCTGAAAGAATTAAAATATACATGTACCACACGCCTAGGTAAAAGAGGAGGCATTTCAGTTTTCTATCGTTTGAATAAAATCCTGTGAGGAAGTTATCAAGAGGTCTAATCTGCACAGAAGCTACATTGAGTGGTGGCCTCATTTTGTTCACCAAGGTGACACTTTCGTTCTTCGGAGCATATTATTCAGAAAAATCTATTCCATTCATCAATTACTTGAAATCTTTTGCAGTATTTTGTTATGGGGTTACAGCTTTTGAATTTTAGTTTCTGAATCATTGAATATGCAAATACGCTATTAATTGACAAACTCTTTGCAATCGCTTAATCTGCACATGTTCACTTCTCAAAACGTTAACCAAAATCAAAATAGTGTTGTATATTGTGAATGTCACAGAGTTCAAAAGATTTTCAGAATATCCTGGAAAGCAATATCATTTCTGAAACCGTGCTAAGGGCTTCCATTTTCGAGCAGTCAACCAGTCCTACTATTTTGTGTAATCGAATTCGATGTTGAAATGGAAAATACTAAAATGAAATTCCATCTTCTAACTAAGTAAACGACAGTGTGCCCAACAAATTCTTGCTAAGTGAATTCGCATTTATGTTAGCTACATCAGTCGAAATGCTCTCCTTTGGTGTTTTAGTCTGTTTAACAGGAATTTTTCCATTCCTGTTTGATAACGAACTGATATGGTTGGCTGATAATCATTTCAAAGATCACAACTTCATTGTTGACATAAAAATCTCGTATAATCTGGTAGGATGGTTGGTTAGTTGATGCCTTTCATATTTTAGCATTTTGACGAGGAAGAGAATATTTTTCATGGCCTAATAGCCAACCGAAAATGGGATGGCACAAATTGTTGAAAAACATAAGATGAACATTTCAGTGCATTCATGGATGTCTCATTGGTTTCTCTGTCCATCCGTCAAAAAAAGGTCAGGCAAACCTGAAATTTAACAGATATCAAAATGCTATAACAATAAAAAGGATCAAATTTCACTCAATTCTCAACCACAAAATATTGCCAAATATATTTCTATTTCCTTAACATTTACTGTGACAATAAATATCTCCTATCGAAACACTCATCGTTAGTTTAAAGTAGTCACATGCTTTGGTTATTAATTGTAAAGTTGGTCATTAATACCATGTGATTGAACGACATCCTGGAAAGGGACCACTTCATCACTGTAGCTGTAGTTATACGCAGGAAACAGGAATTGCCTTGAACTTTATTTAAATGAAATAATTTTGAGACATCTCTTTATTGACCACTATCTGTCAGTTGGAAAACAATCATAGTACTGAACACTTTAGAGCCTTTCACTCACAAGTTCATAGACATGTGATCAAATAAACAGTCAGAAATCCTCCTTTCTTTTCGTCCACCACGCGAGTGAATGTATGTACACGTGAACTGATGGATACAATTGGAGGTAATGTAAAAGGCAGCCTTTTAAAACTTGAATTGTTTCAGTAGGCATCAGGTTTATGAAGACTGGTTTCTGCTCAACTACGTCTAGCTTCGAATTCATAATCGGTGCTTCTACAACATCCTCATAATTATTTCTGCATGTAGCAACAAACCTACCAAAATCTTTTTATACCTTATACCATACCATTAATGGCCCTCACGCTCACGTTCTTCATCAACATCAAATGTGTATGAATATTTAGTAATAATGACATTAAAATCATTCTTGGTTGTATCTCAGCTGAAAATGATCAACATAATGAAATGGTGCATATTACCTTCCTCAGTTTCTTGTTTCTCCTCTGTTCAAAATAATCCAGGTTTAGTTAGAAGCAGGAAAATGATATCTTCATCTATTTAGAGGCTTATATGTTAACGAAGACAAAAAATAAACGAAACGGAGCTTTGGTGAAAGGTGAAAACAGTTTGGAGCAAAAACCTTCTGCTCTATGCATTAAGTCACTAGAGTGTATGCTGGGTAGCAGAATATTTACCAGTAAGTTGTAATGAGAAAATCAATGCATTTCATAAAAAACTGGTAAAGTTTCAATCGATCACAAGCTTGAGTAATCGGACTAAGTCAACTTATCAGATAACAAAAATACTACAGTTATACATAAAAGTTACAACTTATAGCAGTTCAATACTTTAGATGAGTGAAAAAGACAGAAAAGTTAAAAGATGAAAATCTAAAGAGCAGAAATAAAAAAGAAAATCTGTCATGTCTCATTCAAAGTTGTTTTTCTGCCCAGTTTCTTAAAATAGGGATGATAAACGTTTTTCAAGATTTAATATCGAAAAAAATCACACATTTCAAATTTTGCTTGTTAAAATGTGTCCTACATGCACACGCTCACACACACGCATCATTTTCATTACTATTTACAGGAGTTCAAAATTGTATCTGCATTTTCACTATCGCCTTGCAAATCAATAATCACTGTGAGATTTTCTAAACGATATTTGGTGATTGCAAAATGAATGGACCCCTATTCTATGTTCGAGAAATATGAACAAATACCAACTTATTTCGTCTCTTCAATGTAGATATGCCAGTCTGACTGCTGTTGCGGAGCCAGCTACACATTTGGCAAATAATAAGGCAGATTCATCGCCGTATTTCCGAATATCATCCTACATGGTTAAGCAAGGGACAAATAAGATCCATTCGTAGCCCTGTTTTAACACACCTAGATCGTGAATATAATTTTTATGGTGAAACAGCATTTCAAGTTATTTCTCGCAATCCTACTAATCGTTATTTTGCTTTCAAAAAGCGTCCATTTTCCATATACGGCTAAAGTCATAGGAATCCACCTGAAAAGCTCGAACTTGTTTGCTCAGAAGACATTCGTTCAACCACTTTACTCACCTTGACCACCGTTACATGTATGTATAAACCGGACTACTTCGCCCCCTCCTCCTAAATCTTTTAAAAATTATAATTGTCCAAATCATTTAATGTTTACATAATAATCTCTTAAGTAATCAACTTGAACACTTGCTTACACTTCCGTAACTCTTCATTTTCTCCATAATAATGCACTTTGCAATCCACTTGTTGTAAACGTTTTTTATTCTTCAATTTTGTCTAATAATTCTCTGTGATAATTATCATCAACTTGACTTGTTGGCATATGTATATATATTTATATATCAGAGAGGAGGCAGAGGTGAGGATCTAATTGGAAAGTAATTATTTTTTCTCTTAAACCTTTCATAGGGTTGAACTAGTTATTTATTACGCGGTTTCTAGAAACTTCATACGTTTGATCAATTGTTGGTTCCTTCGCTTCATTGTATTTCACCTTCTTCATAACACTATTCGGTTCATTTGAAAGAGGCGTTAATTTGCTGACTCGACAAATCTTACCAAGTAGAGTAATATTATTAGGAAAATACAATCTGCTCTCTCACTAGGTAGTTTTCAGGTGCACTTTATTCTGTGATGAATTTTGGCGGTGAAACTTCACATCTAATACTTTAGTTGCCACTCTGGAAGATCCAGGTTTTCTAAATTTTCAATAATATACACCTAATAATGCCATCAAAACATTAAGTGACTGGCAAACTACTTATGAGTAGTATGAAATATACTGAGGATTCAGACTCTATATGTACATTTTGGAATGAGTGCATTGTTCAACGCTATTTGATTTTATGCATTAACAAACAGAGGTATATACTTCACATGAAAAAAGGAATACGTTCAGTGAAGAGAATCTTTTCGGCAGACTCATTCATATAGTTGTACAATCGCATTTATATACAAATATTTTAGTGTGTACGCGCAAGATGTTTGTCAAGTTTAGATGATTAATCAGTGAATACAAGAATGATTTAATAAAGAAGAGACGTTAATTGGACAGCAACTAACTACAACGATTACCTGAAAACGAGAAATATTGGAAAGAGCCTTGAAAGATTAAATTTGGTAGTCGGTGGTGTTCCTCGATGCTTCATCTTTCGTAAGTCTGAAAAAGTAACGATTTTTCTGACATTTGAGAGACAGACACCAGCTGACGAAATAACAGAAATTTATGAGTATATTCCTGCTTATAAGTGGCTTTACGTTTTACTATCTTGAGGCATAATGCAGCAGACTTTTTAGCTCACTTAGATTATCTTGATGTGCTTTTAGTTTTAGATTCTATTAAGGATGATATTATAAAGACATTACATTTTCCAAAACTCCATTTGAATCATCATTGGTTCTATATATCCTATAAGACGCATTTCGTATAGATCATGATAACCTTTGACTTCAATCAGAAATAATGAGGTTGACTATAACATGGATTGAATAGTACCGATGATGACTTCATCTGACAATTTTGCTTACAAACATTTGAGCTACTAATTTATTGATAGTAGCATAAGGATTTCACACACGTTTTCTTGAAGTTTCGTTTCCTGTTATGCTTATTAAAATTTTGTTCAGCTGAGACTAATGGAGACTACTCTGTCATCGGCAGATTTCAGTTAAAGAATAACCTCAAAGACATCTGTGGTTCGCTACGTGTATATACCCTTTCTGACGGGTTAGTGTACATCAGGTCATCTGAATTTTTTGTGTGGTGTTACACCAGTCCTTATCTCGTTTCTGCACTAACCTTTTGTTATAACGAACTCATTATTTGTTCACTGAGGAATGGCTCGTTTTTTGTGAATACCTTAGCATATATGGGATAAAATACTGCTTACTAGCTGAATTCCTTTTTTTTGTTTACAGTGGAACATTTCTGGTCTATCTGTTAGTGTCCTATTACTCCAAAAAAATATAAGACATGAAAACTACTACTAATAATAGTGACATCAGTCATATTTTTGAATATTCGTGATGAGCAAAGCCACATTTCATGTTTGCTCTTTGTTATCTGAATTATGTCAACTGTTCGCATTTTGGATAAAAATTCCTCACTACAACAGACGATTCTAAAGTAACAGATTTGTGTCTGTGATCACTCTATAAAGAATATGAAAGTTCCATTTTCCTTTTGATGTTTCAACACAGTCTTATATCACTGAGGTTGTGATTGTCGCTTTTACTCAGTAGCAGTTTATTTAGCGAATTATCTTCAGTATTCGAGTATTTACTTCATCAGTGGATTGTTGAACAAAGTGTTCAGTGGCCTATCTACTCTGCATATCAATATTAGATAAGTGTTAAAAATGTTTGACTGATGATTCTTCATTCCTATTTCACATGTTTGCAACCAATCTGTGATCATGCTTTCAGCATTCACCTCTAATGTAACGGGTTATTTACATTATATTACCTTCTTGCTTTGTGGGTAAATTAATATTCCAAAAGTGTTAAAGCGCCCTGTGGGACATTCACTGACAAAGTTAAGAAGTCAGTTGAATAACATAGCTCAGAGTGAGCATAGTTTCTGCCTCAATGCAAACAGTTGAAAACATATAAGGGTGTGTAGGTGAAAATACAGCTCTCATTGAGTGGCTTGAGGAGTTGCATTACTAAGAAAATCATATTTATTACCAGTCACCACCGGCAGCTTAAACCTAGTAAAATTCAACAGAACATATTGTAAGAAAGTGAGAGTCAGTGCTAAATCCATGTGTACGAAATTATTTTCAGTAAGAACCAAGTATCTGATGTGAAACTGTAGCGTGGATTTCTCGAGTAAAAATGAGGGTAGGTGAGACAGTGGATGTGTTTTCTGTGCATGAAGAAATCTGTGCTTAAATATGTGACATAATTAAGGGGTGATATGATGTTCAATAAAAACGGTGAGAATTCCCGATCTTCCTTAAGCCAAAATACAATTTTTATTCAATAACTTGGTGCCATCAAGCGATATCATATTTATTTAACACACAACCATGTATCTAAAACAGTAGAAGAAATAAATGACTGTGCGAAAAGTGAAAAACTATTTCACACATAAAATAGGAAGATTATATATGACAAAACTGGCTGGAATAATGCAGTCAAAAATAAGGTTTTTACATCTACTGCCCAACAGTGTTAAGTAAAAAATACGGTAACAATTCTCGACCTCCTGTGGGTTAAAAAACAATCTCTTAGTAGTCACAGCCCATGACAAATATAGCGAAAATCACTTACACCAACCAGTAGTGCTTGCTAGCTATGATGAAGGGATCACATCACTTGTAGACCATTTTACTGGGTTTCTTTACAAGGCTCATCATTAGTATATCCAGTTTCACTTAGCTTTAATCATCAAAAATATTGTCATCTACTTAGGAGAACCAGTGATTCAGTTAGTCGAATTTGTCCCTTCGAACAACAAAGTTTGTACTTGAAAACGTTGGAATTTATCCTTAGGAGGCGAAAATATTCAGCTTGCAATATGTAAGCTGACTGATACCATGAATGGGAGGCAAGAAAGCCGACAAATTAATGTGATGATTTATTTTACGGATTGCTTGATATGCAGAGTTGAATATCATTCAAGTGATGGCGTCTTATTCACTCTATATAATTTCTTTGTTGTTATCAAATTGCATCTTCAAAATCGACACTGTCTGGATACATTTCTCGGAATAAGGTCATTGGAAGGATACATGATAAAGTTTCATGAAAGCCACTTCCCAAACAAACGCGAAAATCGGCTGTATTTTAGTGGGTCCAGTCATAAGGAGCATCTTCCAAGAAAATGTCGATGTGAGGTGATAGAGAAGAGTGTTGGTAATCAAGAAACTGACAGTTCCACATGTGATTAACAAATTATTCAGCGTTGGTGTATAACTTTAAAAATTAGGCAATTGATTCTTAAGTGTATCTATTTTCACAACACATACGTTATGAAGTCACATTAGTCAGAAAAAATCACTGTCCACTAGTAATCACTGTGAAGCACTTCTGTCTAAGTTTGAGGCTATTCCGAGGAATGCATCATGTACCGACCATGTATTGAATATTTAAAATACCTCTGTGTTACAGAGGTATTTATATTTATATTTATGTGGGAAACACTAGAATAGAAATACTGAAGATCATTTAGTCATTATCGGGTGCTTAACGATATAAGCCTACCAATAACACTGGCGAAGTAGTTTACAGAACATGCCAGAAATTTCAAAAACGAAGATCACAAAAGAGTTCAGTATTCCACGACAAAACAGAATTTCCATGGATAAGTCAACAGCCGACAAAATTGAATTCATATGACTCCACGAGGCTTGTAAGTAATCGAATGCACAATAAATCTCCTTCTGTGTTGTTACAAGTGAATTCAACCACGTTTTGATGATTTTGGTCATCAGTTGAAGAGGAAAAGTGCTTTCATGTTTATTTATGCCCTCAAAATAACCTGAATTACAATTAATCGCTTTCTCTTAACGTAGAAAAAGCCGTCATAATTCTTG